>CM031236.1:597586804-598034304 GCA_018340775.1 Taxus wallichiana var. yunnanensis | reverse complement strand
AGCAAGGATTATGGGAGACCACTTCCTTATGCCTCTAAGTGTGAAAAATAATCACACAAACTCATTCTCTCTCCCTTTAAAGCATGCAACAAAACCATGATTTCCTTTTCAATCCCCATAGGTAAGACTCTCATTAACAATCCCACCAATTGCATGCCTCACTAAAACTCCCTTTTTCTCCCCGTTGGTTCCATAAACCCTTCTCCCACACCCAACTAAGGTCTACTACCCAACCAACACACAAACATCCTCACAAGACAAAAATAATAATTTTACAAACACAATATAGCATAGAAATAAGAAAAAATAATATAATGACAAAAGTGGAGAGCCTAGCTCTCCATCAAGTTTCAAGATTAAATTCGACAAGCCTCTTCAAATCCAAGCCAAGCAAGTTCCAAGCACTCTTAAAAAAATCCAAGTCCAAAAGTGCACAAAAAGAAGAAAAGAACAAGTAACCCCATTTCAACCAAAATCACCCATAAATAGAAATGGAATGTGAGGATGATGAAGTGGCTCCATGTAGGATGTCACTTTATCATTCCTCTATCCCCATGCTTAAGTCAGCACACCAAGACCAAGAAAATCAATGCACATGAAAAGGACTATGACAACCCACGTGACTCAAAACTTGCACACCATGCTTTCAAAGGACCTAATAAATTGGGTTAGAAAGAAAGTGCAATAATTTTCCTTATTTTACACTCAAAAATCAACAAAGAAGTCAAAAATAAGCTTCCCAACCCATAGATAGGGTTGTTGAGTCAATTTAAGAGGCATGGGATAAGTCTTGCTTGTCCCACAAGCCTCCAAAAAATACCCCCAAGTCAAAATCCGAAATTTGAACTTAGGGTGGAGTAAAAAACTCTTAAATCAATATAAGTTTTACTTACACAAGGATTATTAGATCTCATCATAACTATTTGTCACATCTCTAATTTGGTTAACTAAAAATAAGAAGGTTTAAACTTAATTAACACACATTTACAACATGCTAATAAGGTGACAAAATTTCTAAATTTAAATTCACAAAACATAAATAAAGCACATGCAAAAATTAAAGAAAGGGAACACAATTCACCCCATGGCCACATATGTGAAATCACCCCCCCATGGGAGACCTCCAAACAAGACATGCAAAACACCACACTAAACAACATTACACAAGTTGTCAAGTTTGGCCTTGTTGCTCAACACCCGACATCCTTCTATGGTTGGTCTCCTATCCCCTTCGATGTATGTGATCAAAGTCCTGCACACAACAAAATACCTCTGTCCTTTCAGCCGTATTAAAAACATCGAGACAATATACATATAAAATCAATATCCATCATTTTGACAAAGAGTAAATTCTATTTTCCATCAATATATCAAAATCTAACCCTAACATCCATCGATTATAATTCTACTCAAAACATCCCAAAACACAACGTGTGAGTATGAAATCCACATCATGAAAATAAACATATATCGATTTGTCTACCATCACTATCTAATGCATCGTAATAAAACGTAAATATCATAATATCAATAGTCCAAATATCAGTGAGATCTATCATCTATTGATCAATGTATCTAGTGATGTCGCAACAGGTTCAACAAGGGACGATGGAGATGTGTTTAATTTCTGTGAGGGTGAATGCCATGTAAACTATGGTAGACGTTATATTGAGATGGCTTTACAAAATTAGAAACTTGGAAGAATATGAGAGCTCAACTTGCTATATACATTAAGGATATCCTTCCATAAAAGGAGGAAAAAGAAAATGCGAACTCCGATAATTCATTTAGGAAGGAGAGAAAATATTTCTTATCTTCAATTCGGTTATACCCAAAACATTTACTTACTTCAAGAGGCATTTAATTCTATCTGTATCATCATGCTCGAATTTCTATATCATCTCAATTTTCATATTTTTATCTGTATCTATTGTTTGTATCACAAGAGATTGAGGTCGGTAATAAGCCACTCCACCAAATACTTTCGTTTCAGTGCTAATATTTGAGAGGTCTATTACACTGGGAGACCAAATTCTATCAAATGGATCGTGTGGATATATGTGTTTCTCATAAATATAAACCAAAATAATGACAGTCGTATTGGTAGATATACCTATGTTATTTATTTCGGAATGATGTTAGTGGAAATTGTTGTAGGACGGAAGAACAGTGATGTGCAGGAAAGCCACTCCAGCCAATCGTATTTTCAGAGATGGCATTTAAAATTATAGAGAGCGGGAGTTGAGTATGAGATTACGAGAGAGATGGAGAGGAATTGCAGGTGGTAGATGAGAAGATGGCGAGGAGTTTGACAAAAGTGGGAATGTAGTGATTTCAATACAATTCCACAGATCCGCCCTCGGTGAATAGGTAAAATGAAGCACAAAGAAACCATCCAAGAATCAGTGGAGTAGTTGACCTGTCTCCTTCCCTAATGAAGTGCCTAGCAAACAAACAGAACACAAATTGCACCCGCTACTGCCCGAAGGTGTTAATAAGGAAACATGAGTAATGTCAGAAACGTTTGTATTGAGTATAAAGTAGGCCTATCAACCTAATTACACAGACATATTGAATGTTTCAAAGCTCTTGCACAAAGAGGTTCCATAAGCTTGGACTTTAAATGGAAAATCGGGATGAGAAAAGTTACAAATAAAAACGCAAAATATAGTTTTTATAAGGTCAATAGCCCTTGGTATTTTAAATATGTAGACTCTAAAGAATGTGGGCTATTAAATGTACACCAGAATTTCAAATTTCCACTTTTTGATATTACCATAACATTTGATACTTTTTTAAAAATTATTATGTATTCAAGATTTTAATTTTATTAATTATTTATAGATTAAACAATGACAATGAGGGCTTAACGAATTATTCAAACCAAATTCAGACTAGAATGTTATGATGTCCAGTTGACAAGAATCAAAATAAAATTTACAAATAAAAAGTCAAGCAGTTGTACAGCCAGTCCTCCAAAACCCCACGAAACTGCTTCACTAAAAGATAGAGTTTCAGAACATATTAAACCTCTCCACTAAAAACTAGAGTTTCAAAAACTAGAATCTTTTTAAACCTTGAATATTAAGAGTGATTCTTTACTACAATTTCATAATATTATTTTTAGACTCATTAAACCCAAAGATAATAAATTCCATAGCCAAGTGTCAAAATTATACCGTCCCACACAACAAAATATACATCATAAAACATTACGAAAAACACTTATCAATACTGCAACGAAGCATATCATCCACTATTTATATGTGAACATCAAATTATTGAGATTTATTTATGTAAATTATTGAAAGTAAATTGCTAATACACTCAAACACAGCACAAGGTGTTTACTTGAGCAAAACAAGCCACTACACGTACAAAATTTATATGTCATGTAAAAACAATGACAACATGAAATTATGATAATAGTAACCATATGATGAGGGCACTGAAATTGTGAATGATTGTAACTCACTTCGCTCTTTCTTCTATTCTATTTTTTTGCACATAGTACTCCAGCATTATAATTATGAACCGGCACACATTAATAGTATGTCCAAAGATACCACCAAGTTTGTTTAAGGAATACATAATCAATGTTTGTAAAAACACTATTACATTTACGACTCCACCAGCAAGACATGAAAAAGAGTATTAAAATGAAAGAATAAATTACATATCATAGTAACCGTAGACATTTAGTTCTCTTCTCAACCATAAACATTATGCCCACCAACAACAGTCCTTAGAAAATTTCATTGCACACTATATTTGATGAATTATTTCAATGCAATACCATCCTCCTCCGTCCCTGTAAATAATTTATAGCATAAACACAAATTCATTCGAGAGTTAGTTTACAGTTAGAATAAGAATCTAAAGGCTATTGTGAGTCAGTGGCATGAGGTACCCATATATAGTGAAAAAAATCGTTATGATAAGTAGACTTGTGTAAGCCAGTAATCCAAAAACACGTCTAGATTCGCAATCCACAAGTAATTTTTGGTGCTAAGTATATTATTTAACATATTGATTGCAAGATATGAGATTATACTCTTAACAAAATATAAATAACACAATAAAATATTCATCTCGTAAGAATTTCCCAATCCTCCTATTTTAGATTTACAACTTTTATATTTATTGATTTTAAATGATTCCAAAATATATTAGAACGTTGAATATGATCACAACACTTCAGATTTGTCTTTGCTACTTATATATATATATATATATACTTCAAAATTTTGGTCTACATCTTTAATATTTGTCAGTTTTAATTTGTATTGAAATGGATATCACAACTATGAATATTTTTATTTAAAAAATTTACAAGAGTTACATATTACATTTTTCTGACCCTTCACATCAAAGAAGCATATTATGTGTGAATTTAGTTAAATAAAATAAATATATTTAACACAATAATATTATAAAAATTCACTCACTCATTTACATATTCAACCTATATTAGCATATAGTTAGAAACATATCAATTGAAATGTATGACCAAATTGAAAGTCAATTGAATAACTACAAGAAGAAGAATAGAATGAAACTAATATGAAGGGTGGAGGCAGCTATAATGCTTATGAGGGTATGTGATATCATTATACAAAATTGAAACATAAGTCGTACAAATTTTAAATGAAATGAGAAACACAAAACCAATTCAAGTATTATATCGAAAAAATAATATTTATTACAATTTGGATTTTTATGGGCAATTTTTATAATCTATCGATCATAAAACATTTACAACGACATATTATTTCTATAAATTCTTACGATTATGGAAAGTTCTATCTTCTTATATAATCTACCCAAAATATTTAATCTAGATAGAGACTCTATTCTCCTCCTATGTGGAGATGACATTTTTATAGAGGGTAAATTGTGGTTTTTTGACTAGGGCCATACCCAAGTACAAAGAGGCTCGAGACCTAAGATATAATCATAAGAACTACAAGAAACCAAACAAAAAAATTCACTACAACACAAGGAGAAAAAGAACAACTATATAAGAATAGTATATTTCAATGATTTTTTCTTTTGTTATGAACCACTTTCAAATCCTTCATGTCATCCGCAACAGGAAGCACTTAAAAATACTTGATAGGAATATATAAATTATCATTCATAGAATACGCACGAGGCACATTTTTCTTTTCCACTTCGTTGGGGGTTGGTGCTTTTGAAGGCACCATAAGATTTGTAATAGGGTTTTGGAACATAATCTTTCAAATCAACATTAGAATCCAAATCACTTTCTAGATTTTCATTAATCACAAGATTACATGAGAGGGCATCTTTCCACGAAGTAGATCTTACATGATTTTGCTTCACGATATGGAATTCTGCAACAATATGGCCAAATGCAAAACATCTAAAGTGCATTCCTTCATAATGCAATGGCTCATTCCAAGTTCTTTCTTGGATTTCAAGGTCAAAATTAGCTCAAATTTCTTTTGAAGCGCCGAGTTGAACAAGGATCCAAGAATACGTTATGTGGATATAAGAAGTGGAGTTGGTATCAACATTAATGAACTTTCCCAAAGTGTTACCCAAGGAAATGAGACAACATGTGGAGGTGACATTATTAAGTGCATACTTATCCTAATATTAGCTTCAAAATTGTAAGTGGTTGTTGATACGATTACACATCCTTTGTAACTCCCACTAAAACAACCCACTTGAGACCCAAGAACAACCTAGGATTAGTTAGAAAAATTATGGAATAATTTTTTTTGTTTAAAAGTGTCTACAACCATACAACAATACAAAAGTTTTCACAAACAAGTTTCAAGGTCAATTATAATTAATAGCTTATATTTTTCCCATTACAACAATTATTAAAGTTCTCGAGGTCAAAACTTACGGTTAAATAATCATTTAGGTTAAGAGACAATTTCTCACTATCACATTCTCTAACTGAATTAAAAGATTCAGCCTGATTTTTCTCAAAATTAATGCACTCAAAATTTCCTTTAAAATATCCGATTAGATAGGAAATTTCCTCCCCTTTCCAAGTGATATAAAGAAGTCCTCCTAACTCCTTATATTTCTCAAGTTATGGGTCGGCGGGCCTTGGGAGGAAAATTTTCCCAAAGGCGGGCCTGCGAGCCTAGGGAAGAAATTTTGCCCTTAGCACTCTTGGGCGAAAAGTGCATTTCACTTCCATGCACCCACAGCCGCGGTGGGGCTTCGCGCCAAAAGAAAATTTCGAACTTGGGGTCCGCTAAGGACACGTGTCCAAAATCCATGCCTAGGCGGGAAGGCGATCACCGAAGGTAAAACAAGATACTTGACTTAATTTAGAAAGGGCAAAAAGGAACATTTTAGCCCACTCCTCCACCGACGCATCGAGACACCACATGTGAACCAATGATTGGCTACGGTTCGTCAGATTGAGGGAGAACTTAGTAATTTTTGCCCAAAAATTTTGTGAAGTGCTAAGGTTTAAAAGGATCTGCTCCTCCGCCGACACCTCATGAAGCCACGTGATCTGACACACAATTGCTCGCAGCGCACTGGTGGGGCCATGGAGCAAACTTAGAAAAATTTCCAAATTTATTTTTGAAAGTGCTAAGGTTTTAAATGATTCCATGCCTCCGTCGTTGCCTCGTGAAGCCATGTGGCAGCACTTGATTGGCTACGAGCCGGCGGGGAAAGTTAGGAAATTTTGCAAAAAAAATTTAAAGCTAAATTAAGGGTTGCAGGCCCATGCACCCGCGTAAGTACTTTTCAAAAGGTAAAGGTGGGGCAGCGGGGCCACGGGAAATTTTTCCAAATTTTCTTTTTTTTACTTAGATATTTTTAGAAAAATGAAGGCTTGTGGGTTAGCAGAGCGGTGGGAAACTTCATGACTTTGTGCTTTTTGGGAAAAAAAGTAAAAAAGGAAAGTTTTAGCCCGCGGGTCCACCCAAGAATATTTTATTCATTTAAATTTGATAGTTAGATTATTTTTGAAGCCAAATGAAGTAAAAACTTCATAAGGCCATAAATTTTGATTGGGAACTCAATTTTTGGCAAACGAGGACTTTTTGGAAATATCTCGAAAGTCCTCTTTGCACAAGAAGCTTAAGATTTTAATTTTGATAAGTTTGGAAGAGTCAAATTTGAGAAAACGTTTTGATGTCACTTAAAAAGTGAATTGGTAATTTTTAACTTGCACAATTTGTTCAAATTTGCCATTAATTGTTTCTCGACATGCCAAATAGGCATGGAATATTTTTCTTAAAAGAATTTGGGATAGAAAGAAAAGGTAAATTTTTGATTGATTTGCAACTCAAGATTTCCAATTTTACACAAAGAAGAAGACCGATTTTTTTTTTTTTGTTTGAGCCCGATTTACAAGGTTCAATGAAAATTTTCTTAAGTGTTTTAGTTTACTTGGGATCATTTTGATCACATTGAGTTCAATTGAATATTTCATTTGTATTTTATAGTTTGCAAGGTCCTACTAATTAATATTTGATAAAATTTTGCAAGTATACGTGAAATAAAAGATGGAGTTTATACAATTCAAAAACAAAGATTAATCTATTTATTTTTCCATACTATAACAACATTGAATTCATTCCATGCTAGTTTAAAGTAGTTATCTTTCCTTCAATCAAAATGTAGAAACAAGAATGTGGATTCTATTCTTTTCAAATCATGCATTTCAACAAAATAGATTAATACATTTTCTTCATACGTATTTCTTTCTTCCAATTTTCCAAACAGGGATTTCAAATACATAATTTAAATATAACAATGCCATGTTGAACAAGGTAAGGAAACTTCCATTGATTCAATGAATCTTTTACAACTCCTTTCCCATATATTTTCAAAATACAACTTACATAATACATGCCTTTTTTTTATTATTAACTAAATAATACAAGGTATATTCTTCCATAATCAAATACAACTTCCATAGCTAAAACAGAATATCCTTTCCATCATAATTAATATAAAATTTCATCCACTTCAAAGTGGGAAGAGGTTATAATAAGAATAAATCTCAACAAAGGACTTCAAAACTTTTCCTCTTTCTCGCTTCTAAAACCAGCAACAAGGATTTCTATCATTCTCTAATTTGATCACCACAAAAGCATTAGAAAGGAAATTCTCTCCACCCACCCAAGAAATCCAATTAAAAGGAGAAGCCACCCTCTTCATTGGCCCCCGAGCATGCAATCCATGTAATAGAAGTTGTGTTTAGAAGCACATGCAATAACAATCTTCCACAACACAAAAGTACAATTTTACATTTAAAACATAGTCCAACACACAATGCAGTTTGCAACCACATGAAACACAACAAACAAAACTCGGGCTTCATCAAGCAAGCAAAAGGAGCAAGAAACTATGGGGGATGTTGCTTATGCCTCCTAAAGGGAAATTGAGTATCACCACCGATATCAAACCACCTAAATATAAAAATTCAAACCCTAACATGCCCTTATGCCTCCCCCAAGTACCCCTTATTCCTCACATTTCCTTATGCCTCCCCAACCTCTTATGGCACCCCATAACAAGTAAAGAAATGCAAGCTATTTATTTGCAAGATGGAACCAAAATACCAACTCCCTCGACACTTATACCTCCCCAAAACACTTATTCCTCCCACAAAAATACCCCATAGTCTTCTCCTACACCATCCCTAGGAATTCTACCCAACCATTCACACATTCAAAAAAGGAAAGAAGAGTATTTCCAAGAGCTAAGCTCTTACCTCTCCATGATGGAGTTGTTCCAAGTTCCAAACAGCAAGCTATTCCAATGCAAGCAGCCCAAAATATCAACAAAGCACAAGCATTCAACAACCTTCAACTTCTCCAAAACAAGAGCTCCAACAGAAAAACTTCACCCCAAAATGAAGTATGCAAAAGTGAAGCAACCAAAAACAAGGTAAGGAATTCAAATTTTATAGAAGAGGGAAGAGAAGAGGATGAGGTGGATCCATATAGGATGCCACATCACAAATCCTCAACCCCAACACCCAAGTCAACTTCATTCTCCAATGCATAATAATTAGGTGGGTGAAAATATGAAAGTTTTACTTACACACTCAAATTAAACCCACACCCCAAAGGACTGAAATTAAAACATGTAAGAAAAGTGCAATTACAACATTCAACTTGACTTACAAAAATGCATAAAGAAAGTCTAAATTTAACCCTCCAACCATAGGTATGGTTGGTAAGTAAATTTAAGAGGTGTGGGACAAGTTTAACTTGTCCCACAAGCCTCCAAAATCAGCCTTCAAGGAAAAATTCGAATTTCAAAGAAAGTGGAGTGTTCCATACTCCAAAATCAACATACCCATCTCTTACACATTTCTTACAACACTTTAAATCAAGGTCAACAACCCTAATAATTACTTTCTTATGACCCAATTTGATTACTTAACTTAACAACATGATTACTCACAATATTTACACACCATTTAATAAGTAATGAAAGGGGTCAATGCACCACTAAATAAACACAATAAAACATTAAACAAAGGAACCAAATAAAAGAAAACATAAATCCCTTGGTCACATTTGAAGGGGATTCCCCCATGGGAATCCCTAACATCTATCAAACACACAAAAACAATTACAAGTTGTCATGGTGACCTTGTTGAATTCATCTAGAATTCCAATGTGGTTGGTCTCCAATCACCCGATATTTATTGTGACATTTTAACTGCAAAACAAAAATACCTCCTTCACCTCGTGGTCATATCGAACATCCAAAATGCATATAAACATGATTCCAAAATCATCTATATATATGAATCACAACAACATCAAGGCAACCAACAATATCATTTACAATTTTATCAATAACTATATGATTATCAATTAATTCCATTTTCTAGGTCTACTCAATATATCCAAATATCGCATGTCCGAACAACATCCATAAATATAACCATGTCAAATAGTATATCAACATAAATATATAAAATATCTCTAATGATCATCATGCCTCATATAAATCCAAGTCAACAATAATCCATGATCTATCATCTAATGATCATACTAAATCAAAACTATAATAATGTCCATCATATATTCAATAGTGCCCTAATCAGTATCAAAAGATTTCAAAGGGAAGTGGGCACTACATCCCCTCCCCTTAGACTTTATTTCCTCCGGAAGTCACCTGGAATATATGTGGGAACTGAACTAGTAGTAAAGTATCATCCTCCCATGTAGCCGTAGTCTCATCATATCTATCCCATTGCACACATGGAACTGGTCAATCTCTCGCCTCAAAGGCCCAGGGTCCTGTGATCTATAATGCAAACGAGCTCCACCATCACCTTCCCTTGATCCTGCACCTGCAATGAGGTCCAATCTAGCACATGAGAAGGATTTGTAATATATCTCCTAAGAACTGAAATATGAAACACATCATGTACGTGAGACAAGCTAGGTGGCAATGCTAGATGGTAGGCCAAAGGGCCGATACACTCCAAGATCTCAAAAGGACCAACGAATCTAGGAGCTAACTTAGAACCTTTTCTATAATGGATAGGGATCTTATGTGGCCTGACACAAAGGAACACCTTGATGCCCACATCAAAATATGCGGTCGACCCTATTCTGATCTGCATACTTCTTTTGTATGTCATGTGCCTCCTGCAGTCTCTGTCTGATCATAACCACCTGTTGTTCCATGTCCTATAATAAAGCTGGTCCAAGAGAAACCCTTTCCTCTAACCTATCCCAGCTAAGAGGTGTCCTGCACTCCCTGCTGTACAATTCTTGAAAAGGAGCCATGCCTATAGAACTCTAAAAACTATTATTGTAGGAAAACTCCACCAAGTACATGTACTCCTCTCATCTCGACTGGTGATCCATAACATAAATCCTGAGCATGTCCTCTAAAATATGATTCACCCTCGTTCAGTATGTCCATCTATCTCGGGGTGATATGTTGTGCTGAAATTGATCCTCGTCCCGAGGGCATACTACATGGTAGTCCAAAAATGGGAAGTATACAAAGGATCGCGGTCACAAATAATCTTCTGTGGAATCCCATGCAACCTGACAATCTCATCCAGATAAACCCGTGCCACTACACTAGTTGTATAAGTGGTCTTCACCGGAGAAAAATGAGCCACTTTTGTCAATTTATCCATTGTGACCATGATGGCGTCGTGGTGGTATCTCAACATTGGTAGCCCAATAATGAAGTCCATGGAAATGGTGTCCCACTTCCACTCTAGTATAACATGAGGAAAGAGAAGGCCAGCTGGATGCTAATGCTCGGCCTTCACTTTCTAGCACTCTAAACAACATGACACAAACTGAGCCATGTCTCTACAAAGTCCTCTCTAGTGATACAACTGTCTCAAGGTAGCATGCATCTTCTTCACCCCAGGATGGGCTGAATAGGGTGCACGATGTGCCTCTGTCAAGATGTCCTGCCTCAAGCCTCCATCTCTAGGAACATAAATCCAACCTCTATGCCTAAGAATTCCATCTACCTCTAATGAGAAACCATCAAACTTCCCCTCAAGGGGTCTCAGGACTTGATCTCTGCTCTAGCTGTAATGTAGAAGCTATCAAGAGGAAGCTGTTGTAGAATCCTACTCCGCAAATATGTTCCCACTGAAGTGGCCATAATCACATGTCTCCATCTACTGAGAGCATCTGCAACCACATTCTCCTTCCCCTTCACATGATCTATCTCCATATCATACTCACAAAGTAACTCCATCCAACGCCACTAACAAGCGTTGAGATTGGGCTACGTGAAGAGGTGGTGAAGACTCAAGTGATCTATCCTAAGTGTGAATCTCCTACCAAGAAGGAAGTGTCTCCATAAAACCAAGGCATGCACAATTGTTGCAAGCTCAAGATCATGAGTCGGATAATTAAGCTCATAATCTTTGATTTTTCAAGACTCAAAAGCCACTACTCTAGCCTCCTGCATCAACACACCTCCAAGCCCTGCCAAGGAAGCATCCATGCAGACAAAGAACTCACCATGTGGATCCAAAACTACAAGAATAAGTGTTGTAGTGAGACATTCCTTCAGTGTCCTAAAGATCTGCTCACATCTGTCTGACCAAACAAACTTCTTCCCTTTCCGTTGAAGGGAATTGATGGGGTGCGCAATCGAAGAGAAGTCCTGAAGAAATGTCCTTTAATATCCTGCCACTCCCATAAAGCTACGTACCTCTGTCATAATGGTGAGTGCCAGCCAATCCATAATAGTTCTAATCTTGGAAGGATCAATTGTGATACCTTCCCCTAGAAATGATATGACCCAAGTACTACACCTCTATCTGAAAGAAAGCACACTTTTCCAAGTTCCCGTAAAGTTGTTGCTCATGAAGACTCTTAAGAACCTAGAAAAAGTGCCCCTCGTGCTCCTCACGCATGCGTGAGTAAATCAAAATGTCATCAAGGAAGATGAGCACGAAATGATCCAAGAAATTCTTGAATACCCCATTCATCAAACTCATAAACACTGCGGGGGCATTAGTCAAACCAAAAGGCACCACTGTGAACTCATAATGCCCGTATCTCATACGAAAGGCAGTCTTATGAATATCCACCTCCGTAATCCTTAGCTAATGATAGCCTGACTTAAGATCAATCTTAGAGAAAACTATGGCCCCCTTCATCTGATCAAATAAGTCATCAATGCGCGGAAGGGGTAACGATTCTTGATCGTTACTTTATTCAGCTAGTGATAATCAATACACAACCACAAGGATCCATCCTTCTTCTTCACAAAGATCACTGGTCCACCCCAAATGGATACACTAAGATAGATTAGGCTTTCTCCGAAGACCCTCTAACTACAACTTAGCTCACAGAGCTCCGAGGTGGTCATCCGATAAGGTTCTCGTGAGATAGGCTCTGCTCCCGGAACCAGATCTATATGAAAATCAATCTCACGTGGGGGTGGTAACCCTAGTAGCTCCCCTGGAAATACATCTGAAAACTCTCTCAAAATGGGATGGTCATCTAGCGATGGTCCACTAGACCCATCCTCTAATCTGTCACTAACTGTAATAGCATACATCTGAAAACCCCATCACACACACCACTTAAGCTACATAGCAGAGATGGTGTGAATAGAAATGGGTCTCCTGACCCTGAAATCACCGACTCAACTCCTAGATCATCTACACAAGATATAGTCTTGTGGTAACAATCCATCCTGGCCCTGTGTGCAAACAACCAATCCATACCCAAGATGACTCCATACGAGCCCAACGGAAGGATACGAAGATCCGAGGTAGTGGTGAAAGGTCCCAAATCCACTACACACTCCTTAACTAAATATTCTATAGAGATCTTAGCTCTCGAAGCCATCTCCACGTCCCAATTATGACCCTGCCTAACTGCCACCAGCCTACATCACTTTACTAAAGATGGTGTAATAAAAGAATTAGAAGAACCAAAATCAAACAAAATGGAGGTAGGAATACACCTAATGCTACCTGTAGTCTCAATAATTGTACTCTGATGCTCATCCTAGTGGTTCTCAACCGCTGCGTAGATCCAATGATTGCGCCCCATGTCACCAATAGTAGGATCTGAGATCTTTGTCTTACCCTTGTTATTAGGGTTATGTGGGCAATCTCTCCAAAAATTTCTAACAACGCCACAACCAAAACATCCACTGATCCTCTCCCATATGCAATAGGTCTAGTTGGTACTCTAGAGGTCTGTGGTGTGGATCCTAATGACCTAGCTATGGAGTGTTGTGGTTTCTGCTGAAAGTGCCTAGTGAATGAGCTTAGGTTCACCCCGATTCCTAATGGAGCCCCTAAGGAAGCCCCATACTCTAACCTCTCGTGTGTATCAAATATTTACAGTGGTCTATAAGGTGGGCGGGATTATTGTTGTTGCCTGTGTGTCTAAAAGGTGACTATGTTGAACCCTTTCCACCACGAGGAGGAGGTACTGAACCCCTTGATCTGTTGTCCTACATCTATTTTATGTGGCTCTGGACTTAGTCTCTATCCTACCGGGTCTTTCCCGAGTCTCCTCTCTATGTAGACCTTCTCATAGGTCTCAACTAGTGTCTGTGGACAATGGATTCACACTACACCTCCAATGTTTAGATTCAGGCCCCGAATGAACTCGTGGATATGCACCTGCTCATCCTACATGAAATCAACATACTGGAATAGATCCAAAAATCTACTCTCATACTCAGCCACTGTAAAAGATGCATGTCAAAGGTCATTAAACTCATCAATCCTCTATTGTATGAACCTCCGAGATAAATATCTGCTCCCGAACCACTCCTCAAAGAGCTCCCATGTAACTATCTTAGAATCAACATGGAGCTTCTTCTCCTCTATCTTCCACCAGAAACTTGCTCCATCCCTCAGTAGATGGATCGCAACATGAGATTTCGTGTTTCTAGAATAAGGGAAGAGCTTGAAGCATCCACTCAAGCTTGCCAACCAGGCCTCTGCGTGAAATCCACCTATGTCACCAGAATAATGAGCTAGCCATAGCTTCAAGATCTCCCTAATGTGATCTGTAGCTATAGTCTGATGGCCCCTAGGCCTCTCTGCATGCTCATCTCTAAGCCTAGGGCTCGAGACCTATCTCTGTGTCTTGAAACTCGGTCACCATGTCCCCTTTGGGTGACTCTGCTCTAACTGACTCCTCATGGGATTTCTCTCCTCTATGCTCCTTGTTATGCCGAGGAGATGCACAAGCCTCAATGGATGTCACCCTATCATGTCTGATTGAATGTGCTCCTACGGTCCCTCCGCGTAGAGTGGCATTAACATCCTAAAGTGTCTGTAAAATTTTTGGTAGGATAGTGCTATAGCATGATCTAGTGGTGGTAAGTCTAGGTCTATGTGAAAAGACCCCTCGTCTTGTTTGTGCCTCCTGCACATACCAAGGTGAGAGTTAGTTCTTTATTCTAGGTTTTATTTAGTTTTCCATGTTTACTAAAATATGTAATTTCCACACAAAGTTGTTGTCTAGATTTAAAAGTGTGCTAGGTTTAATATTGCACTAGGTTTAAATGTTCATGTCTCAAGTTTTCTAGTGTGCCCAAGGGTCCAATATTTTGAACCAATTCTCTGATACCAAGTGTAATGCCCGCTAAAACAACCCCTTGAGACCCAAGAACAACCTAGGATTAGTTAGAAAAATTATGGAATATTTTTTTTTGTTTAAAAGTGTCTACAACCATACTACAATACAAAAGTTGTCACAAACAAGTTTCAAGGTCAAATATAATTAATAGCTTATAGTTTTCTTATTACAACAATTATTAAAGTTCTCAAGGTCAAAAACTTAGGGTTAGAATAATCATTTAGATTAAGAGGCAATTTCTCACTATCCCATTTTCTAACCGACTTAAAATATTCAGCCTCATTTTTCTCAAAATTAACACACTCAAAATTTCTTGAAAACACTCCCATTAGATAGGAAATTTCCTCCTCTTTTCTAGTGATATAAAGAAGTCCTCCTAACTCCTCATATTTCTCAAGTTATGGGTCGATGGGCCTTGGGAGGAAAATTTTCCCAAAGGTGGGCCTTGTGGGGAAGAAATTTTGCCCTTAGCGCTCTTGGGCTAAAAGCGCATTTCACTTTCACGCACCTATGGCGGGGCTTTGCACCCAAAAGGAAAATTTCGAACTTGGGGTCCGCTAAGGACACGTGTCCAAAATCCATGCCTAGGCAAGAAGGCGGGTCGCGGAGGTAAAACATGATATTTGACTTAATTTAGAAAGGGTGAAAAGGAACATTTTAGCCTCGAGCCTGGGGAGACTTCTGCCTTTTGTAAGAAAACACGTCTAAAAAACGCGCTTGTGAAGCCACGTAGTAGCACGTGATTGGTTGTGGGTAGCAAGGCCGTGGAGGAAACTTAGAAAAAATTCCAAATTTATTTTTGAAAGTGCTAAGGTTTTAAATGATTATGCACCTCCTTTGTTGCCTCGTGAAGCCACGTGGCAGCATCACTGATTGGGTCATGGGCCGGAAGGGAAAGTTAGGAAATTTTACCAATTTTTTTGTAAAGTTTTAAGGGTTGTGGGCCCGTTGTGTGCCCTCATAAGTACTTTTGAAAAGGTAACCAATTTTTTTAAAAGCTAAGTTAAGGGCGAGGGGGGCCACGGGAAATGTTTTTTCCAATTTTTCCAAATTTTCATTTTTGAACTTAGATCATTTTTAGACAAAATGAAGGCTTGAGTTAGCGGAGCAGCGGGAAACTTCATGACTTTACACTTTTTGGGAAAAAAAGTGAAAAAGGAAAGTTTTAGCCCGTGGGTCCACCCAAGAATATTTTATTCATTTAAATTTGACAATTAGATTATTTTGAGGCCAAATGAAGTAAAAACTTCAGAAGGCCATAACTTTTGATTGGGAACTTGTTTTTGAAAAGGAGGACTTTTTGGAAAGCTCTCAAAGTCCTCTTTGCATAGGAATCTTAAGATTTTAATTTTGATAAGGTTTGAAGGGTAAAATTTGAGAAAACGTTTTTCTCTCACTTAAAAAGTGAACTGGTAATTTTAACTTGCACAATTTGTTCAAATTTTCCATTAATTCTTTCTCGACATGCCAAATAGGCATGGAGGATTTCACTTGGAAGAATTTGGGATAGAAAGAAAAGGTCAATTTTTTTATTGATTTACAACTCAAGATTTCCAATTTTTACATAGCTAGAAATGAGGTTTTGTTTTGTTTGAGCCTGATTTGCAAGATTCAATGAAATTTCCTTAAGTGTTTTAGTTTACTTGGGATCATTTTGATCACATTAAGTTCAATTGAATATTTCATTTGTCTTTTATAGTTTGTAGGGTCATACTAATTAATATTTGATAAAATTTTGCAAGTATACAGTGAAATAAAATATGGAGTTTATACAATTCAAAAATAAGGATTAATCTATTTCTTTTGCCATACTATAACAACATTGAATTCATTCCATGCTGGTTTAAAGTAATTATCTTTCCTTCAATCAAAATGTAGAAACAAGAATGTGGATTCTATTCTTTTCAAATCATGCATTTCAACAGAATAGATTAATACATTTTCTTCATACGTATTTATTTCTTCCAATTTTCTAAAGAGGATTTCAAATATAGAATTTAAATATAACAATGCCATGTTGAACAAGGTAAGGCAACTTCCATTGATTTAATGAATCTTTTACAACTCCTTTCCCATATATTTTCAAAATACAACATACAGAATACATGCCTTTCTTTTCTATTAACATAAATGAATACAAGGTATATTCTTCCATAATCAAATACAACTTCCATAGCTAAAAAAGAGTATCCTTTACATCACAATTAATATACAATTTCATTCACTTCAAAGTGGGAAGAGGTTATAATAAGAATAAATCTCAACAAAGGACTGTCAAAAATTATGTCCTCTTTCTCATCTTCTAGAATAGCAACAAGGAGTTCCATCATTCTCCAATTTTATCACCACAAAAGTAGGGAAAGGAAAAACTCTCCACCAACCAAGACATCCAATGAAAAGGAGAATCCACCCTCTTCATTGGCCCCCAAGCCCCAACCACAATGCAATAGAATATTTTTTTCAACACATGGCAACAACAGGCTTCCACAAAACAAAAGAAAAATTTTACATTTAAAACACATTCCAACACATAATGTAATTTGTAACCACATGAAACACAACAAATAGAACTCAAGCTTCATCAACCAAGCCAAAGGAGCAAGAAACCATGGGGGATGCTGCTTAAGCCTCCCAAGTGGAAATTGTGTATCACCACCTGAGATCAAACCACCTAAATATAACAATTCAAACCCTGACATGCCCTTATTCCTCCCCAAGCACCCCTTATTCCTCACATTTCATTATGCCTCACCAACCTCTTATGGCACCCCATAATGAGTAAATAAATACAAGATATTTCTTTGCAAGGTGGAACCCAAATCCAAACTCTCTCCACACTTATACCTCCCAAAACACTTATGCCTCCCACAAAAATACCCCATAGTCTTCTCCTACACCATCCCTAGGTAGTCCACCTAACCAACCATCAAGCAATCAAACAAACAACCATTCACACATTCATAAAAAGGAAAGAAGAGTATTTCCAAGAGCTAAGCTCTTACCTCTCCATGATGGAGTTTTTCCAAGTGTCAAAAACAAGCAAGCTATTCCCATGCAAAGCAACCCAAAATATCAATAAAGCACAAGCATTCAAAACCTTCTATTTCTCCAAACAAGAGCTCCAATAGCAAAAGAATTCACCCCAAAATGAAGTATGAAAAAGTAAAGCAACCCAAAACAAGATAAGGAATTCAAATTTTATAGAAGAGGGAAGAGAAGAGGATGAGGTAGATCCATATAAGATGCCACATCACACATCCAAAACCCCAACTCCCAAGTCAACTTCATTCTCCAATGCATAATAATTAGGTGGGTGAAAAATATGATAGTTTTACTTACACACTCAAATCAAACCAACACCCCAAAGGACTGAAATTAAAACATGTAAGAAAAGTGCAATTACAACATTCAACTTGACTTACAAAAATGCATAAAGAATGTCTAAATTTAACCCTCCAACCATAGGTATGGTTGGTAAGTAAATTTAAGACGTGTGGGACAAGTCTAACTTGTCCCACAAGCCTCCAAAATCATCCTCCAAGGACAAATTCGAATTTCAAAGAAGGTGTAGTGTTCCATACTCCAAAATCAACTTACACATCTCTTACAAATTTCTTACAACACTTTAAATCAAGGTCAACAACCCTAATAATTACTTTCTTATGACCCTATTTGATTAATTAACTTAACAACATGATTACTCACAATATTTACACACCATTTAATAAATAATGAAAGGGGTCAATACACCACTAAATAAACACAAGCAAACATTAAACAAAGGAACCAAATAAAAGAAAACATAAATCCCGTGGTCACATTCGAAGAGGATCCCCCATGAATCTCTAACATCTATGAAACACACATAAATAATTACAAGTTGCCATGGTGACCTTGTTGAATTCATCTATAATTCCAATGTGGTTGGTCTTCAATCCCCTAATGTTTGTTGTGATATTTTAACTTGCAAAACACAAATACCTCCTTGACCTCGTGGCCATATCAGAACATCCAAAATGCATATAAACATGATTCCAAAATCATCTATATATATATATGAATCACAACAACATCAAGGCAACCAACAATATCATTTACAATTTTATCAATAACTATATGATTATCAATTAATTCCATTTTCTAGGTCTACTCAATATATCAAAAATTGCATGTCCGAACAACATCCATAAATATAACCATGTTGAACAATATATCAACATCAATATATAAAATATCTCTAATGATCATCATGCCTCATATATAAATCCAAGTCAACAATAATCCATGATCTATCATCTAATCATCATACTAAATCAAAACTATAATAATGTCCATAATATAGTCAACAAATTGTCCCGATCGGTATTAAAAGATGTCAAATGGAAGTGGGCACTACATCCTCCAATACACCGTCTTAATCCTTATAGCTTATCCTAAGAAACCTAAACAATATCTAAAATATAGAAAAATATCTTCGTAAATTATCTTTAAAAACTCTCTAGACCTAATGGATTTGTGAATTATCTAGAAACTTGTATTCAGATATAAAAATTCTAAGTACAATACGCAATTCTGATAATATCTATAATTATTTCAATTCCTATGTCGATGTGCTTACTTCTCCTTTAAAACAAATGATTCTTTGAAAAATCCATGGTATAGTTATTTCCGCAAAACATATAAATTTATTATTTATTACGTTATAAATCTAAAAACATTACACAATTTCACAAATCTAAAATTCTTTACATAATATGGGATGTGGCCAATATGTACACTACTTTTCTTGAAACAATAGAATGCCTCTACGATAATTGATTCTTGTTTTGATCGCATTTCCTCATCCATGCTTTGGCAAAAACAACCATACGTTTCGCTTTAAAAAAAAATTAACAATTTTTAGTGCTTATTTATTTATTTATGTTATTTATTAATGGATTATTATCAATCATCAATATTTCAATAGAATGGGGAAAGAGGAGATGTCAATTAATGAATGGAAAACAGCAACAAGAGGTATCAATGTTGAAGCATGATGAATGTCAAAAATGTTTGTATTGAGTATACAAAGAGGCCTATTAGCCAAATTAAAATTATATTTTATTGTATTTTTATTTCAATATCATTATAATTGAAGACACTTTAATATCATATTTTATCTATTAAATATTGAGATGTTGTTCATAACTGGTATTGGATTTGTGGGATCACGGTCTCATGACTAAACCCTAGTATCCCTCATTTTATTCAATAAGAGACTCCTTTTATACAATTCCTTTGTGGGTCGACTTACAAATCTTCCTTTGCAACTATAGAATGAACCCTCCTTTGAAGCTATTGGGAACACTTTGGGGGAGTTTGTAAAATCAGATTCTACCTCAACCTAGTTTCTACACACCTCTTTTGCTCAATTTTTGTGGATATGGATGTTTCCTTTGATCTTCCTTATAATATTAACTTGCCTATTAAAGAGAGGGTTTAGACTCAAAGACTTGTCTATGAAAAATTGACTCTCTTCTATCATAGATACTATGAAACTAGATACTTGATTAAGTATTGTGGTAGACCTAAGTGTCGAAGTGGGGCTAATTAGGCATTCTCGAATGATTCTCTCCTTGTCAGTTCACCATTAAAGCCCCATCGACCTCGTTAAAGTTTCTTTTTTGAAAAGTGTCCCTCAAGGGTTCATTCTACCCCTTTTACTAGATAATAATCATCTGTAGGATCCTCGCCGCGAACAACATTATTTGAGGAAAACTCCCATAGATCATCCTGAGTTGGATAAGGAGAAATATCCCTCTCTTCTCCTTCTAACTATTTTAGGCCTATTACTCCTATTGACATTCTTCTTCCTGTGGCCTTCTTTTCGATAATGATTTAAACAAGGAGGTGTGGATGGTTGTCTTAAATAAGTAAATAATTTCATCAATCGATACTCGGTCCCAAGGCACATGAATCTTAGATCTCAATCTAGTTAGTTGGATTGATCGTCTTGTCTTTGTTTATTTGTGACATTTCAAGATTTTCTTTTTTATGCTTGTTGTCTTATTCAAGCATGTTTAACTCTATGGTTATATGTTATTCTTTCTCTTGTGATATTTATTGAAATTTATTTCTTGTAATGGACCTTAAAGGCTTTCCAAATATTCAATTCAAACAAAATATTTTATCCTGAAATACAAGATATGTGCGTACATAACTATTACATCTTGAATTAAGATTATATTTGTTTGTGATTGGTAAAGTTTGTTTTGGATGGGATCCTACCCATGTAAATATAATTCCTGAAATTCCAGATAAGATAGTAAGATACAACAAAAAGAAGAAAAAGGAGAAGCTTCCTAACAGCAATACGAGAGAACTAAGAAGGGGAAAAGGTTTTCTTAAAGTGTGATTTTTTCTTACTATGCACTATTTTCCAACCCTCAAAGACTTCCTCAACGGGAAGAAATACTTCAAGATTTTCAATCGGATGATTGATTAAGAAAATATGGAAATAAATGCCTAAATATGATTATTATGTTGTAGTAAATAAATAAACAATTAAATACAATGTAGTTCCCACTTCCCTTCGACACTTATTACATTTTTATTTTGATTACTGTTGGTTATATACATGGATATTATTGTATCATTTTGGTTTAGTATGATGATTAGATAATAGAGATACTTTACTTGTTGATGACTTTCGATTCATAGTATGATCGTGTGGATTTCTTAGAGAGACATTTTATATTGATGATGATGTGTTGTTGACATATTTATATCTATTCGACATTCGACATTTTCGTCATATTGAGTAGGATTTAGCAGTGAACTAATCTTGTGATCTTATTGGTATTGATGAAATATAGAATTGAGATGTTGTTGGAATTTTAAAATAGTAACATTAATTGCCTAGATGATGATTTAATTTATGTATGGATGATTGTTGATTTATATGTATATATTTTACCTTGGATGTTTTGATGCGGCACGAGGCTGAAGGAGGTATTGTGTGTTTTGCAGGCGTTTATATCACAACAATCAAAGGGGATTGGAGACCAACCACATCGGAATGCTAGATGGATTCAAAAATGGTCACCATGGAAACATGTGTTATGTTGTGTGTGTTTGATTTGTTGTTAGGGGTCCCCGTGGGGAATTACCTCCAATTGTGACCAAGGGTTTATGTTTAGTCCTTTATTTTCTTTTATTTATTTAATTTTTGGTATATGTGATTTAAATTGTGAAGTAATTTCCCTTTTATCATTATTGGGTTATGTGTCTTAATTAAGTGAACTAATAACATTATTAAGCTAAATTTTAGATGGGACAAAAAGAATTCATTTATTAGATTAGATGGTTCTTTGGTTTATGTGTTGTAAGTGGAGTGTATGTGATCTTGAGTGTTGTACACTCTACCCCTTCTTGGAAATTCGGATTTGGCCTTAAGGGCCAATTTTGGAGGCTTGTGGGACAAGTTAAACTTGTCCCACACCTCTTAATTTATTATACCAACCCTACCTATGGATTTGGGGGTCAAAAATAGACCCCATGATGTGTTTTGGAAGGCAAAATGTGAGTTTTAATTACACTTTCTTACTTTTATTTATTTCTTGTCCTAAAGGGTATGGGTTGGAGTGGTGTGTGTAAGAGGTTTGTCATACCTCTCAACCACCCATTTATTTTTCCTTGGAGTATGGTTTTGACTTGGGTGATGTGGAGTGGAGAATAAATTATGTGGCATCCTACATGGAGCCACATCATCTTCCTCCTCTTTTCAATATATTCAAAGTTTTGGAAAATAAATGGGGTTACTTACTTATCTTGGAATCTTGGATTTTTGAGAGTTCTTGCTTGTTGGAGTATAAGGGAGATTGGAGTTGCTTGAATTTTAAGGATTTTGGTCTTTCTTGAAAGGTGGAGCTTTACCATGGCAAGGTAGGATCTTGCACTCTTATTTTCTTTTTTTTTTTGTATGTTATGTGTTGTATGGAGTTGTGCTCTTGCTTGAAGTGTTGGGTAGTAAATTTACCTTAGGTTGTGGTGATATTTGCAAATGGGGATGAAATATCTTGGGAGGCATAAGAGTTTCTTTGTTTTTTTAGGAGGTAGTGAGTTTTGGATGCCCCACCTTATTCTATTTTTCCACTTTGTACTTTGTAGCAGCCATAAGAGAGAAGGAGGCATAAGAGACATAGAAATGTTGTTGTGGGGAGGAATAAGAGATTTTAGATTGATTGTTTTGTGGAGGATTTTAGAGGTGGGCATCAAAACCCTTTGGAGGCATAAGGGCACTGTATGATGGAAAAGTGACAAGCAAGCGTGGGAATCTACAAGTAACTCTTCCTCGCACCCGACCTCCCGAGGTCATGCCGAGACAGCCGGTGGGGATGGACTATGCATGGGATGCAGACAATTTAGTTAGGCAATCTTATGTCTTCGACGTGCACTAGTGGAATCTGCGAATCTAAGGTGAAGAAGGCCCTCCTAACTTGAACTGGTGTGATAGATCGATCGGCAAGGATGACTGCTCAAAGGATCCAATCAATATCGAGCTCTGGCGTGATTCGATCTATGGGTTGTGGGATACATGGAAAATGACCTGGGATTGTTTCGTGTATGTCTCCAGACAGGGTCATGAAAATGGATGATGGGTATAGTGGAATCTACTGTCGATTCTCTGGTCTAGTCCAGAAATCCTTAGATTCGTTAGCTGTTACGTCTAACAAGAATAATTGTGTGATAATGATAGGCGGAAGTGGAGTGGATCTGAATACTAATGTGCGTAAGCTAGCGTCAACATTGGATTGACCTGTGGACTCGTTGGGTTATGGGATTTGTGAATCACAACCGTAGACTCATGGTTGTTGTGGACCTGCTATGGTCATGTGCGTAATCAATCCCTAATCCCTAGTATCCAACAATCGTATGCCTTTTTGGCCTCTATGTTCGAATTAATGATTGTGCAATCTTTTGAGTATCTTACTGAGAGACGTTCTTGCAACCTGAATTATTAAACTAGTATCTATGTCTATGAGAGTGTCTCTCGCATCTCGGGCCGTGGGACCAAAGGATCACAACCAAACATTTCTCTCTTTGAAGCCCTTCTACATTCATGCAGATATTTGTCTAGGTAATCACGTAGTCCGGCTGGTTTGACCAAAATTTATACGCTTTGTCGTCTTCTACGTTTAGCCCTCTTAACTATGAGCTGATTTTTTGTAAGTCTGTTGTTGTTTGGAAGACTTGGATTCTAAGGTTCTGATCTATATCAGTTATTGTCGTAATAAGATTGGGTTGAGGCATGATTGGCTCGAATACGTATTCTTTGGGCTCTCTAGGTCCCGTGATTGTCATGCAAGAAGGAAATGATATAAATCTAACTAATGACAGAATAAATTAACTATGTAAGATATATCTATGTATATTCCTAAATCTAATTTTATTGATAAGCTACTGAACAGAATTTAAAAGAGCAATTATCTAATATATCTAGCAATTGACAACTAAACTAATAACACAATTAAAATAGACAAAGCAACTGAGTATAGCTACTTGTTTGTGTAGTTTGTAGATCTACTCTAAATAAACAGATAACTGATCTACTCTATTTGAAAGACTCTCGATCCTACCTCAGAAGTGAGGAGTGAATCATAGTTTCTTAGAAACTATCAATCCCCACAGCTTCCCTGGCAATATTGAAAGTAAAATTAACTGAAATGAAATGATTGGCTACTCTATTTGATATGTTTTAACTAGAAATTTGAAAGCTTGAACCTGGATTTTTACAGAATAGTGGCGAATCGATGGTGTGTGGCCTTGTCCCCTCAGTGTGATCTCCTCGTTCTTTCATGTTCACGTGGATCCAAAAAGCATGTAATGCTAGCATCAGCAGAAGTAGATATTGGGATAATGGTAGCTTAGGATGTAGACTGAATACAATGCGAGTAGGAGAGGGATAGCGCAAGAGAACAGAGCTTGGCTTATGCAATTCCTAGTGGGATTTATTGTGAGTCATGCAACATAAAACGTCTAGAACCGAAACTATCCTATTTGATGAGCATAACCTGCAACTTTAATGGCTTCCTACTAAAAATAAAACTATCCTACTCCAATTGATTGGATGAAATAATAACAGTACCTGCACAAGGAGAATATGTGGCTTTCTAACAGCTAAACAACACTAACCATGCATACAACAAATGAAACTATGAATCCTAAGAAAAATTGAAAGGCTAAGCTATTGAAATGAGAAATTCAGAGGCAAATTTGAGGGCCTATTTTCTTGAGCACAAGCTAGCTATTTATAGAATCTCATTTACTCAAAGGTGAAAACCAAATTGATCTCTTAAACCATAAACAATGCCAAAACACTATTCTAGGGAACCAAAATCATAAATACAACCAAAGGCGATGAGAAAATATGGTAAACATTGAAAATTTACACAGTCGTGTTAAAAAGAGCATCTCGGAAAACACGTGAAGGGCCACACCAGCGAAAGGCGGGCGGCGGTTACAAGACCGCCGCCCCGATCGGCGGGCGGCGGTCATGAGACCACCGCCCAGGTAGGGCGGCGGTTTCATCACTGAAGACCAAAACACAAAGAAAAGGAGGGGAGAAGAGAAAACAAAGCACACAGGGGCTAAGTGGGGCATGCGGGATGTTAACACATGCTTGGAGAGATTTTTAGGGATTCGAACACCTTGCGAGGAGACCTGTATCATCATTGGGGCACGTGTAATGTTGTTCTAGCGGTGTAGTACCCTACAATTTTGGGTATGTACATATTGCCCCCTCGAGAGAAGAATTTTAGCCATGAAGAGGCGTAAAATGGTGGGTCCAGTATGGCGGTCTTGAAATGGGAAGTTAGAAGTTATACCTGATATGTCCATGTGTCGGAATGATGCCATCCAAAATTCCCGCCACCTGCAAAATGAAAAGAGGACTCAAGTGCAGATAGACAAAATAGATCGAGAAAATAAATACTAAAATAATATGAAATGAGGACGTACCATTTGTGCGGGGATAAGAACTTACCTCCGTCGGCACTCCAAACCTGTGAAAAGGGCATTCAAAACAAGTCAGGTTGTTATATATGTAAAAGTGGGCCCATTTTCCTATTCATTTGTGCGTGTTGATTTGGTTGATTTTGAGCTCTGGGACCCACGGTGACGGTTTCTCATGAGAGTATAGTCAAAACGTTCGGGACGAGATCGTGATCATGCCTCCATGAGTGGAACACCGACCTGCGAGATCACAGGTTAGTTTTTCTTGATTTACCATTTTTGTCCCCAAAATGTTAAAATGGTGAAATCTTTGTCATGGGGGTTATTTTTGAAAATGTCGCTTTATAGTCGCTTTTAGGCATATGACCCGCGTGGTTTTCGGGACACGACCGCTGCCCTGAGTAGGGCGGTGGTTATGAGACCACCGCCCTTAAGGCGGTGATTACGGAACATTGCCCGCTCGTGGTGGCGGTCCCTGCACGAATGTACAAATAACACTTATTTGAATTTGTTTTTACATTTTTAGCATCCTTACCTGCTTTCATGATTTTTCTAATGTCATTTGGATACTAACTTACTCTGTTTTGTGTGTTTTTGGGTGTATGCAGGTGAAGGAGGAGTATATCCGATGGAGCCGGGAGAGGGAGTGTGATTGGCTTCCGGCAGTATTGGATGCCCTTTCTCAGGATGAGCAAGACACTCTTCAGAGGGCTGGTATACTGCGCATATCACGGGTCCCGCATGTTGCACCATCTAGTCACATACTTTGTGACTTATTTTCATATTGGGATGTAGATCGGAACACTTTCCGATTACCAGGGGTCCGGGGTGAGTGGACCATTACTTTGGAGGACGTTTACCATATCTTGGGGGTCCTGATTATCGGGAGATGGCTCACTCTTGAGACAGTAGGGTCACGGGCTCAGACAGCACAGTGGGCCTCATATATGGGAGATGCAGTTATCTCCACTGGTTTGAAGAAGGGGGTGAGGGTCCGATCTATTCCTAGCCTACCTATCCCCTTGATTCATCAGGCCATTATGGGGATCCTTGCCTCGAGATTGATCGGGGACAAGGGAGGAGACACACTTTCTTGTATTGTTGGTCCCCCATCATTACATAGATTGAGGGCATGGCCGGATTTACGCTAGGGAGCCAACATTCTTGGGACCACCTATCATGATTTATACCGGGTGGTCCGTTTATAGGGGTAGTCATTGAGCCATCGACCCTGGTTATGAGCTGGGTCTATGAGTGTTTCATCCCCTATGGGAGAGGTGTAGAGGTGGCAGATCCTAGAGCTGTGAGGCGGCCAAATGGACAGACATGTCGGTGCTCGAGCACCTCATCGCCCGATTGCCTCCCTGACTACTGATGACATGGAGGCCACACCCTATTAGGCCATGGTAGGCTTATGGGGTGAGGAGGCTCTTACTCTGATTTCTTGCTCCACGACAAGACAACTTGTTGACAGGATGGGGAGGGTGGAGATACATCCTTTTGGTCGAGTGCCTCAGCAGTTTGGCCTACCTTACGTGGGTATGCTCCCCCAGTGGTACCAGATATACAGATCAATTTGAGAGGCCAGGGGAGGTCCTAGAGGCCGAGGTTGGATAGTTGTTACTCCTGGTGTCCCCATTGCAGCTAGGCGGGTAGTACGAGCTCGAGGGAGAGCCGGTGCTCCTCAGGCACCCTTACTTCAGATTGCCACCGGTCCCGCCCACAGCAGTGACGACCCCATTGATATAGACTCTGAGTCCAAGGAGTTCACAAGGGGGAGACAGAGGAGGAGACCGAGGTTGAGGTCAGTGAGTTAGGCGGAGAGGAGGACAAGCAATCCTGAGTGGCATGACACTCAGGATATCTTACAGGCGGAGAGGGCGGAGCAGAGTGCGGAGAGGGTGACTCTAGTTTCAGAGGAGCCACTCTCTCAAGGCTTGGGCGGAGAGGATGAGTCCATAGTAGGACGTTATGTGGCCCCAGGCACAGGAGGAGTGCACCAGACATCAGCAGCATCTGTGGCAGGTGCCAACCCTAGAGATCCATCTTGGAGGCCCGAGAGATCCGAGTGAGTTATCATCCTTCCTTTTAATGTTTGTTTCTAGTTAGGATTGCCTTAGTTGCTATCTCTCCTTTTGTTTACATTTGTTTCTATCTCTTGATTATTTCTAATTGGGTTTTTCTCCTTTGCTTGTAGAGACTGCTGATGAGTGGCGAGACTTGATTCACCGGGTATGCACTGATACCCTGATGATCCCTATGGAGAAGACCCGCGCGGAGTTGTCCGTGGATCGGGGAGCCTTCGGCGGTTGGTAGGAATATTGACATTTTGCCCCTGTCTGGCATGTGGCTAGGATGGTGACCTCCCTCCGTACCGAGTTGGTAGGGTACAGGATAACAGAGCGCCTGATGAGGAGTCACTCTCATGGCGAGGCCGCAGCTGCTCCTCGGGACCATGAGCCCTCCGTGCACTCAGAGCGCGGCATAGCCGGATTCCTAGACATGGGCATGCACCATCAGAGGGATCTCATAGGGGTTGAGAGGCTGCTTGGCTCTCTTAGACTATTTATATGATGTATTTGTATTTTCTAGGCTCTTTGAGCGTTTTGATCATGCTCAGCGCATGATGGCATTGTACAGGAAACTTGACTTATATATATATATATATATATATATATATATATATTCTTTTTGGATCAGACTCTTGGCATCAATGTTCTTGTGATTTTCTTTCGTATGTAAATTATAATGTTGTTTTCATATGCTTTTAGAATGTATGCAATGGAGAACAAATGATATAAATGCTTTCTTTCTTTTTGTATTTCGTGATGCTGATGTATGATAATGTAGACACAATGTGATTTTGAACTTTAGTTTCTATAAGCAATTTTTGGTACTTCATATTGGTTTTTGACAAAATGTGATGATAAACTGGTATGATGAGCAGATGAACTTGCCCCATTCCTATCTCCACGCAACTAGTAAGATGCGAGGGCTCATCACCGAGAGCTAGAAAGGGCACAAGTTATGAAATTTGTTGAATGATAGTGATGAGAGATAGACAAAGATTTGGTGGAACCAAATTAGGATGCTACAAACCTACTCTACCCAAGTGACTCCATAGTTTAGAATGCTACTTGCTTTGCGGTTTATCTAGACTTAGATCCGTAGATGGCCACATGGTAGACAAAATCTGGTTTTCGGGGTTTTGAACTCTCTTGGAATTTTGGACATCTGATTCATTTGTTTTTGACTCAAGATTTCAAAGGTTCATTTGAATTGTTTGTTGACGACCTTCAACGTTTATTGTCAAGAGGACCCCCCATACCCTACCCCATGCTACTAGTCAGAAGCATGGGCTTATCACCATGGACAAGGTATAGGCAAGTAAGGGCATTCCCATCCTTTCCCAACCCTACGTCACTAGTAAGAGACGCAAGCTCATCACTGAAGGTTGGTAGGGCAAGGAAATGTGTAAAAATAAAATTTTCTGTTTGATCTATATTTGACTTGTTTATTTGAGAAAAATGTCAGTATGTTCTTACTTCCAAAGAGATATGCATATGGGATAGATGTGACACGATGAAGCTTCTAGAATAGACCATAGGCAAGATACCTATCCTAGGAAGAAACCAAAGTGAGAACAAGCCTGCAGATCTTGGTATGGTTACCATTAAGACTTTGTCATATCTAGCTTTATCTGATGAAATTATTCAGAAATGGGTGATGTGACTATGAAAGTGAAGAAGTATGATTTGGATGATTATGTCAATACCATCAGAAGTTTGTAATGAATTGCTTTGGGAATAAGTTCCTTGATCACAAGATTTGTATGAAACAAGTGGACAAAATGAACCTAACTACATGAAGATGCAATGTAGATATAATTATACTAGATAGTGTTGGTCACTTATGCATAGAATTGTTTAAGGTGTAGGGAATTGATAGTTTCACCAAATTCCTCACCTTCCAGTGTGCATAAGAGATATGCACCATTTCCATAGTCCTTCATGACTCGGTATGGGCCCAACCATTTGGGCTGGAATTTCCTCCCTTCACCGGTCTTTTTATCGATCCTAGTTGTCTAGTCTTAGAACTAGATCACCTTCATATATGTCTCATTCATAGACCTTCTTGTTATCTTGCCAAGTACATCCGGTCAGCATAGACTCTATGCCACTGTTTAGCATCTAACCTAGCTTCATCTAGGCTTTCTAGTTGGGAGAGATGTGCTTCTCTATAAGCGTCTTCATCCAGAATCCCTTGTAATGAGATGCGGAGACTAGGTATTTCAACCTCAAGTGGGAGAACTGCTTCCACTCCGAATACCAACGAGAAAGGAGTTGCTCCTGTTGGTGTTCTTATTGAGGTTCGGTGGGCCCACAAGGCTGGGTATAACTTTAAATGCCAATATTTTTGTTTTCTTTCACCGTTTTAAGGAGAATGGCTTTCAATGTTTTGTTTGTTGCTTCAGCCTATCCATTGGCTTGAGGGTAATACAGGGAGGCTGTATGATGGCTTATTTTAAATTTATTACATAATTCATGAACCTCGTCATTCTTAAAAGAAGTCCCATTATCTGTGATAATGATTTGTGGGACACCGTACCTGCAAATGATCTGGTTCAAAATGAACTTGGCAATCACGGAACCTGGTACAGTGGTGAGAGGCATAGCCTCTACCCATTTGGTAAAATACTCGGTGGCCGTGATTATGAAGTTATGGCCATCTGTAGATGAGGGAGAGAATTTCCCTATCAAATCTAGGCCCCATGTAGAAAAGGGCCATGGAGTAGTGATTGGTTGTAGAGCTTGTGTCGGCATGTGAATCTCGTGGGAGAATTCTTGGCATTTATGACACTGTGTACAAACTCTACTACGTTGTGTTCTAGAGTGGGCTAGAAATAGCCCATCCGATGTATTTTGCGAGTGGTGGCATGACCACCGAAGTGGCCTCCACATATTCCACTATGAGATTCATGGAGGATCTTCTTGGATTCTTCTGTGTCAACACACCTTAGAAGCATTCCATCGAAAGCCTTACGATAGAGCACTTGTTCTATAATAACGTATTTAGCTATGATAATGCATAACCGCCTTCTTTGTTGCGGCGTAGCACCTTTCTGGATATGTATGGTTCATGATATAATTAACAATATCAGTATACCAAGGACATTCAGAGATGGGAGGTCTAGTTTCGACGTAATATATGCATTCATCGGGAAAGTCCAAATCGACTAGATCACCTCCGTCTAATGGGTTGTCAGCTAACCAATCTGCTATGATTTGTCCCTTAACGGACTTTTGATTTACAAAAGTTAATTCAAATTCACCCATTAAGGTTATAAAACGTCCAGCCTTCTTAGACAAGGACCCTTGCGTGAGGAAGGTTCGTAAATGGTCTATTTTTACAATGACCCTTGTTTCTTGATTTAGCATGTAATGTCTTAAGCGTTTGGTTGCGAAGACTATGGCAAGGCACTCTCGTTCTGCTTATGTATAGCATGTTTCATAATCAAGTAACATGTGGCTTATAAAATAGATCGCGTGTTCTCTCTTGTCATCGTCTTCTTGAGCCAGCATATAGGCTAGCGAGACATTGGTAGCTCATGAATATAAGATTAAAGGGCGGTCTGGTTTAGGTGGCATTAGTGTGGGTGGTGACAATAGGAAACACTTAACTACTTTGAAAGCATCGTTGTAGTCATTAGTCCAATCGATACTATAATCTTTCTTGAGTAGATTGTTGATTGGATGAATGGCAAAGCTTAAATATGGGATGAATCTTCGGATTGCACTGAGTTTCCCAAGAAATGATCTGATTCCAGATTCATCCGATGGTGGGATCATTTCAAGAACAGCCCAGATTTTGGCTGGGTCTACATCGATCCCTCGTGACGATATAATGTAACCGAGGAGCTTCCCTCCTGTCACACCAAAAATGCATTTTTCTGGGTTTAGTGTGACTCTGTATTCTATTAGACGTGAAAGAATGATGCAGAGTACTTCCGGGTGATTGCAACGCTTCCTGGCCTTAGCCAACAAGTCATCTATATAGGATTCCACAATCTTGTGAATAAGATCATGAAATATGTATGTCATTTCCCACTTATCAGTAGTGCCATCGTTCTTGAGATCGAATGGCATAACAGCGTAGCAATAGGTTCCCAAGGAGTTATAAACGTGGTTTTGGCTTGGTCTTGTTCGAATATTCTGATTTGATTGTATCCTGAGAATCCATCCATGAGAGACAACAGCTTGAATCCGGCTGTTGCGTCAATGATGACATCTATGGATGGTAACAAGAAGTCGTCCTTAAGTCATGCTTTGTTAATGACTCGGAAGTCTATGTAGATGTGTATCTTCCCATTCTTTTTGAGAACGGGAACGATATTAGATACCCACTGAGAGTAATCGACCGGCTTGATGAATCCTACTTGGAGGAGTTTCATTACTTCTTCCTTCACCATGAGAGCCACCTTGGGTTTCATTGGCCTCAATTTTTGTTTAACTGGCTTTACATCTGATTTGGTGACGAGGTTGTGCACCGCGATGTGAGGTGCAACCCCTGTCATTTCTTTATAATTAAATGCAAAAGCCTTCTGATGTTCTTTGAGGATTCGAGTGTGTATTTCTATTTCGTCTGGAGTTAATGAGGATCCTAATTTCAAGATCTTTGGTTCTTCCTCCATTCCAATGTTAATATCAATTGTTTCTTCGATTAAAGAAGCGTTACCTTCTTCAAACTCAAGCGGGGCTGGAGGTAATCCCAGATTGTCTCTATGCTCTACCGCATATGTATCGAATTATTTTTGTGGGGAAGCTCTATCATGGGATTCCCGAAGTAGGAAGATGAATGTGGGATTAAAGACAAGTCTACCACGTGATGGGTGAGATGTAACGCTGCATAGGCGTTCAAGTAGTCAAGAGTGGCCCTATCACTATCAACGTTTTCTAAGATAGTGGATTTGTTCTCAGCTATGCTCATTAATAGTGGGTTTGACACTTTCTTCACTAATGGTTCAGTGTGAAGGGATACTATAAAACAGGTGTCCTCCAACTCACTATTTGGGGTGAAGTGTGACACTGAGGTTGCTATAGAATCCACAAGAAGATTTTGTTCTCACGGGATTGCTTCAATTGATATGAAGTCAAACTCTTTGCTCAAATCTAATACCGCTATTTTGTAGAGCTGTAAGTGTTCAGCTCTAGTTTCATACACCTCAGAGACTTGGTTTGCTACTAATTGAGAGTCTCCTAACACCCTGATGTCGTTAACACCAAGCCGTTTAGCTATGATGAGGCCAAGGAGGAGGGCTTCATACTCCGTGCCATTTTTTGTACATTTGAAATTTAGTTTAAAGGAGAATGGTAGGATCTTTCCCTCAGGAGAAGTAAAGATCACACCTGCCCCAACCCCATAATGACATCTTGCTCCATCGAAATGGAGAGTCCAATATTTGGTTGGGAAGATGGACGTTGGGACATTTGCTACGTCAATTTCTTCTGCTTCGGTTACTTCCACCATGTAGAGATCTTCTCTTTGGAAGAGTACCAACACCTAGGGTATATCCCATACCTACAAAATCAAATGGTAGGAAAATTGGTAGATCCTGTTCTAGTAAGTCGACAATCTTCGCAGTAGTTCCTAATGATATCTGTTTCTACAATGGTAGTCTCATCCTTGAGGGCTGGGATAGTCTTGATTAGGCTCATAGTCTCAAGATCTATTGTAGGTACCAAATTTTCTTCTGGTTTCGCGTCGGTTGGTTTATTAAGTTGGTTTGTTGGGAGTTCAAACTCAGAGTGAACACTGGTCTTTTCTTTAAGTTAGCTAGGTGTATATCAAATGGTTTTGGATCACCTTTGGCTACGAATATCTTCCCTAGGTGCAAGAACCTTACTTCTTGAAATAACATAGAAGGGATTGCCTTCATACGGTGTATCCATGGTCGGCTGAGGATCATATTATAATTGGTTTCCCAATCTATAATATAAAACTCAGTCAGGATTGTTTTGGGTCCTAAGGTAACTGGTAGTATTATAGTTCTAATCGAAGTGGCCTTAAGGCTATCATAGCCTCTTAGAGTATTCCGAGTCGTGGAAAAAAAAATTTCTCCATACCCTAGCTTTTGAAGGAAAGAGAAGGGGACTATGTTAACTGCTACCCCATCGTCAACCATTACACATTTAACGTAATTGTTATAGACCCATACTTGCAAATGTAAGGTGGATCACCTCTACGTGCAATCTCAGCATCTGTTGGCATTTTGTTTATTTCAAATATAAACTCGGTATCCCTATCCGGCTTCCCGGAGGGTGGATATCAAAGTCTATATGGTTTACCTGTGTTTCAGGAGGTGGAGTGATGTTAATTAAATGACCTAAACCTAATGCCTCTAAAAGAGTAGCCCTGTGGGTAGGAGAGTTCCTCAGCAAATCCAAAAAGGAGATGTGAGAGAAGGTTTTTGTTAGGTCATTAATTAGATCATAGGCACCTACGGGTTTCACTAATATTTGTTGGATGTTATCTGTCTCTAGTGGGTAACTTGGACTTGGCTGAGAGGAATACTCTCGTGTCCTTGTTACGGATTCCACGGGTAGTTCGGTATCTAATTCTACTAAACCGACTATCTTGGGTCGTGGTTGACTTCCTAATTGTGGTGCAACAGGTGGATTTAGTGAAGTTGAGGCTTCATAATCATTATTTCCTGCCATTACACCCTTGTTCGTCCCATTCGGATTTAACCTATTGTTATTGTGATTTGGGAGTGGATCGTTAAAGATCTTGAGGGGAGCATTTTGAGGGGAAACTGCCCCTGTAAAAGTATTTGGTGCCGGTGACACAGGATCTGCCAAGAACATATCTATGAAAAGTTGTCTTTGCTCCTCTGGAAAATGTTGCATGAATTTATTATAGTCATGACACGTTCTAGTGTCATGGCCTTGAATCTTGTGGAAACCACAATACGAGTTAGGATTGTAATTTCTAGGTTGCTGGTTTGGCGTATATTGTGGTCCAAAACTCTGATCAAACCATTGCCTATTAGGATTAAGGTTTTGTATTTGTTGTTTTTGGTTTTGGTTCTGGTTTTGATATCCAGTTGAGTTTTGGCTTGGACCCTATGTCTGGATCCGCCATTGTTGTTGTTGTTGTTGTGGATGATTAAAATCCACTGTATTGATTGTTGGGGTAAAATTGTTGTTTCGTTGATTGTTAACCAATGGTGGAGTATTTAGAACATTGGCCTTTTTAGCTTGGTCAGTTACTCCATCAGTTGTTGCACCACAATTTTTGTTAAGGATTTTAGGTCCTTGATTTACATTTGTGGTAGTAGGATAAGTCGTAGTATTCTGGTTGGGGGTGATTAACCTCCCGTTTGCTCCATACGTCTTGCGACCGCTATCTATTGCCGCTTGATCTATTCGGAGAGTGCTCTCAAGTACTTCATCATAAGTCCTTAGTGGGAACTTCTGGACTTCTTCCTTCACCTCTCTACTGAGAGAATGAAGGAATAAATCACATAGTTCCATTTGGTCCATGTTTGGAGCACTGGCCGAAGAATAAAGGACTGTATGCCATCTCTAGATGAAATGAGTGACAAATTCATTGTGCTCTTGTTTAATGTGCAAGAATTCCCTGATTCTGTTCTTAACAGTTTGTTCATGTCAAATGCCTTAATGAACTCTAAAACGAGTTGTTTAAATGAATGGATGGAAGCTTCAGGTATTCTATAATACCAATCGAGGGTGATGCCCTCCAAGGTTTTGGGGAATATTTTGGCAACAACCCCATCCCAAGGAAGCAGTTCTCGAATGGCTGTGGCATAGGCCTTAATGTGTGTATTCGGGTCTCCCTCCCCTTTGTATTTGGGTAAATCGGAAGAGGTCTCGGAAGCATGACGCTTCATATGGTGAAGTCTAAGGGCTCTTTCAAATACTCTGAATAAGTCCCTATCGCGTAGGTTTCGACCATTGATGGTGCCTGTTGAGGGGGTGGAGGTGGAATGGGTTACTGATACGGCGTAGCGTATGTGTTTACAGGGGAATAAGGAAACCCATGTGGTTGAGCAAGCATGCCGGGAGAGGATAACATATCTCCTTGTGGCAACTTGGAGTACATGTTTAAGTATGAAGGAGTATTGCCCAAGAGTGAATTGTTTTGTACTAAACCGAGAGGTATCATATTCTCCACTAGAGTGACGTTTGAGAACGCGGTTCTAGTTGGCGTTTTTTGTGAATACCGAGGAGGCATGCCTAACATGTCTATTCTGTGAGGAGGTCTACTTGGCCAAGATGATGTGGAGGATTAGAATTTCTTGCTCGCATGAATTGTGAATTTTGACTTGCTTGAGAAAGTTCTAACCCTCTAACTCTTTCTACTAAAGTTGAAATGACTTCATTTGGTCAAGTCACGAGTATTTTGCCTTAGTGGCATTTTTGTATATTCCGAGGTTGTATAGGCATCTTGTACCCCGCTATAAACCGATCGTTGCCTGCCAAGTTTCACCGAGGGCATTTCCTATAGGTATTGGCATGGAGGTGTTTTCTTGAAAAGAGACCTCGGGTTGTGTTTGTAAACTTCCTATAGGTGGGTACATACTCCGAGAGTGTTGTTCATTCCTGGCATAATGCACTGAATGTTCATCATCTAAAACTAGGTATGGATCTGATTGTCTACTAATTTGTGGTCTAAACAACACCTGAGGAGACGAACTAGATTCTCCTGTGAACATCATATTGTTCGAGCCTGAGGGCTCTATTTGTTACGTTTGTGTGAGTTGATCCAACTCCTCTATTTGGAAAGATGAACTATATCTAGTCCTTGGAGGTGGAGTTTTTGTTGATAATTGGTTGTTTGAATAGTTGTCACCCCATACTGAGAGCAAGGGTGATGACTATCTATTCAGTTGAGCATAGTATGCTTCAAGACCTAGAAGAGGTCTGCCATATGCATCGAATCCCAACATATTCAGGGGGTATATGAATACCCATAGAATAATGGGAAAGAGCAAAGGTGGAAGAAAGAGGTAATAAAGAAAAGGGGAAGCACTGTGTTTTTCACGTCGGGTTCACCAATTTTGTACGATGGAAAAGTGACAAGCAAGCATGGGAATCTACAAGTAACTCTTCCTTGCACCTGACCTCCCGAGGTCATGCCGAGACAGCCGGTGGGGATGGAATATGCATGGGATGCAAACAAATTAGTTAGGAAATCTTATGTCTTCAACACGCACTAGTGGAATCTGTGAATCTAAGGCAAAGAAGGCCCTCCTAACCTAAACTGGTGTGATAGATCGATCGGCGAGGATGACTGCTCAAAGGCTCCAATCAATATCAAGCTCTGGCGTGATTCGATCTATGGGTTGTGGGATACGTGGAAAATGACCTGGGATTGTTTCGTGTATGTCTCCAGACAGGGTCATGAAAATGGATGATGGGTATAGTGGACTCTACGGTTGATTCTCTGGTCTAGTCCAGAAATCCTTAGATTCATTAGCTACTATGTCTAACAAGGATAATTGTGTGATGATGATAGGTGGAAGTGGAGTGGATCTGAATACTAATGTGCATAAGCCAAAGCATCAACGTCGGATTGACCTGTGGACTCATTGGGTTGTGGGATTTGTGAATCACAACCATAGATTCATGGTTGTTGTGGACCTGTTATGGTCATGTGCAGAATCAGTCCCTAATCCCTAGTATCCAATAGTTGTATGCCTTTTTGGCCTCTATGTTCAGAATTAATAGTTGTGTAATCTTTTCAGAGTATCTTACAGACGTTCTTACAACCTGAATTCTTAAACTAGTATCTATGTCCGTGAGAGTGTCTCCTGCGTCTGGCTATGTGGGACCAAAGGATCACAACCAAATGTTTGCTCTCTTTCAATCCCTTCGACACTCATGCAGATATTTGTCTAGGGTAATATGTAGTCTGGCTGGTTTGACCAAAATGTATACGCTTTGTTGTCTTCTACATTTAACCCTCTTAACTATGAGCTGATTTGTTGTAAGTCTACTATTGTTTGGAAGACTTGGATTCTAAGGTTCTGATCTATATCAATTATTCTTGTAATAAGACTGGGTTGAGGTGTGATTGGCTCGAATACGTATTCTTTGGAATCTCTAGGTCCCGTGATTGTCATGCAAGAAGTAAATGATATAAATCTAACTAATGATGTAATAAATTAACTATGCAAGATCTATCTATGTATATTACTAAATCTAATTTTATTGATAACTCATTGAACAAAATTTATAAGAGCAATTATCTAATATATATGGCAATTGACAACTAAACTAATAACACAGTAAAAACAAACAAAGCAACTGAGTATAGCTACTTATCTGTGCAGTTTGTAGATCTACTCTAAATAAACAGATAATTGATCTACTCTATTTGAAAGACTCTCGATCCTACCTCAGAAGTGAGGAGTGAATCATAGTTTCTCATAAACTATCAATTTCCACAGCTTCCCTGGCAATATCGAAAGTAAAATTAACTGAAATGAAATGATTGGCTACTCTATTTGATATGTTTTAACTAGAACTTTGAAAGCTTGAACCTGGATTTTGCAAAACAGTGGTAAATCCGATGGTGTGTGGCCTTGTCCCCTCAGTGTGATCTCCTCATTCTTTTGTGCTCACGTGGATCCAGAAAAGCATGTAATGCTAGCATCAACGAAGTAGATATTGGGATAATGGTAGCTTAGGATGTAGACTGAATACAATGCGAGTAGGAGAGGGATAGCGCAAGAGAACAGAGCTTGGCTTATGCAATTCCTAGCGGGATTTATTATGAGTCATGCAACATAAAACGTCTAGAACCTAAAACTATCACGTTTGATGAGTAGAACCTACAAATTTAATGGCTTCCTTTGAAAATCAAACTATCCTACTCAAATTGATTGGATGAAATAATAACAAGATACTGCATAAGGAGAATATGTGGCTTTCTAATAGCTAAACAACACTAACTACGCATCATACAACAAATGAAACTATGAATCCTAAGACAAAATTGAAAGGCTAAGCTATTGAAATGAGAAATTCAGAGGAAAATTTTAGGGGCCTATTTGCTTGAGCACAAGCTAGCTATTTATAGAATCTCATTTACCCAAAGGTGAAAACCAAATTAATCTTTTAAACCATAAACAATGCCAAAACAATATTCCAGGGAACGAGAATAATAAATACAAGCAAAGGCGGTGAAAAAGCTGGTAAACATTGAAAAATTACACAAGTTGCGTTAAAAGAGCATTCGGAAAACGCATGAAGGACCACCGCCATGAGCAGGGTGGCGGTTACAGGACTTCCACCCGGGCAGGCGGCGGCGGTTTCATCACTAAAGACCAAAACACAAGAGGGGAGAATAGAAAACAAAGCACGCATGGGCTAAAAGCGGGGCATGTGGGATGTTAAAGCATGTTTGGAGAGATTTTCCAGATTCTGAACACCTTGTGAGGAGACCTCTATCATCATTGGGGCATGTGTAACGTTGTTCCGGTGGTGCAGTACCCTTCAATTTTGGGTACGTACGTGCACCCGCATGTTCCTATCTCTACTTGGTTTATTTTGTAGTCATTGTTTGAGAAGTTGTTGTTTTTAAATGAGTATTTTGTGTCGATATCTTCTTGTTTGTTTGTTGATTGCAAGTAAATGTGGAAACATTTTATAGTTTCAATGTGTTGGATCCATCCCTTATTTCCTTATGGTTGGGGTCGGGAGCCAATGAGAATAATTGCTTCTTCTTCTCATTGGAGTTTTGGTTGGGTGGAGAGTGTTGCCTCTCCCCCATTTTTGGTTGTTGTGATCAAGTGAAGAGAAGATGGAGCTTGGTTGGAGATTTGATTCTTGGAGAAATAATAGAAGACAAAATGTATTTCATTATAGTTTCCTTCTTGTAAAAATTCCCACTTCAAGTGGAAGATTATTGTATTGTTCTTTTGAAAGAAAAGTTGTATTGATTATTAGTTATTAAGATTGTATTGTATGTTGTGAAGGAAAGAAATAATTTCTTTTGTAAATCTATTCTTGTTATAATGGAAAAGTGATTAGAAAGGAAAGAAACAACTTGTTCATATTTTAGTCAACTTATTATCTCATATAAGTGTGTAGATCTTATTGGAAAGTTAGTAGTTCTTATTTTAAAACTTATTGGAAATCTTGTAAAATTTGGTTGTGAGAATGGTTGCAAATTTGTAGTTGTAAAAGAAAATAAAGAGTTACTCCCATTGTATTACATGAAATTTATAGAGTAGTGAAATAAGTTATATTTGTTCATTTCCTTGCATTGTTGAAAGAAAGTCAAACTTTGTATACTTAGATGGAAAGAACTTAAATATTCCTTGTCATTTTCTTGGTTAATAAAAATAGATAATTTCCTAATACTAGGGGAGAAAAGAAAATTACTTATTTGCAACTTAGGCCCTAGCCTCATTGGAATGTGTAAATTCATTATTAAGTTATTGTAAAATTACTCATACCCCCAAGTCCATTAATGTAACAATAAGTGAAAGTTGGTGTGATCTTAGATTCTTAACCATCTTATCAAACTATTACCAAATTTTAAAAGAAATTTTAAGTGTAAGATTAAGCTTATTTAGAAATGTAAATACCCTTACTTCTTGATAATAGTATCAATATTAAAATATCTTTATTATTAAAATTAATAATAAAATTAAAATTATTAATTTATATATATAAAAGAAATTATGTTATATAAATTACTAACTAATTAACATTGTAGCGAATCAATATATATATATATATATAATACAAAACTTATTGGCCGAGCGGCTGCGCATTCCTTTATGTTATAAGGAAAAGGGGTTGGGGGGGTCGACTCCACCCCCCACCCCATTAATAAATGGGATGGGGGTGGGTGGTGACCCTCCCCAACCCGAAAAAACTTCACTAAGTTTAAACAAAAACCTACGCATTTTACTTCTTGGATCAGTGTGCTTTCACAAACCCGTGGTGGGTATATATATATATATATAATTTTTTTAAATGGGTTATATATATATAAAGACATATACACACAAGTATATTGAATCACTAATATTTTTATTTCGGGTTTTAACCTATTAAAGTTTTTAAATATATATATTATATACATGCGCGCGCTCGTGTGTGTGTGTGTGTGTGTGTGTGTGTGTGTGTGTGTGTGTGTGTGTGTGTGTGTGTGTGTGTGTGTGTGTGTGTGTGTGTGTGTGTGTGTGTGTGTGTGTGTGTGTGTGTGTGTGTACGTGTGTGTGTGTGTGTGTGTGTCTGTGTGTGTATGTGTGTGTGTGTGTTCACATACCTAAATAAATATAAACACCAAAGTTAACCATTCCTCTAAAATGGGGGCAAAACCCATGTGTCCATTTGGGCAAAAGTTAAATAATAAAATAAATAACTACATTTAAACCCTAGGTTGTGGAATAAACAAAAAAATAGAAGAAGCATGTGTATCCATCCAAAAGCTTGGAATGGACTCTAATGGCTTCTTCCTCTCCTCCACCAATCTGCAAAACAAAAGAGAAATAATAAGTCAAAAGAAATGAGAAAGAAGCATTTCATAAGCAAACTTAGGGTTAGTGAAACCCTTTGATCTTGTGGCCCCAAATGAATCCATCCAATGGATGGGATTCATCCCTACAAAAATTAGGTGGGGAGTGGTTGAGTAAAAATTCAAATTTTAAAATTTAAATGCATGGGTTGATCTTTTTAAAGGGCCACTTTATTTTTGTAAGGGGTGGGTTTATTCTTCTAACCCTTGTGTTAATTAGGGACCTTGTCATTTATTTTAAACCTAGTCACCTTTTGGGATTAATATGACTTTAGTAATTAATTAAATAGACCTCTTTTATCCATGGGATTAATTTGTTCTAGTCGACTATAGTGGAAATCAAATATTTATCAAAATGAAATTTAGGGGAAACTAAACCAAGCCCTAGACTAACTGGTTTATTCATAGGTATCGAGGGAATTATTATTTTATTATAATGGGGATTAAATAAGGAAATTTATATTATTAATTTAAAGTAACTTAGAAACATAAATGTGACAAATGGTATTTCAAAAAAATTTGCAGCACATTTTCCAAAAAAAATTATTCCATAATTTTTCTAGCTTACCCTAGGTTGTTCTTGGGTTTCATGCAGAAAATTTAGTGGGCGTTACATACAACATAAACTCAAGAAAATAAGCAATTAAGTATTAAAATCCTAGTTGTAAATAGAGTATAAGATGACTTATCTATTTCATAATTAATCCTAAACTATGTCGAATTGATTAAAAGATGAACACATAGGAGAAGGTTTGCACAAAGCTTTGAAAAATGTGCGAGACTACAATATTCTGGATTGGGCACTGTGGGTTCCCTAGACCTAATTTGGGCACTTGTGACTGCCAAAAACCTTAGAAACCCACCTTTCAGGGTCATAAGGAGGTTGTTGTCCTTCACCTTTGGTCACTATTTTTTCACACAATGATCACCAATGTCATTAATAACCTGCAATGAAAGATTGACCTGTAAAATTCTCAACAATACATAAAATCCCAAAAAGAAAAGAATTTAAATGAGGGTTAAGATTATCCTCAATTTTCAAACAAGTGTACTTATGGATGAGAACTATAATAGATGTCATACCCAATGTATTTCTAGGTGTGTGTGTGGAATTGTGCCCTAGGTAACTATTATTCATGTCATAGTTGATAGCGAGCAAGTAGCTAGATGCAAAAAAATGTAATAGATGTGTGTATGGAATAGAATGAACTTCCCCTCCTATGTAGTGTATGTAGAATATTGCAATATCTTTCCCTTGAATGGATACTAGAATGGATCCTTGGATTATCTTGAAGAGCTTTTGGATGAAACCTTAGGTGGTAATAGATAATGCTTAATGTTTGGTCTTTTATTATGAACACTTAACTTTATATTTATATGATTCATTTTCTTAAATTTTGTAATTAACCTTGAAAAAGATAACTACACTTGTGATGGGATGAATAGTGCATACAAGTTAAGCATGGAAAGATGGTATAGACGGATACGTGAATCCTTCGAAAAGTAGTTGCGCATCCAGTGAGATACCCTCGAGTCTTAGAAGGGAAGGCAGATTTTGTAGTATATCAACAATTTTTCCTTTGGATATTTTATTTAAAGATTACAGAAAATAGTCCTTGGTGCAAACTACCATTTACCTTTAGAACTCGATACTTCCAAATAGTTGTAAATAGGCTCTCTAAAGCGTGCAAACTGAAGTTTGATGTAGATAAAGTGGATTTCTTACATCATACACGCGCACAAAGTATGTGTACCTTGTTAATAACACATGTAGAAACTATGATATCAAATGATATCAATATCAACTCCATAACTTTGGCAATTTGCAATGAGTGGGCCGCTAAAATATATATCTATCTAAAGCCAAAGATAGTAGATGAGAAATATGTGGAGAATGATATGAAAATGCTCGAACCACCTAAGGTTAATAAAATGGTGAGAATAAAATGAACGCATTTGCATACTCCCCCATATCAATATCAAGAAGAAGAAGAAAGAAAGGGTGGTGACAAGGAGGAAGAGGAATAATAAGGGCCGACCCTCAACCAAGGCACAAGAACAAATAAGAAACCATAGTGCATGCAATCTAACCATAGAGAAAGTACATCTAGAGAAACCAAAAAGTCACCAAAGAATCCAAGTCTAAAGAAAAGGTCTCAGTCAAGAATAAACCCAATATAGTGTTAGTGCAAAATCATAGCACCCCGAATGGAAAAATATGTGAAATGGTTAAAATGGGGCATTCTGTGTGATTGCATAACATTGGATCATCTCTCAAGTTGTGGGACTTGCAAAACTTGAGATGGACCTCTAGAGAAAGTCGGTTCTTGCTTCCTAATCTACCTGCCATGAGCTACTCTAATGCAGGAAAAAACTAAATTATCCTAATCTAACCATTCCAAGGAACCAGACAGAAAGAGAGAGTAAAAGAAAATCCTACACTAAAGTGGTGATACACCATAGAAGGAAATGGGTGAGATGCTCTGTTGAGGGAGGATGAAATAGGGGAGAAAGGAAGATGGGAAGGTCAGACAGAAGTGACACAAACCCATACCCTAATCCATGATCAAAAATCCATGAAACACAACACCCTGCACCTTCAAATGTTAAATACATGCACATAAAATAGATTTGAAAGGTAGAGGCACGGAGAAACAAAAATACAATGCAAAGGGTTGAAGAAACACCACAAAAACACGTTTTATTGCTCTATATGGGTGCACAGACCATTATGTTTCTACTTAGAGGCAAAAAAATTCTTTCCAGGCATAGGAGAAGGTTTTTAACTAAAAATGGATTCGGGAAAAAAATTTGACAGAGTTTCCCTATGCCCAGAATAATCTCCTCTTCTCAAATGAGAAGTGTTACAATATATAGAAAGAATAAGAGAGAGAAGAGGGAAAAGTCGAATCCTGTTTCAACTACCATGAGATATGCATTGAATCTTACCTTGAAGACTCAACCACTATCAATCAATGCCTTTCTCAAATCCACCCCAAATCTGTCGATTTTGGCTCCCTCTGTCTATCTGGTGTATTGAAGAAGAATGACAGATTGAATCGAATCAGATCTAGTAGTTGGAGAAATCGGGCTCTGTATTAATGTCCTGGAAGACGTTTTCCCATTTTTCACCCACCAACTCTTAAAAATGATATTTTATGTTTCCAAGGCATAGAGGGCATCGAGATGTTTCCAAAAAAAAATTCTCGCCCAAATCTGAGTTCTCAATCAAAATATATGGTCATTTGAATTTTTGGGTCACGGGCGTGTAATATTTAAATGATTTTGTCTGTACTGGGTCCATGTGGCAGCTCTGCACTCATTTGAGATTTGACTCCTTCCTTCGCTCTTGGAATAGCACCCATGTGACATGTGGCGGTGTCCACAGGTTTCCCTATTTCCTTTGTATTCTTCTTGAGTATTTTCCGTGGGTGGAGGCACTGTATCTGACCCAAGACACATAGAGGCTTTACACATGTTTGGAAACTACCCCAGACTTTACCTTTAGAGTAGCGTGGATATAACACATGGAGACTTCCGCAGCCTTTGGACTTTTCAACGGTCACCCTCACCTTTTCGGGCTCTGGGACATGTGGCGAGCTGGCGCTCGTTTGAGATTTTCTTTTGGACTACACCTTTGAAATGGCATCATGTTGACACTTGGCACCTTCCGCTACTGGCCCACCTCTACTTTGACTATTCAAACTGTGACTTTGTCCCCCCTTTTTTAAATCCTGGGACATGCGGCGAGCCCGTGCTTGTTTGATTCTCCGCCTAGGGTCTCACTTTTGAATGTGCGTTGTTTGGACACTTGGCACCTTCCACCTACATTCATTACTTAGCCATTTTGGGCCCATTCTCCTTTTGACCTCTGTTGACCATTGGCTACATGGAGGGCTGGTACAAGTTTGAGCCTCCACCTTGGGCTCCCATTTTGGAATTGTGTTGAGCTGACACTTGGCACCTTCCGCCTAGTCGAAGACTTTTTCAACAGTCGTGCAAAATTTTGGGGCTCTAGATGCGTGGAATCCTGGCACTTGTTTGGGTCTACCCTTTGATTTTAATCTTTGGAGGTGCACCGTTCGAACACATGGAGGCTTCCGTTGGATCTCTATACTTAGTCATTTTTGGGCATGTTCTGAACAATTTTGAAGCCCGAAGACTTTGAATCTTTGCCGTTTCTTTTCCTTCTCACTCCTGGATATTTTGAAACCGGTCTTTCTTCCCGACCTTTTCAATTATATTTGAGCCTACCTGTAACTGTTTAATGGATTTAAGGAATGGATTTTCTCGACAAAGCCATTTTTGAATTTCTCCTACGTAGGGTTGTTTGATCTTTCACAGGCCCCACCACTTCCATTATAGAGTCTCCCTACAACCTATTTGTAGGATTCAAACGTGATTTCTCTGGTTCTTTCTGTGTGGGGTCATGGTTGATCCAATATTTTTCGGGGGAAATATGGATAACATTTTTGGTGACTCGTAGGGGTATCTCTGCTCTTTAGATGAAGAGACCAATAGCCTTGAAGCGTCCATTGGGCATGGAGTCATAATTAATGGCTTGGTACTGACCCTTCCTTCAAAATGGACTCCTTGACTACCTACACTTTCTATGTTCTACTGTCCTTGAGCCTTCCCACATGTCTGCACTCTTAATTTTCATAAGAAAATATTGAAATGGAGTTTCTAAGAGTAGAAAATTGTATTGACTGGGGCTTTCATTTGTCCCTAAATAGGTGACTTAAAATCATCCTCTTGTTGCTGCTGCATTTGTTTGAGTTTTTGGGAATAGAAATCACACTGAGATAGTTATGGATCTTTCTACCGTGAATACTGAAGATCCTGGCCTTGGTTTGTCCCGAGAATGGACTATTACAATGTTTACCCGGGGCACATTGAACTTTGCAATGACATAACCTTGGAGCAACAAAACACAACAACAATGCTATGTATAAAGAATCAAATCATACATGCCTCAAATGAGACATGCAGAGTGTGCACAAGCACTTCTTCTGCTGAAAACAAAATCTACTCCTACTCCTATACTAACTAGAAAGAAAGAAAAGCTTAAACAAAGCCCGCATTCTGCAAGAGGAGAAATATCTTCCCTTTCTCAAAAGGGGCAGCCATGCAAATGATTTGACATTGAATATGGCTATCTGGGTGAATAAAAAATTGACTTTAAGCATGTCCTCCACCAAAATCATCAAGGTATCTACATTAACCAAAAATACCTCCTCAAGTTGATTGGCATTGGACTCCTGGAGGTGTTGATGATGACCCTTGGTACTTTGATGCTCATACTCATGCCCTAAAGTAGGCATGACTAGTTTTGGCTTCTCCTTTGGCTCCAATGAAGCCAAATATCTAATTGGGCAAGGTATGGTCCTTTGAATCTTCCCATGGTTCTGAACTCTAACTCCAAAAATGGAGTCTTTTTGTGGACCTTCTTGGATAGATGGTGAGAGAGAGATGATGATATCTCCTTGATTTTCTCTTCCTTTTGTTGTAAAGAACACAGAAGACCATGATCTTCCAACCCTGGTTCTAGAGTGATGTTGTGAGACACAAGTTGTTGTCTTTGAGTGCCCTCCTTTATGGAAGTAGGCTCATGTGCTTGGAAGATGGATGATGGAAGAGAAAATGATGTGATCTCCATGGGCTTTTCTCCATAAAAGCAATCCTCCAAGTCAGATAGATAATCTACCTCATTTTTTTCCTATTGCATGTGGTCAACCTCCTCCATGGTGTCCTCCTGATCTGCAACTTGATCACCATGGCTCCCTTCATCCTCAAACATGAATTTTGAAAGCTCAAACTCTTCTTCAACATCAGAGCTTGAAGGGGATGAAGTGGAAGGAAGAATTGAAGGTTCTCTTATAGCCTACTCCACACTTGGAACCTCTGAAAATGTATGGTCCTCCTCCATCATGGGTTCATCAATCAAATCAAGACCTTGAAATGAAAGAAAAAAATATTCAATGATGCCTTCTTCATTGAGTGGCCTCAACTCTGATTTTATCTCTCCCATATGCTCCTCTTCAATGGGACTTGGAGCTGATTGTTCTTCCTCCTCAACTGGTTGTGTAGCTTGGATCATATCAGCATCATCTTCAAACAAAATGCCATTAGGGACATTACATTCGAGCAGCTAGATTACTAATCTTCTTCTTCTTCTTTCCATTCCCTCTATGCTGCAAACTCATTCTCACCACCTGGCTCTTCAAATTTTACCTCCTCTATTGGCTTGACCATCAAGGAGATCTTTATAAACCCAAATTTGGCAACCCAACTCTTAAGATTGGTTTTCATTTCTTCTATGTTGGGATCCCCTTCTTGTTGTTTTCCTTGACTGGATTCTTGAGTCTCTTCCCAATATGGACTTGGGAAAGTAAGAGGAGTGACATGTTTGGGTTCAACAAAATTTGCAACTGTTTGTGGTGGGGAGGGAGGTGGAACTTCTTATTTTTTTGGATGGGATGACTATTTAGACCTTGGAAAGGGGAGAGGAAATGAAATGGGGTGGAAGACTAGGGAATGGAGAAATGGAATCAACACGTAGTTGGATGGTGGGTGGAATTGCAATTAATGGGCATGGATGGACATTTCTCCATACTGTTGCAAGTTATGGGCAGTATGGGGAGGATTTTGCAAGTTATAATCATGATTTTCACCCACTTTTGGTACTTTATAATTTATGCAAAACATAGATCCAAGATTTCTTGTTCCCCTTTATCTTCTCCTTCCTTTTCTATAAATTGGGGTTTTTCTCCCATTCGCAAGGGGGTGATTTGAGTAGAAGAACTCGCCTGAGCTTTTTTTTTTTAAACCAATGTGTTGCTTGTAGTGGACTCCTTGCATGGTAATCTAGGCCTTTACTTTGCATTAGCTCGAACTATGTATATAAATGAAGAAACAGATGCAAGTTTTTGGATGTTTCTTCCCTTGTGTTTGTTTGCATTCTTCTTGCCTCTTCAATCTTATCGCGGGTGTATTGTGTTTATTTTATGCTCTTACATGGATTCATTATTATTGTGTATGTATGGGAATATTGTTATCGAGTGTTGTAGTTAGACTATGGGGAGCTGCTATCACCCTCTCTAATATGCATTTTTCTTCCATTTTAACACATTGGGGATTGTTCTCATACCCTTCTTTTGGCGCATCACTTACGTAGTGTAGTTGTTAGTGCAAAATCACAAAGCACCCCGGATGCGAGATCAGGTTTCTAGGTTGATCACTTTGGCATCCAGTGTGATTGCATAACATTGAATCCTTTCTCCAAGTGTGGGACTTGAAAAAATGAGAAAGGATTCTCCGAGAGAAGGTGGTTCCTATTCCTCTGTTCAAATGCACATGAAATATGCGAGAGGGTTTTCTCAAAACCTAATCTAATCGCCAAGGAGACAAGGTAAGAAGATGCATAAAATAAATCTAAGCTAATAGAGGTGATGCAGGAATGAAGAACACCTATTTTGCCGGTGAACACGAGACCATTTGAATGTGATATAAGATCATGCACTGAGATGACAAAACCTGCGGTGAAAGACCGGGAGGATGCAAAAATGAACACGAGAGAGGGTGAGAATCATCCACGGACATGCATTACTTGCTCCAAAGATTGATACAATACACTACTGAGAATGCCATGAGGCGAGAATAGTATTACAGTTCAAATGAGAGGTTCGAACTCCACAAATTCGCTTTGAGGAGAAGAAGAAGGGAGAGGCAAAACAGAAAAATGTTCGACCCTTGAAAAGAAGCTCCTCTTTACAATATATAGAAAGAATGAGAGAGGGAAGAGAGAGGGGAAAGCCAAATCTACCCCAACCACCTCCAGGTTGCATTCAATTCATCTCATTATGGCAAAAGCGGCGGATCCTGGCAAAACGGCGGGCTTTCTTACAGAAGCGGTGAACTGTCTGCTGCATTAAAGTTGTTTGTTGAAGCATTACTTCTGCTTGTTATTTTACGCCAGAGGCATTTCTTGATTTTCTCTCTCCAAACTGAACCAAAATGCAAGATTGACCCTGGAATCGTGTAGAGAATTTCACCAGCTTTCCATTGATATAAAGAACGTGAAAATCGAGCTTTGGATCGAAAGTTATGGCGGTCACGAAGATTTAGGGAAAAAAGCGAGGCCAAAAGCGGGTCGGCGGGAAAATATTTGAAATTTTTCCGTGCTCTGCCACTTGGATGACACGTGGCAAGCTCGATTCATTTGAGAAATTCTCTCTCCTCCACCTTTCGGTGGGCTTTCTTTTGAAATTTCCTTGTGGGCCCCTTAAACTTGGACACGTGGCACTACTTCATTAGTTCGGTCGGTGCTTGAAACTTCACCCTTTGACTTGAACCTTTTCTCCTTGTGACACGTGTCATGATGTGGTTGGTGGTTCTGGTCTGCCGGCTCTTTTGCGTCCATCGTCCCGGATGTCCCAAATGCCCATGCTGGGACAAAAACTTCCGATCCGCCCGAAATGGGCTTCCTCGTCCCTCATTTGGCCGATGACACGTGGCATGCATTGATTGGCTTTCGGCTCCTTCGGCTATCCGCGTCTGCCGCGTACTTTTGTCCCACATGTCCCGAACTGCCTGGAACAAAATCTTCCGGTTCGCCCGATTCGGCCGGTTCGCGTACCTTTGTCCCAGATGTCCCAAAGCAGTTAGTGCGAAAGTTCTCCTTTTCGGCCGATCCGGGCGGTTCGCGTCCTTCGCGTACTCTTGTCCCGAACTGTCCCACTCAGCAGTTAGTCATTTTTCCTCCTTCGGCCGAACCGGCTTTCTGCGTCTGCCGCATCCTTTTGTCCCGGATGTCCCAGTCGCATCCGGACTACCTAGCGGCAAATCGGCCGATCCGCGTCTTCCGCGTACATTCGTTCCAACTGTCCCAAAGGAAACCTTGAGAAAGACTTAGCCAATTTTCACGATTTTTCCTGTTTCAATCTACTTGCTTGGAACTGCAAAACTGTGATGCATGTTATCGAAATTTACCCTGGGGGGGTGAAGTTTTGACAATAGTTTTGACGACTCAGTGGGGTCACTGCACTGCTAGGTAGAAGATCGGTGGCCTTTTAGCGATCTATTGGGCATGGAGTCATAAGCAATAAACTGAAATGAGCTTGATATCTAATCCAGAGCACGATCTGCGCAACTTCTTCTCCAACAACACTCGAACTATAGAAAATAACACGAGAGCAGCAAAACTGTGCGAAGCACTTAGGAAAAGCGAAACCTAACTCTGACGGGACAATGTGCACAAGCACTTGGAGGAATGAAAATCTAATTAATATTTACAAGGTAGTGAACTTCCCTCTAGAGGCAACGCTTGAGATAGATTCCATTGAGTGGAATCTGCGGTTCTTCACCATCAATGAGGCCAATTGGAAAGCATTTGCTGCTCTTGCGCTTCATGACCATGTATGGGCCACTCCGAATGGCATCAAATTTGAAATGCCTTCTGGTTTTGCCCGATCGCATCCCATTTCAACACTAGATCTCGACTTGAAAAGATCTATCCTTGGCCTTTCATCGCCAAAGGTCTTCTTGATCAAAGCTTGATCCTTTTCCATTGCTTGGGATGCGATTTCGATCTCTTGCAGCTCCATCACTCTGCATATCTCACCTCCATAGGCTCAAATTCAAGAAACTCCAGCTGCTTCATGAGTTCCATTGTTGGTGACTCAAGTGACATGGGCAAGATTGCCTCTCTTCCATAGACAAGCTTAAATGGAGAATTACCTGTGGATCTTTTGGGAGTGATCCTATCAGCCCATAAGGCTGATTTTAGTTTGGTATGCCAAGCCCTCTGGTTCTCATCAAGAGTCCTCCTAATGATCCTCAACAAGTTCTTGTTTGTAGACTCGGCCTGGCCATTACCTTGAGGGTAATAGTTTGATGAAGTGCTTAGGTAGATCCCGTTCTTGACAGCCCACTCGGTCACCTTAGATCCGATGAATGCCGATGCATTATCGGAGATTATTGTAGCAGGTACACCAAATCGGTAGTTATCCCTCGTAAAAGTCCAAGATCTTAGACTCATTCGCCTCTTTGAGTGCTACTGCTTCTATCCATCTAGTGAAGTAGTCCGTGGCTGTCAAAATCCATTTGTGCCCTTGGCTTGAATTGGGATTGATGGCTCCAATGAAGTCTAAACCCCATTGCATGAATGGCTGGTCAACTGAGATTGGATGTAATGGAAGGGCAGTGAGTCTCTCTTTTCCTGTGAAGAATGCACAATTCTTACATCTCTTGATCCATGCATAGCAATCACTAAAGATTTTAGGCCAATAATAACCAGCCTTCATGATTTTTAGAGTTGTCACTCTTGGTGCAAAATGGCCACCCGGCTGGTCCATCATGAAACTCTTTTAATACCCTTTGGATCGACATGTGTTAATGCATCTCGTGGCACTCCATTCACATCCTTCTTGAACAAAACTCCATCGATGATGGTATATGGAACGACTGCTGACACTGAAGTATCTCCTCTTCGCTTTGCTCATTTCTGGAGGGCATAGGCCTGTTTGTAGGAAGTGCATAATGCCTTGGGTCCAGCAAGGAGTCGGGGCAGCATTGTCTTCTTCTTGCCTGCCACTCGGCTCATGGCTGTCTTGAACTGTCAAAACAGCCTCTTCTTCGTTGCATACTTCTTTTTGCTTCCCCAAAACCAGCTGCTCACACAATCCTTTCCCTCTTACCAGCTTGGTGATCTTGATCTCAATGTCATACTCCATGACACGGGTGATCCAACCTGCCCTTTTCTCATTCAAATCCTTGTTGAGGAGGAAGTCCTTAACTCCACATGTGAGACCAGCAAACTGGACCTTGTTGTTTGAGACTAAATGCTTGAATTTCTTCAAGCTTCGATTCTGCAAGCACATGCTTTTCAAAAAAGAGTACCTCACTTTGAGTCATCTAGGCTCTCAGGTGAAGAAGGCAATTGGTACATTCATCATTATCTTTGTTCTGCTGTACCAGAATGGCAGAAATAGTGTCATCACCTCCAAATGCATAGAGGATGAAATCCTTGGAAAAGTCTAGGTTGATGAGAGTGGGTGCTTGGGAGATGGCTTCTTTGATTGCTTCAAAACTCTCCTTGCCTTCTGTCATCCACTTGAAAGCCATGCTTTTCCTTAACATTTTGGTGATGGGCTTGACAAGGGCTGCAAAATCTGGGACAAACCTCCGAACAAAGTTTATCCTTCCCAGGAAACTCTGAAGGGCTTTCTTGTGGCTTGGCAATGGTAGTGCTCTTATGGCTTCGACCCTCTCTGGATCAATTGCTAATCCTTCCTTGGAGACAATATGGCCAAGGAGCTTCCCTCCATGTGCAAGAAAGATGCACTTCTTAGGATTTAAGGACACTCCAAACTTTCTACACCTCTGAAACACTTGCCTGAGGTGAAAGAAATGGTCTATTGCATTCTTTGAGAAGACAGTAATATCATCTAGGTATACCAACACTATCTTGTTGATCAAGCCTTTGAATGCCATATCCATAGCTCGCTGGAATGTTGCTCCGGCGTTCGATAGTCCAAATGGCATCTTCTTGTAAGCATATGTGCCCCATTTGGTTGTGAAGGCTGTCTTGAACTGGTCTTCCTCCTTTACCATAATCTGATTGAAGCTTGAGTAACCATCAAGTAGTGAAAACCTTTCTGAACCAGCTACGACCTGCAATATTTGCTCCATGGAAGGGAGTGGATAATGGTCCTTGAGAGAGGCTCTATTCAAATCTCTGAAGTCAACACACGGCTGATCTCTCACTCTTCTTTTCATTTGGAACTAAGTTGGCAACCCAACTAGAATGCTTGATTGGGAATATGATTCTTGACTCAATCGGCTTGTCAATTCTTTCCTCATGAGAGGCTCCATGTGTGGATTGGTGGTCTCTGTTTCTACTGAGTGAGGCTTAGTATTTGGATCAATTCGATGGTATCTTTGAGCTAAGTTGGGATTGAAACCTTTCAAGTCTTCATAGCTCAAGCAAACACGTCGGGGAATTCTTGACATAGTTTGTATGAACTCACACCTTTCTTGCTCGGTTGTCATCTTTCCAATTTGCAATGGCTTGTTCTCTCTACCAAGATGGATACGAATCTTCTCTCTTGACTGAATGTTTGCTTTCTCCTTTCTAAACTGATCATTGGGGTTAAAAATGGACTCCAAAGTGATAAGTCCCTTGGGCGACTTGTCGGTTCTGTTTGTATCACTTGGTCACCATATTGTTATTCAACTTTTCTTGATTCTTAGTGAGAACTCAGCTTCTTCTTACAAGAAATGGATGATTTGCTGGTCATTCTCAAATACTTGCCAGTGACATCGTTATCCGGCCTTTGAAGGCCTCACAATCACGTGGATGTTTTTGGGTGTACCTTGTCTTGTTGAATGTTTTCTACAATGTCAAAGGCTGCCCCCTGCTGCTGCAAGCTGTCGGTGACTTGATTCTCTTTCCTAAGAATGGCTTTGATGCCGAAACCCTCAAAATATTCCATGAGGTCCCACACCTGTTCTTGTAGCTTTGAGTAGATCATTTTTGGCAAAGCATGTTGTCCCTTGACCTGATTTACAATCAATTCTTTGTCCCCAAAACTTGCAAGTTCTTTATTTTTTCTTGATTTCCCAATGCATCCCTTGCACCAAGGCTTCATATTCAGCAGTGTTATTGGAGCATGCAAATTGAAATCTAAAAGCTGAATAGTACTTTACTCCTTGAGGTGAAACAAGCACGGCTCCACCTCCTGCACCTTGTCTACTCCTTGATCCATCAAAAAATAGCTGCCATACCTCATTGTCATCCTTGTGGTTTGGCTTGGTGATGCTAGGAATAGGTTGACTTTCTTCGTGTATACAATAGACTCCTAGCTCAGATTCTTCTATTCCTTGATAAGGATCAAAAGCATGCACCTTGCTTGCCCATTCATCAAGAGTTAGATCCGGGATGTTTCCAACTTTAGTGTCAGTTTCATCCGTGCTTGGGTGATCTTCTTGATCAAATGCTGAGCAATTGGCATTAATCTGACTTGGAGTGTAGGGCTCAATATGGAAGTTTGCAATAGGTTTAGATCTGATTGTGGCCTTAGTTCCATATCTTGTTCTGAATAGCATGTGTGACCAATCAGCGGACAAATATCCCCCAATCTTGGCAGTGAAGTCCCTTGACAAACATAGGGCAAAGAGTGGTGGAAGGTCTATGACTGACACATCTTGTAAAACAACAACATTTGGACATGCGTGTGCGAGGTAAGACTCAAATTTCTAATCACTCCAACTGTTGCTATTGCTGTCCCATCCAACTGCACTACCCCTTTGGATGTTGTTTCATACTGAAGCCCTAGTTGATCGGCTATTTGTTTGGGCATGAGCTACTTGCTCGAGAATCAATCATGCAATTATGCACTAGCTGATTTCGATGATTAATGAAACATAGAAAGGAGGGGGTTTCAACATCTTACCTTGTTGTCCTCCATGATTTCCCTCAGGTTGGGCAGCATTTGTAAGCACTTTGTCTTGTATCTGCTGATTCGAAGTTGGCCAGTCCTTCATGGCAGCTTGCGTGAGATCTCTTTGGCACAGGATGGATAGGGATTCCCACATAGATATATTGATGTTTGTCTTCTTCATCGATCAATGTAATCTTGAATGGTGATGAAGGATCTCTCTGCTACCCCTTGGTTTGCACATTTACTCCTTGTATGTGGGCAGCAACAGCTAGCATTTGAGTTGGCCTAGGGGCTGTTCTTGGCTGTCCTTGTGCATTTGAAGCGGGACTTTACGCTTGCCCGATCATTTGTGGAGCCGTGGAAGGTTGTGGATTGGTGGGGCTAATGGCTGCTCTTCACCCAAATTTCTCCTTTTTGACCTTGTGTTTTGCTGCTGACACCTTGAGAAGCTGCACTGGTTCATGCCACAAAAATCCTCTGCTTGCCAATTTACCAATGTGGTGTCATTTGGGGCTGATTCGTTGTTGGAATGTTTCTTGTTGTTGGCTTTTTTCTTGACTGTTCTCACCCTCCACACCAGTAGTTGTTACCATTAAAGCTTGAGTCAAAGCACCATTGAAGCACATGGATTGATTATGAGGCTCATTACATGGAAAACACCAATCATACTCTGGGCAATGTTGTTTTGTGCTGGTACTAATGCCTTAGAGCGAGATATGGCATTTGGATTATAGGGCTGGAATGGTCTATTGGCGGGAGGCCTTGCTTGATTCGATTTGCAGTTGGATTGGGTGGCCTTTGAGGCTGATATAGCTGCCTATTAGGTTGAGCTTGAGGCTGATACGAAGGTCTAAAACCTTGAGCTTGTTGTCTCTTGAGTGTAACCAGCTCATTACCTAAATTTTGCAGTTGCTTCATGACCTCTTGAAGCTCATTTGAGGCACTAGAAGATGAAGTAGAAGCTTCACTTGAATTCTGATTTCTAGGAGTGGGAGAAGGAGCTAAGCGGGTGTTGACTAGTACTTGGGCTCTCTATACTTGGATATAATGGCATTGGAGGCCTAGGAGCTAGCTTGCCAGCTTGAATCAGACAATTTTCAGCTCTAATGGCAATACTATAAGCAGCAGGGATAGTTGTGCCTCCCATAGATTGAACCAACATAGAAATATCAGAATTTAAAGCTTTAAGGTAATATAGAAAAGCACCTTCTGTTGGCTTTGGCTGCTCTTTGGAATTCTATCCCAAGACCTTTGAAATCTAAAGTTGAAGTCGAGTTATTTGCTCATTGGAAGCTCTCTTGATGGTTGTCAGCTGCTCCAAAAGAGACAAGTTGTCTCCCTTCTCTCCAAATTGATCGTGAAGTGTAATACACAGCTGAGTCCAGTTTGTGATAGAGCCAGCTCCAAGGCTCCTAAACCATTGCAATGCTTTCCCCTTGAATGAAGACGCCTTGCAATTTGTGACTACTTGCATCTCATTAATCTCATGGATTACACAAATGTTAGCAATGTCCTTGACATGATCACCAAGAGTGGTCGATTTTCTCCAGTGAAGTACGGAATGTTCTTGATACTGCTGCCAGGATTGGATTTTGTGCATTGAGAGCAAGTGGGCTGCTGCCTGTGAAGTTGACATAGGGGTTCAGTGGTTGCGCCATTCTGATTGGTCGAAGAACTCTTGAATACTGAATGAAAGGCCGATCAGGTGGAGGAGTTGAGAGAGTTCTGTTTGGTGGAGATGGAGACCTTTGAATCCTTCTTCCTCTTTGCCTTCTTCTTGGAGATAATTGTAGGTATTCAAACAAGCACCTCTTCTTCTCCAACTCTTGACCTTGTGATTCTTCTCATAAGCTCTCAGGCCTGCACTGCTGAAACCAGTTGATCTTCCTCTTGGAGTCGCCAGATATGCGAATAATAGCTCTTTTCAAGCAAGAAAATTGCAGCAGATGCATATCAACTTTGCTGCAATAAAAATGAGACCTCTAGGTCCCCCAGGCGTGCCAAAAGCTGTTAGTGCAAAATCACGGCACCCCGGATGCGAGATCAGGTTTCTAGGTTGATCACTTTGGAATCCGGTGTGATTGCATAACATTGAATCCTTTCTCCAAGTGTGGGACTTGAAAAAATGAGAAAGGATTCTCCAGGAGAGAAGGTTGGTTCCTATTCCTCTGTTCGGATGCACATGAAATATGCAGAGGTTTTCTCAAAACCTAATCTAATGCGAGGAGACAAGGTAAGAAGATGCATAAAATAAATCTAAGCTAATAGAGGTGATGCAGGAATGAAGAACACCTATTTTCCGGTGAACACGAGACCATTTGAATGTGATATAAGATCATGCACTGAGATGACAAAACTGCGGTGAAAGACCAGGAGGATGCAAAAATGAACACGAGAGAGAGGGTGAGAATCATCCACGAGACATGCATTACTTGCTCCAAAGATTGATACAATACACTACTGAGAATGCCATGAGGAGAATAGTATTACAGTTCAAATGAGAGGTTCGAACTCCACAAATTTTCACGAGGAGAAGAAGGAGAGGCAAAACAGAAAAATGTTCGACCCTTGAAAAGAAGCTCCTCTTTACAATATATAGAAAGAATGAGAGAGGGAAGAGAGGGGAAAGCCAAATCTACCCCAACCACCTCCAGGTTGCATTTAATTCATCTCATTATGGCGAAGCGGCGGATCTGGCAAAAGCGGCGGGCTTTCTTACGAAGCGGCGGCGTCTTTGCATTAAAGTTGTTTGTTGAAGCATTACTTCTGCTTGTTATTTTGCACCAGAGGTGTTTCTTGATTTTCTCTCTCCAAACTGAACCAAAATGCAAGATTGACCCCGGAATCGTGTAGAGAATTTCACCAACTTTCCATTGATATAAAAACGTGAAAATCGAGCTTTGGATCGAAAGTTATGGCGTCGAAGATTTAGGGCAAAAAAAAGGCCAAAAGCGGGTCGGCGGGAAACTATTTGAACTTTTTCCGCGCTCTGCCACTTGGATGACACGTGGCAAGCTCTGATTCACTGAGAAATTCTCTCTCCTCCACCTTTCGGCGGGCTTTCTTTTGAAATTTCCTTGTGGGCCCCTTAAACTTGGACACGTGGCACTACTTCATTAGTTCGGGTCAGTGCTTGAAACTTCACCCTTTGACTTTTGAACCTTTTCTCCTTGTGACACGTGTCATGATGTGGTTGGTCGGTGGTCCCGCGGCTCTTTCACATCCATTTGTCCGGATGTCCCAAAGCCCTGCGGGACAAAACTTCCGATCCACCCGAAATGGGCTTCCTCGTCCCTCATTTGGCCGATGACACGTGGCATGCATTGATTGGATTTCGGATCCTTCGCGCATTTATCCGCGTCTACCGCGTAATTTTGTCCACATGTGTCCGAATCGCCTAGAACAATATCTTCCGGTTCGCCCGATCTGGGCGGTTCATGTCCTTCACGTACTCTTGTCCCGAATGTCCCCTCAGCGATTAGTCGTTTTTCCTCCTTCGGCCGAACCGGCTTTCCGCGTCCGCCGCGTCCTTTTGTCCCGGATGTCCCGGGCCGCATACGGATTTGCTAGCGGCAAATTGGCGATCCGCATCTTCGCGCGTACATTCATTCCAAGCTGTCCCCGAAGGAAACCTTGAGAAAGACTTAGCCAATTTTCACGATTTTCTGTTTGATCTACTTGCTTGAAGCGCAAAACTACGATGCATGTTCTCAAAATTTACCCTGGGGTGAAATTTTGACAACATTAGTTTCTTCCATTTAATGTTATTTTTCTCTCCCTGGTCCTTGGAAATTATAGGATAGAGATAGTCAATAATTTTTTTCCATTAGAGTTAGTTTTCACTAGGAGTAGAAAGAGGAACCAAACTTCTCTAGAGGTCTATCTCAAGCGCTAGTCCCACACTTGGAGATAGTACCCATGTTACCCAACCAAACTATTTGTCTTAACACACTCACATGCTCGAAATTAGAGGGTGTTGTGATTCGGTGATAATAGTTATGGCATGCCCAGTGGGACGTCACATAAGTTATACTTTTATTTTTAGAGGTGTTCCACTTCAAGCGCAAAGCATTATTCAAGCCACCGTCTTACCTCCACCGCTTGATAATAACAGATTCTGGAACACCTAATGGGAGTTCAAGATGTCTTTTTTTTATCAGCAGTGAGATTGGTGTGCTCTTTTTATGAGATTCCATCTTGTAAGAGGCTTTGAAATTATGCATCCGGTGACTTCAAAGGGGCAGAATTTTCTCGGTTTTAAAACCCAAGCCTATCAAATTTATAGAAGGATTCACACAAGGTCAAGAACTAGAGAAGAATGTATTTTTGAATACTTATAGTTATCTCCAGGTAGAGGAAGGAGGAGGAGGGATCAAAGGTCTCCATCTCCACCAAATAGAACACTCTCAACACCTCCACCTAGTAGGCCCTTCATTAAATCAACTAGAGTTCTCGAGAAAAATATGAATGAAACATTTACAACAACCACCACCATGAGGACCGTAGAATCCCTATGTAAATTTCTTGGGTAGTAGTCCACTTGTTCTTAGTGCAAAAATCCGATCCAATTTTTTGCATTAAAGAACATTCCTTATTTCATTAGGGAGAATCATACAACCCCAATTGACCATATCCAAGACATTGCAAAATATCTGTGTAATTCACAAGATTACTGAAATGGATGTTGCAGTTAAATTGTTGGCATCCTCCTTCAAGGGTAAATCTTTACAATGGTTCAAGAGTCTAATAGTAGTGTCTATCTAGAATTGGAACCATTTATGCACGGATATATATAATCAATTTGGAGAAAGGGTAAATAAATTGTCTTTATTATAACAATTGACCATATTCTAGAGAGCACCAAATGAGTAGATGGCTGATTTCAACTTCAGGTTTCAAAAAACATGGGACAGGATTCCATTGTCCATCAGGGAAGCAATTGAAGGTTTTTCTCTACTTTATAAAAGTTTTAAATTTCGATATTGCCATGATGATACAATCCATGGGAGGTACATCTTTACCCACAACTTATAACATCACTATTAGAGCTGAAAATTATCTCATCCAAGATGATAAACTTGCATCTAGGCCACCTCTACCTCTTTATCCGGAGTTACAAAATCCAAGCACTATTCAAGAACCTACATTAACTTCCATTCCTACCCTAATGAATCAGAATTCAAATGAAACTTCTACCTCATCTTCTAGTGCCTCAAATGAACTCTAAGAAGTCATGAAGCAGTTGCTGAAAATTTAGGTAATGAGTTGGTGACAATTAAGAGGCAGCAAGCTCAAAATTTTAGACCATACCAGCCTCAAACCCCACCCATTAGACCTTCATATCAACCTAGCGGACCACCTACTCAAGTTGTAAATCAGAACCAAGTAAAACCTCCTGTTAGTAGGTCATTTCAGCCTTACAAACCTAATGTTACATCCACATCTAGAGACTTGGTATCAATGAAAAATAACATGGCTCAAGAATATGATTGGTGCTTCCCATGAAATCAACCTCATAATAACTCAACATGTTTCAATGGAACATTGAATCAAGATCTAATGGTCACAACGATAGGTGTGGAACAAGAGGCGAGTTAAGAAGAAAATCAGTAGTAGGCTAGTACTCCGGAAGCACCTCCAAATGAGACCACGCTTGTCAATTGGCAAGTTGAATATTTTTGTGGTATGAATCAAGTTCCATCTCAAGGTGTGGCAGCCAACACATGGTCTAAGAAAAGAAATATTGAGGGACGGTAGTCATCTAACCCAAGTGCTACTCATCCCCCTCTGTCACTCCACAAGGAATTGGCAATCAAATTGCAGCTCCAAACGTGCAAAATCAGCCCAAACCACCTTCCATACCGACTCACATACCGGTTGTGGTAGATCACTTGCAAGAGAAGGTTGTGCAAAACAAAGGACTGTAAAAGATAGTTCTTATCCTTTCAACATCGATGAAGAAAATGAACGTAAACATTTCAATGTGGGATTCATTAGTAATCCCATGCCAAAGAGATCTATTACATGATGCCATGAAAAATGGCTCGCGTCAAATCAATCATCCAATGATCAAGATAAATTTCTCACTAATTTTTCCCTAGAAGGAAATCAAGGGGATCAATAAGGTAAGAATCAATCCCCACTATTTTACATATCATTGATCATCGGGGATAAGTTGGCACACAATTGCATGATTTATTCTAGGGAAAGTAATTCAATCATGCCGAAACAAATAGCTAATCAGTTGGGTCTTGAGTTGAGGTCATTTCTAGAGGTGTAGTGTAATTAGACGGGACATTGGCAACCACAATTGGATTAATCAAAGGATTGATCCTCACATTACATACTTGTCTTAATGTAACGGTGTTGCAAGATGTTTCAATTATTTACTTGCCACCACTTTTCACTTTATGTTTGTCAAGGGACTTCACAACCAATATTGGGAGCTACTTGTCTACCGATTGGTCACATATGTTATTCAGAACAAGGTATGGAGCTAAGGCTATAATCAGATCTGATCCAATTGCTAATTTTCTTATTGATCCACATGTACCAAGTCCAATCAATGCAAATTGCTCCACTTTTGATCAAGAAGACTGTTTGGAGACCCATGAAGTGGACACCAAAGTGGGTAATATTCCAGATTTGATGCTTGATGATTAGGCAAAAGACACACTTTTGATCCTTATAAAGAAATGGAAGAAGTTGAGCTAGGATTCTATTACATGCATGAAGAGAATACACCTCTCCCTAGCATTACCAAATCATATCACAAAGATAATCAAGGAGTAGGCAATGTGCTAGAGGAGGAGCAATGCTTGTGTCACCTCAAGGTATCAAATACTACTTATCTTTTTGTTTTCAATTTTCTTTCTCAAATAACACATCCGAATACAAAGCCTTGCTTCATAGGTTGCATTGGGAAATAAAATGAGTCATTAAAAACTTTCAAGTGTTTGGGGATAGTGAGTTGATCATGAACCAAGTTAGGGGCACAATGCTGCTAAGAATGATCTTCTAAAGAATTATAAAAATCGGGTATGGGATATCATTGAGGATTTTGAACCTTTTAACATCAATTTCGTCCCAAGGAAGAATAATAATGCAAAAACAAGCTTGCAGCAATTGGGGCAGCATTTGATGTCGTAGAAAGTATCAAAATGAGTGAAACTAACCTCATATAAAGGTGATTATCAAACCATCTGTTCTAAATAACAATATAAATTGGAAAGTATTTAAAAATGATAAACAAATCATCAATTTTCTACATGAAAAAGCTATGTTCTCGGCTAGAAACCAAGACAAGTTGGAGCAGTAGTAGGATGACCAAGTGGTGTTGCTAAGAACAAACAAACTCCCAAAAGGTTTGGTGACTTTGGAATCAATCTTCAACCTAAATGATCAGTTCCCAAAACGAGAAGGCAAAAATACAGATAAAAGGTGAAGATACGAATCCTATTTCAGTTGGAGAAGGTAAGATGTTGCAAATTGGCAATGTGATTACTCAATAAGAGAAATCTGAATTTTCCCAACTTTGTCAAGAATTCCCAGATGTATTTTCCTAGACTAATAAATATTTGAGTGGTTTCATTATAAAACTAACACAACATACTATTGAGTTAGATCCAAAGTCTAAGCCCATCATGATTAAGCAAAGGCCGGTAAATCCCCACATTGAACCTCTCATGAGGAAAGAATTGAACAAGTTTATTGAGGCCAGCGTAATATTTCCAATTAAGCATTCAGGTTAGGTTACAAACTTAGTGCATGTGTGGAAGAGAAATAGAGAGATCAGATTATGTGTAGAATTCCATGACTTGAATAGAGCTTCACTCAAGGATCATTATCTGCTCCCTTCAATGGAGTAAATTTTACAGGTTGTAGCTGGTTTGTAAAGGTCCTCATTGTTGGATGGTTATTCAAGCTACAATCAGATTATGGTGAAAGAATAAGATTATTTCAAGATAGATTTCACCACAAAATGAGCACTTATGCTTATAGGAAAATTCCATTTGGATTGTCAAATGCCAAAGCTATATTTTAGTGAGCAATGGATATGGCATTCAAAGGGCTAATCAAAAAGATAGTTCTTGTCTATCTTGATGACATCATAGTCTTATCTTCTCTTTCACATCAGGCAAGTGTTTCAAAGATGTAGAAGGTTTAGAGTGTCTTTAAATCTAAAGAAATGTATTTTCTTGGCACATGAGGGAAATTTGTTAGGACATATTGTTTCAAAATAAGGGTTAATCATTGATCCCGAGAGATTTAAGGCCATCCGAGCTCTTCCATTACCAAATCACAAAAGGGCTCTCCAAAGGTTCTTAGGAGAATTAATTTTGTTCACCGATTTGTGACTTATTTTTCCACCTTGGTGAAGCCTTTGAAAATGATGTTAAAGAATATTCTTGCATTCAAATGGATAGTAGAAGGTAGAGAAAGTTTTCAAGCCATCAAGCACACTATATTTCAATCACCAACTCTTTTCTGGAATTTTCAAAAGATTTCATGTTTTATGATTTTGGGGGTTCATATATGATCTCGGGTATTTTGGTGTAGTAGAATAAAGAAGGTTTGGAGAATCCCATAACATTCTTGATCAGATTCTTGAAGAATACGAAGTAAGGTATTCTTTTATTGAAAATCATGTTCTTATTTTGATTAGAATTTTGAAGAAGTTCAAACATTTAGTCTCCAACAACAAAATTGATTGCTAATATCTCATACCAAAGTGTCAAGGATTTTCTTTTAAACAAATATTTTAACGAGAAGAGAGTAGGTTGGATAACTTGAGTAATGGAATATGAAATTGAAATTAAAGGAAAAATTGTCAATGGCCAAGGTTTGTGCGAGCAGTTAGCTTTCAAACAATATGTTGACCAAAGTGAGTAAAGAAGAAGTTTTTTTCATGTTACAAAATGATAAAGAACATCCAACTGATGATGCACCCACTCTATGTTGGACCTAATAAATGGTGCATTACTTTCGAATGGGCCTATGCCCTGCGGATTTGAGTAAAGAAAAGAGGGATATTTCATATTGTAGTCCATTCCGTATGCTCTTATTGACGAAATCTTGTTTAAGAAGGATGTGAATGGGGTACTATTGAGGTGTGTCCCAACAAATAATATTGAGAAAATTTTACAAGAATTCCATGATGGAGAAGCGAGGGCCACTTTTCTCTGCGAGTAACAACTCTAAAAATAATGAAAGTTGGTTACTATTGGACCACATTTTTAGTTATTACTACTCATGGATCAAGAAATGCAAAAAATGTGCTTTCTTTATAGGGAAGGAAAGGCTAGCAGTATTTCCCCTTTATCTAATCTCAATGGATCATCCATTCATGCAATGGAGGTTTTACTTCATTGGAGTTATCAACCCAAATTCGAGCCAAGGTCATCGATGGATACTCACGGAAACATACTACTTCACCGAGTGGATGAAGTGATGGCTCTCAAAGAGGCAAATGAATCAAGCATCTTGGACTTCTATGATGGAATAGTCACAAGGTTTGGTGTCCCTGCCACTATCATATCAGATAATGCATTGGCCTTTCTTGGCACAAAGATCATTGAATTGGTTGTTAGGAATGGAATATATCTCAACACCTCATCAAATTATTACCCTCATGGTAATGGCCAAGAAGAGTCCATAAACAAGAACATGTTGAGAATCATTAGAATAAATCTTGATGAGAATCAAATAACAAGGCATACCAAGCTTAAATAATCTCTATGGGCTTATAGAATCACTCAAAAACAGGTCAACAGGTAGCTCTCCATACAAGCTATTTTTTAGAAAAGAAACGGTGTTTCCCAATCACTTGAGTTATCGGCACTGAAACTCATGAAATAGTTCGAACTAACTAAGATTGAACCTATGGAAATTAGATATGCAGAATTGATGGAATTGGAGGAGATAAGAGAAAATGTGATGTAAACAATGGAGAAATATCAAGCACCGATCAAGAGGAGTTTTGAAAAGAAAGCTAAAGCCAATACATTCCAGGATGGAGATTTGGTATTAATGTGGGACGTTGACTAAGAAAAGCGGGAAAGCATTCCAAATTTGATGCACTATGGATTGGCCCATATATAATCACTCAATGCAAGAGTAGCAATGTTTTTCGACTAGACAAGTTAGATGGTGAAGAAGCGCATATTCGGTCAATGGAATCTACTTCAAACATTGCTACTAGAAGGAATATTTCTCACCCTTGTACATAATAGTTTAGGATTTCCATTACTCCAAGTGCTTGTGCACATTGTATTATTATAGATTAGTTTTCAATTCCCCTAAGTTTTGGTGCACAAGTTCTATCTCTTTGAGTGTATGCTTTGTATATAGTTCATCATGCTTCCATAGAGGAAATTGTAGCAAAGAGATTCAAATTTGCATACAACAGTTGTTATTTTCGAAAGGACCCAAATGTAGAGAAACTAAAATCAAGATAAGGGGCAGATTTCAAATGTATCATTACTTGTTCCTTCATATCAGCAAGTTGGGTTTCTTAGCTTCCCCGAATCAGAAATATGATGTTGAGGTAGAAGTTGCGGTGTTAATTATTCAACCTCACAAACTATAACCATAGTAGGGTGAAATTTAATATTTTACAACAATTATCCTCTCTAATAATTTTTTGAAGATTTTCTTATGAAAATAAGGAGGATGCAACAGTAGCAAAATTACAAAGCATTCTAGGGTCAAGATTTCTAGAGTTTAGATTAGATCATGATGATAATACAAACTCCATGCCCAATGGATTTCTACAGGCGGTGGGTCATAACCATTTAGTAGGTAAATAGTCTGTTAGTCGCAATTGTTATCCAATTGCACTATCACAGTGAAATTGGACAAGCTGGAAGGTTTGCATTTGTGGCCACCACCAAAGGGGGCCACTTGCGATAAAATGATAAAATCCAATGCATAGCTCCAGGATGTCTCCATATAATCTCCTTAGCCTAAGTGCACCGGAATCAAAAATGTCATAATTATATAAGGAAGGTGTAGTTGTGAAGGCATAGAAATCAGCTTAAGGAATAGCTCATCGATCCCATGGGTATAAGACCGGGGTATTTACACACGGACCGAGTTATGTCGCAGAGGTGCCAATTATAAATGGATAAAAATTAGACCATACCGAGTTCATAATGATGAAGAATGAGTTGGGACAAACACCCCTAAGATGTCCTTTCGTTTGGTTGGGATTTTCCTTTAAATGATCAAGATCTTTTTCAAAGACCGAGCCATTTGAATTCAAGTGATCGAATTCCAAACCCATCGAGTTGTTCATATTTTACACTGAACCATTGTGTATGAATCTAGTTGTGTTTTGTATGCCACCAAGCCATCTAAGTACCCATCATGTTTTTAATATAAAGAGTAGGATTTATCATGGGGAGATTAGGTTGCAATGTGGAGGCATCAAGCTATGTATAGGAGGGCTGAGCCATCATCAAGGATTAGTTGTATGTGTTGAGCCACCCAAGGATAAGAAGACCAAGCTATTAGTATCCTGAGCTATGGCGCGATAAGCCAAATCTCGTTGAATCCATTAATCTTTTCGTAAGGCCAAGCTCGTAAAAGGGATGGGAGGCATAACTCTCGTGGCTCGAATGTGCATCAATCGGGATAGAGGGGTGTCAACTCGACATGAGGAAGGAAATAGGGTTGAATCAATCGTAGAGTAGAAGTGGTGAGCTCAAAATCTCAAAAATGAATTGAAGAGATCCCAATAGCTCGAGTGGCTTATAGAAGAATTTGAGATCGGATTTAAGAAATGAAAGGAATGGATCTCGGATGGGCTTGGGCGACAAGGGTGAATGAAACTAGTTGCGAGCGGGCACCATGTGGCCTCACAGTTCAACTCCATGAGGTCCGAAGAAAGTAGAGACACCAAATTTGTGTGAGACCTCCACATGGAGTCAATACTATGATGAGCCCGCCCAAAAAGAGTTAGAGAGTTTCGGTGAAGAAAAAATAGCCCATGTCAAGTTGGTGAGGAGATAGAATGGTGAAGCATCCAGTGCATTGAAACTTGAGTCGGTTATGCATTCGGAGAACTCTCTACCCAAGGAAAGAAGTAAATGGCAAACGAAATATGCATGGTTAGTTGGTACGTGGCATCGATTTGAATGAAATAACGAGGTAGCAGTGAATGCCGAGCACATAGAGATAACGAAGAGCTCACCAGATTCATAAGGGATCATCATGGAATCAAGGTGGCTCGATGGGGTGACACGAGTCAGATGAAGCATTAGGAGTCGGCGTAAATGCAAGAAAATCGGGAGAAATGGGACATGCCAATGTAACCAAATAATCCTCTGGTGTGGATAGAAGGGATCTCGGTGTGTGAAGGAAGACCAAGCGATGGAATTGAGAGGAGAGCTTACTCGGCTAAGTTGGTCGAGCTAGCTAGGAATGTTTCAAAACATTAAAAGCAACAACCTCGTCCCTTCATAAAAAGCATGAAGTTAATAAGGGCCCACCATCTTAAATGCAAAATCATTCTAAAATATATGAAAAACATTGAAGAAAGGGAAAAATATTTTCAATGATGCATTTCAGCAAAGGGATTAATTGCACAATCCCGTAAAGAGGAAGAAATGCCCAACAAAACCCTAAATAGTTGCCCCTGCTCAGAAGGCCATAATTTTGGTATTTCTCAGTGAAATTGCACAAAATTGGTCTTGTTAAAATATACTTGAAGGAACAAATGCTGCATGACTAAAATATACTTGCATCAACTCAAATTTCTATTTGACATTAGTGTAACTTGCAACTTATTCAAATTGTATTTAAAAATGCCACATGAAATTCAATTGTTTTTGTGTGAATTATATATGTATAACTATGCTCTAGAGTATGACAGAGATTGGATACCTACACTCTACATTAGGGATGTAAAAATTTAGCCTTTGAATTCCTAATTTAACAATGAACTATATATAGAGAGAAACATATGGTGGAATACAAACACTTGTGCAAGTACTGACCTTTGATGATAAGGAAAGAGGCATGAAACACTAAAATGATGATTGAGGAATATGGAAAGTTTATGGTAGAGAAAAATTAAACGAGAGGGTTTACAAGATGAGACAAGAATCCCTAGATGAGGAAAGAGATGACATTAAGTTCAATGGTGTGGAAATAGTACAGGTGTGTAGAAAAATATGTGAAGAAATATCATCGAGAGATGAGGAGAAAAGAAATGCATTGCTATCCTAACATTATACCAACTTTTTAGAGAATCAATGTATATATTCAAGTTTTAAGGGATGTGGGAAAACTTGGTTTCTATTAGATATTATCCACCAATTTTCCACTATCAATACCTCATTGTTTCGGGAACAAAGAATGGATGAAAACTTACATAATAGGATAATGGAAAGGTACAAGAGGAATGCAGATTATTTTTTCAGCGAACTAGAAGGAACATCCATCCCCACTAAATTCAGGAAATTGTACAACATTATCTAGGAAGATCCCAAGCTAGTGGAAGAACCCAAGAATTCTTGAACGATGTTATTTAAGAAGCTCATTTTAGGGGTATGATGTGCCCTTTTATTTATTGTTTCAAATGCCTCATTTATCATATTTTTTTCATCCATGTGTACCCCCTAAACTTGTCATTTCCATATACTTCTAAACATATCTACTATATTGTGAACTTATGACACTTATATTAGTTAATATAATTACTACTAAGTTTACTTTATTTTGTGGATTATGAATGAATTTATCATTCGAAGGAAATGTGATGATTAAATAGTGCTTTGAATGAATGTCAACTTTGATTTCCAAAGAATTGTTATTTGTATTCATTAACATACAACCAAAGAAACTTAATCATAGTGCAAAGGGACTCATCTGGGAAGCTGACATGCAAAAATTGGGACTTGTCTACAAAAAATCTCCTACAACAAAGGGAAGTCACGCACATATGCAAGAACATAATTATGGAAATATTGAGAAATGTGGGCACTTCACCTAAGTTTGCATGTGTTACTAAAGGAGCAGTTATGAAAACATGAAAAACATTCAATGCCATTTTATGCACTACAAATCAATAAGGAACTAGTTGATTTAAATTAATAATTGGTTGTTTAAACCTATGATTTAGTTGATTTATGTCATTGTATGAGGACACCTTCTTACATTTCTTTTACATGCATGAGAATCTCCATATCGCTTGGTGGTAATCTTGTACTTAATAAAATTGGAACTTTTAGTAAGGAAGTAATCTCTTCATGTATCCTCTAGTGAAGAATATAAAATGAACACTAAGGCTATGAAAAGGAGGATCCATAGATAGAGATTTAAGCGTATGTTCTATTTGTATGCTTCATGTTATTAAATAAAATATGAGTTCGATAAGCTATTATCTACATAGGCCTTAGAGGGATTAACACCCAAAGCATGGCCCACTTGTGTTATGCTAAAACCTATCCTTTCATGTTGTTATAGTGTTATCACTAAATGACAACACCCTCTAATTTCTTAGCATGTGAGTGTGTTAAGGAAAGCAATGTATTTGGGTAACATGGGTACTATTTCAAGTGTGGGAATTGCTGCTTGAGATAAACCTCCAGAGAAGGTTTGTTCCTCTTCCTACTCCTAGTGCAAACTAACTCTAATAGAAACAAGCTACAGACTATCTCTATCCTATAGTTTCCAAAGGACTAGGAAAGAGAAATAACATGAAAATGGAAGAAACTACACTACAAAGGTGATGCACCAAAATAAGGGTATGAGGATAATCCTCAATGTGTGAAAATGGAAACAAAATGTAGATTAGAGAGGGTGATAGAAAATCACCCCAGTCTTACGACATCATTCCCATGTATACATAATAATAATGAATCCCTGCAAGTGCATAAAATAGAAACAATATACGTGAAATAATATTGAAGAGGAAAGAAGAATGCAAATAAACATAGTAAGGGAAGACACATCCACAAACTTTCATCTATTGCTTCATTTATATGCACAATTCAAGTTATCGTAAAGGCCTCGATCACCATGCAAGAAGTCCACTACAATTTCCTACAGAACATTGGTTTCAATAAAAAAAAATGGGAAGAGTTTTCTACTCAAATCTCCCCCTTGCAAATGGGAGAAAAACCCCAATTTATAGAAAAGGAAGAAGAAGAAGAGAGGGGTAAAAACAATCTCATATCTATCTTTTGCATCAATTGCAAAGTACCCAAAGTGGGTGAAAAGCATGATTATAACTTGTAAAAGCCTCCCCATACTGCTCATAACTGCTGTACGCAGTGGAGAAATGTCCATCCATGCCCATTAATTGCACTTCCACCCACCATCTAGCTACCATTTTGAAATAGGTTTGTTTTCTACAAAATAGATCTCTTAAACTCCATCAATATTTGTATTTTTGGATCATTTGTGCAGCGAGAGATCAACGGTCAAAAATTCAAATATTGATGGAGTTTCAGAGGTGTATTTTGTAGAAAACAAACCTATTTCAAAAGGGTAGCTGGATGGTGGGTGGAAGTGCAATTAATGGGCATGGATGGACATTTCTCCACTGCTGCAAGTTATGGGCAGTATGGGGAGGCTTTTGCAAGTTACAATCATGCTTTTCACCCACTTTGGGTACTTTACAATTGATGCAAAAGATAGATCTGAGATTGTTTTTATCCCCCTCTTCTTCTCCTTCCTTTTCTATAAATTGGGGTTTTTCTCCCATTTGCAAGGGGGGTGATTTGAGTAGAAAAACTCTTCCCATTTTTTTATCAAAACCAATGTTCGCAAGAACTTGTAGTGGACTTCTTGCATGGTGATCTAGGCCTTTACAATAACTTGAATTGCGTATATAAATGAAGCAATAGATGAAAGTTTTTGATGTGTCTTCCCTTACTATGTTTATTTGCATTCTTCTTTCCTCTTCAATATTATTTCACGTGTATTGTTTCTATTTTATGCACTGCATAGGATTCATTATTATTATGTATACATGGGAATGATGTCGTAAGACTGGGTGATTTTCTATCACCCTCTCTAATCTACATTTTGTTTCCATTTTCACACATTGAGGATTATTCTCATACCCTTATTTTGGTGCATCACCTCTGTAGTGTAGTTTCTTCCATTTTCATGTTATTTCTCTCTCCTAGTCCTTTGGAAAGTATAGGATAGAGATAGTCAGAGCTTGTTTCTATTAGAGTTAGTTTGCACTAGGAGTAGAAGAGGAACAAACCTTCTCTGGAGGTTTATCTCATGCAAAGCAATTCCCACACTTGAAATAGTACCTATGTTACCCGGTACATTGCTTTCCTTAACACACACACATGCTAAGCAATTAGAGGGTATTGTCATTTAGTGATAACACTATAACAACATGAAAGGATAGGTTTTAGCATAACACAAGTGGGCCATGCTTTGGGTGTTAATCCCTCCACAAGGCCTATGTAGACAATAGCTTATCGAACTCATATTTTATTTAATAACATGAAGCATACAAATAGAACATACGAGTTAAATCTCTATCTATGGATCCTCCTTTTTCATAACCTTAGTGTTCATTTTATATTCTTCACTAGAGGATACATGAAGAGATTACTTCCTTACTAAACGTTACAATTTTATTAAGTACAAGATTACCACCAAGCGATATGGAGATTCCCATGCATGTAAAAGAAATGTAAGAAGGTGTCCTCATACAATGACATAAATCAACTAAATCATAGGTTTAAACAACCAATTATTAATTTAAATCAACTAGTTCCTTATTGTATTTGTAGAGCATAAAATGGCATTGAATCTTTTCATTTTTTCATAATCGCTCCTTTAGTAAGACACATGCAAACTTAGGTGAAGTGCCCACATTTCTCAATATTTCCATAATTATGTTCTTGCATATGTGCGTGACTTCCCTTTTGTTGTAGGAGATTTTTTGTAGACAAGTCCCAATTTTTGCATGTCGTCTCCCTGCATGAGTCCCTTTTCACTATGATTAAGTTTCTTTGGTTGTATGTTAGTGAATACAAATAACAATTCTTTGGAAATCAAAGTTGACATTCATTCAAAGAACTATTTAATCATCACATTTCCTTGAGAATGATAAATTCATTCATAATCCACAAAATAAAGTAAACTTAGTAGTAATTATATTAACTAATATAAGTGTCATAAGTTCACAATATAGTAGATATGTTTAGAAGTATATGGAAATGACAAGTTTAGGGGGTACACATGGATGAAAAAAATATGATAAATGAGGCATTTGAAACAATAAATAAAAGGGCACATCATGATTCATACCCCTAAAATGAGCTTCTTAAATAACATCATTCAAGAATTCTTGGGTTCTTCCACTCGGCTTGGATCTTCCTAGATAATGTTGTACAATTTCCGAATTTAGTGGGGATGGATGTTCCTTCTAGTTCGCTGAAAAAATAATCTGTATTCCTCTTGTACCTTTCCATTATCCTATTATGTAAGTTTTCATCCAGTTCTTTGTTCCCAGAACAATGAGGTATTGGATAGTGGAAAATTGGTGGATAATATCTAATAGGAAACCAAGTTTTCCCACATCCCTTAGAAACTTGAATATATACATTGATTCTCTAAAAAGTTGGTATAATGTTAGGATAGCAATGCATTTCTTTCTCCTCATCTCTCGATGATATTTCTTCCCATATTTTTCTACACGCCTGTACTATTTCCACACCATTGAACTTAATTTCATCTCTTGCCTCATCTAGGATTCTTGTCTCATCTTGTAAACCCTACGTTTAATTTTTTCTCTACCATAAACTTTCCATATTCCTCAATCATCGTTTTAGTGTTTCATGCCTCTTTCCTTATCATCAAAGGTTGTACCTTGCACAAGTGTTTGTATTCCACCATATGTTTCTCTCTATATAGTTCATTGTTAAATTAGGAATTCAGTGCCTAAATTTTTACATCCCTAATGTAGAGTGTAGTTATCCAATCTCTATCATACTCTAGAGCATAGTTATACATATATAATTCACACAATAACAATTGAATTTCATGTGGAATTTTTAAATACAATTTGAATAAGTTGCAAGTTACACTAATGTCAAACAGAAATTTGAGTTGATGCAAGTATATTTTAGTTGCAGCATTTGTTCCTTCAAGAAGATAACATATACATTTGAAGGTGTCTGCATAAGATTATTTCATTGGTTACCTTAATAGTGTCTTCTTTCTTCTTCTTCAATCTAGAAATCTCATTATCCTTAGCCTTGAGTTACCTATCCTTTTCTTCAATATTTAGGTGATGCATGAAGATCAATTATTCATTTTCTCTATCCCATTTTCTCTCTACACTTGTTAACATAATTCTCACATTATTGTACTCAATAGTCCAGGAAGGTGGTTTAAGTTGCCACATCCCTACAAGCTGGTCTAGTAGGTTCTCTAAAAATTTCCTTAATCACAACTTGTAGATGCAGGTTGTCTGGTGGTAATGGTAGGTGTATAGGCTAAAATACTTCATGAACTTTATCTTGAGAAGTTGTAGGACTATCCACTTCTATTATCTCAATAGATATATTAATAGGTTTTGGCTCAAGGTTTTGGACAATATTCTCAATTATTTCCTCAATATCTTGTGGTAAATCATCCACGGTGTCCATTACATCAATTTTTGGTTTAGTTATTGAGTGTTTTAGTGCTTCCTCAATCTGTTATTCATTATTTGTGATCACATTGGCTACATTTTCAACTGTTTTTGTAGATACTTCTCCTTCATGCGGCATGTTGGTTTCCTCACCTGAAAGGACTTTATTTGAACTCCAATTGGTTCATTAGGGAACTCATGAGCAGGTTACTCATCTAAATTATCCTCCTTTTTCTCTTCCACCTCCTTAGTTGCTTATTCCATTTCTATGTCTTCATATCTGTCTACATGATCTCCCCTGTTGAACATCCATGGGAATAGTTTCCTTATTATTTTCTAGCTCCTCCTCATCACCTGTGTCTAGAAATATTTGAATGTTTCAACTAGGCTTTGAGGTATTGGTATTTTTAGTATGCGTCATATGGGATATTCTTGATGGTTCATAGGTTTTACTAAAATAATTCTACTTGCATTTTGGTGAAAATAATTTATGTGTGGATATATTTAACAAGTTTTCCATAACAAGAATCCTTTTAGGAGATATTGGCCTTTCATGGAGGTGGTTCTGCAAGTATTGAAGTTTGTGCAAAAGTAGGGTTTTTAGGGAACATAATTTTCAGTAGGAATGGAGGTGGAAGGTAATGTTTTAGGTGCATCCGTAGAAGAACTAGCTAAATTTATTCTTTGCTTCTTTCTCTTGCCCAAAAAATCATTCAAGTGTTTTTCCCTCGAAAACTCCCCCATTTTACTACAAGATCTTCCAATACCAATGCATTTTTCACAACTAAGGTGAAAATACAATGGTGAGACAAGCAGAGACCTACCCCTTTGATATTCCTTACTCATTTTCTTAAGGCTTTCGTGTAGGAAGTTCGAAACATTAACATGTTTTCCATTTTTCAAATCATTTAATAATTTAAAATGCAAGTGTTTAACCATGAGTACCTACCCTCACAGGTGAATTACTTTATAAAATTGTTGGAAACATCATCCCAAAAGGTTTTTAAAGAAGTGTGTAAAGTACCTTGTTTTTCACTGATGAATTTATCATTTAGGTCTCTAAATTCCTGCAAGTTTCATCTAGGTTGGCCTTTATAGGATACAACTCTCCTTCCGACAGAGTCTCGGTTACTTCAACTAGAATTATTTCATCTACTGTATTGTCACACCCTTCAATGTGGCCTTTACGTCCCTAAAGGTGGTGGAAAATTTTGTTACCATTGACGCATTAAATCCTTGAAATTTGTTGATACAATCCATCTAACCACTGTCATGGAAATTTTGTAGAATTTGTGGTTGATTACATTGTTGGGAATGATCTGTAGGTTCTTTCCTAATAAGGTCTCCACACTTATTTGAATTCTACAACTTCTTATGGATCTAAGAAGCAAGAAATCCTTGCAGGTTTGAATTAATTTTACAAAAAATTGAATGAGCACACAGATCTCGAGTACTTTGTGTTTTTGGAAGTTGTAGCAAACTCACACACATCTTGAAAGGGCATGTATCAATTAGATTTAGAAATATACCTGTGTGAGATGAAGAAGTGGGGTGACATGGGAGATAACTCAAATTATGGAAGGCAGCAACAAATTATGGTAAATAAATTTATTGAGGACATGGTATGAACATTAATGAATTATAATTGTTCTATCTCTACTTTAATAAAGCGGATTAAGTGCACTTATCTCAAGAATTACATTTGATTATTGTGACATGTGCCTTGTTGGAATTTTATTGCATACATCGTTACAAGTGGACGTTTTAGTTTTTGTATCATCTCCTTCTATCCGATATTATGCACTTCTTAGAATAGATACATCAAAACCTACAAAAAAGAAATACTAAAAAACAAAACATGTTAGCTAAGTGGTTTTGATCACCAAGATGGCTTATAACATCACTTTTATTCATCCTTAGAGTATTCAAGCTAAATTTACCAAGGCCACTAATCATCTCATTCCTCAATAATTTCAGAAGATGGACCAAAAGCTTCAACTTATGATCTTTTCTCTAATGTTCTCATATCCATCTTGTTTTGACTTCCTCGAGTCATTGCGGGGAAAGTATTCCTATCGAGTTGTATTTTTATACGGCTTCAATATATGCTCATTCACCGTGTAGTTTGAATCTCACAAGATCAATGGTGGTGAGTTTCACAGACCCACTAGTAAATATTTTCTCAATCTCATATGGGCCTAGCCACCTTTTTCTAAGTTTTCCCATGTGGTCCTTGTACTTGGAGTCAAATAATAAAGCCCAATCACCTTCTTGGAATTTTCTTGTTTTGATGAAATGATCATGTCATTTGATCCTTTGCTTTTGTACCACCTATGTATTATGAACAACTTGCCTCCTCATTTCATCCAACTCATTGAGTTGGAGAATCCTTTGTCTCTGAGATTTAGAAAAATCTATGCCTAATTCAAGTGTTTTCCTTAATGTCTTATGCTCAAATTCAAAAGGGAGAATAACATTCTTACCGTCTGAGAATATCTAATGGTGTAAATATTATTATTGTCTTCCAAGTTTTATTGAATTCCCAAACTACTTCTGGAATTCTTTCTACCCAATCTCTCCTATGGAGTGAAATGGTTTTGGTCAAGATGGCTTCCATTTCTCTATTTATTACCTCAACTTGTCCATTTAATTGGGGATGATAAGGTGTGGATTTCCTGTGTCTGATTTCATATTCCTTAGTTAAATTAGAGATGACTTCAACAATGAAGTGTGTACCTTGATCTATAATAATTTCTCTTGGCACACCATATCTTGTGAAGATGTGGTCATATAGGAATTTAGCAACTTTTTCACTCTTCCGATTTGGCGGTGCTTTCACTTGTCCATTTAGTGAGGTATTCTCGTACATGCCAAAATGTAATCTTTTTACCGATATTTAGGATCTATTGGAAAAATCAAGTCTAATTCCCATTTTTCAAATGGTTGTAATACCATTTGAGGTTGCAGATGGCATCTTATATATCTTAGTAGGCCTATCTGTCATTCTCGGCATTTATCACACCTTGTTGCATATAATATTGCATCCTTGTGTAATGAATGGTTTTACCTTGGGTTTTCTTGATTTTTCAAGGGCGTAAAACTTAACTCAACCTCATTATGGGAGGTTTTCCAAGATACCTACTATGTTTGATGGTTTTTGTGCTACGTGAAGAAAATGAATAAGGCTTATTTTCCTTGCAAGTAATCCTACAAATCAAAAACACTTAAACAATATGGAATTAGTTAATAAAAGTGGACGGAGTTTTCTAGAAAACTCTAGTCTCTAGAAGTTAAAAGACTTCCTTAAGTGGATATCAACCTACTTTTAAGATAATCAAGTTTTTATTAATGATAAATGTTGTAATATAATATGATAAAGTAGAAAATATGATCCATGGATATCACTTATTCGGTGGTTACATCCATAAGAGAATAATAACAAGATTATAACCAAAGGTTGAGTTCTTGATCATTGTATAAGTTTCAAATAAATTTGATCCTACAGAACCAACTATGTCCTCTTCCTCACTAAAATAGGACTTGTGTTGAGAGATATAAACCTCTAAAAATAAGTTAGATAGTTCCTTCTAAGTATCGTAGAGGTGTGAAAGAGTAGTTTTGGTATCTAGGATGTTGATATGGTCACATCGGTCTCAAAATCAAATGAGGTATGGTAGTCCTCCAAAGTATGTCTAATCTAGATTCATAGTTATATTCAAACTATGTGAGGTCAACTTGGACTTGGATTCTTTGAGTCTTGTAATACGCATTATAAAACTCATTTGTTACTTTTGGATGTGTTGAGTTGATGTGAATATGGCCTCTAAACGATCAAGGGGTGCATAATGGATGGCATAGAGTTCTAGGTCATGAAGAAGATCATACTTCTCCCAATACAAAATATGGTGGATGATGGGTAATGAATCAATGTCAGTAATAGGATAGTTATCACCTCCTATGGCCATCTGATATCACCATGCTAGGAAACATGTTAGAAAATAATAGAAAAAAGTAGGCATTGTTAAGTAGATTATAAGAAATGTGTGACGAAAAAATGTTATGCAGAATCTCCAACGATCATGCCAATCGTAGGTGATTACTGTAAATTCTAGGAAACCAGAAAAATAGGGATTAAAACTTAATTAAATTATGATTTCAATGGATTTTTAAAGTATAAATGACATGATAATTAGAACAAGAACATTATTACACGATAATGATGATGAAACCGATGAAAACAAAAATATTACCTTGTGTGGATGATTGAATTGGATGGAAAATGAAATGAGGATGACTTGACATAGCAATGGATGACACGATGATTGAACTAACTATTTTGATATAGCATAATAGAAATGGAGTTTTTTTGAAGATGGTTGATCTCTGCAATGTTTTTGAATGAACGTAACTTCCCTGTAAAATGCAAAATTCCTCCCCAAAAGAGGCTAACAAAAATTTTACATATATCTCCGATGATCGGGATAATCACCGAAGATTTTGGAAAATTCGAGATAGGGGATTAAATGAAGTGATTTTCGTACTATTTTAATCTAGATTTTAGAGGGTTTCAATTAAGGTTAGGATGTGAAGTGGGAGAAACTCGAACTAATACTAGGTTAGCTAGGATGAGGATAGGAGTCATTTTATAAGGTTTCTAAAGTTTTCTTAGCTATAAATAATTAAGTGTGGAGAGGTGGTTAGGGATAGGTTAGAGGTAGTTGAGTGATATTTATAGAAGGTTTCTAAACTAGCTAGTTACAACTAGTGAAGGTGTCTAAGTTAGCATGGTGAGGTGTGAGGGTATATTAATTAATTTAATTTAACTAATTAATTAATTAGACCTAGGGATGTGGTGGTGTGAACATTAGATTAATTTAATTAAAGGGGACCAATGGGTGACCTAGTGTCATGGAGTATCATGAGTGGGTTGTTTTGATCGTAAATGGGTTTGAGACATTAATGGAGAGGGGTGTCGATTTTTGGTGTCTACATTTACCCATTTTTTTCCTTAGAAATTTTAGCAAATCAATAGAAAAAACAATGGGAAATTTATGTTGGTATGGGTGATTCTCTTTGTAACACAATAAAATGAACACCGGTGTGTTCTGCATTTCAAAAGGTTTCCCTAGTTGAAGGTGGTAAAGAGAAAGGTCCTGGAGAATTAATTGACAAGAAGGCTAAAGGGCTCAACACATGTGGACATATGACTCTTACCAGGTAAAATTAATGAACGGGAAAACCAAGTGATGGGGGCAAAAGGGCTCGTCTCCCATAGATGAATGGTAAGTCCCGATATTTGACTATGTTTGATTGGTTGAAGATTTTAAGGGCTAAGACACATTAAAATTATGGCACATATGTGTAAATGGTGAAAACAACATGGTTCCAAGAAATATAGTCATGAATGCCCAAAACAGGTAAATCGTCAGAATTTGCTTTGTGTGAAAAAGGGTGTTACAAATAACGCCAAAGGTATTTGTTATTTTACCTTGTTTGTGACTATGGATGATAGTGCCTGTCAAAATGAATATCTAGTGTGGAAAACATGTTTTTGAGTCAAAATTTTGTCAAAAATGGCGTCTTCTTGAGCAGAAATGAAAACCAATGATGGCCAAGGTAAGTTTTCAATCTATTTTTACTTTGTTTTTGTGAATTTTTGTGATTTTTTTGTGGATTTGACGTCATATTGGGGCACGCATATGCCCTGGTTAGGATTTGTAGGAATCGTTGGTGATTCCTCTAATTGGTAGTGATTGAGGTGAATCACCAATGATTCACCTGTGATAAAATAGTTGACAATTTTAAGGGAAACTTAAGGTTTTTGATGATTTTTTTTTTGCATGGAATATTTAAGTTTTTTATTTTCGATGTTGGGGTTGATGTTATAAGAATGTTTTATCAATTTGATTTATTTTTGGAAATGAAGGTTTGTTTTTCGATACCATTGTGATAGTATTAATGTTTGTTTTCGTGTTTTTTTGTGTTTTATAGGTGGATGCATAGTTGACCATCCGTGACCGCATACCTTTGATGTTAGATGAGGTGTGGGAGGATTTATCTGATGAGGATTGGGAGAATTTGGAGGCATTGGGGTTTCTGGTATGAGATTTTACCGATGAGTTCACAAATGTTGTTGTCTAACACTGACATTATTAGAGAGGTGGAATCCTTCCACCAATACTTTCTAGATTCCTATAGGGGAAATGACTATTACTTTGTAGGATGTTCATTAGATTACAAGATTGTCATTTTTGGACAAAGCTATTTTTATTGTATCAAGAAGGAGGAGAGGAAAGATACCATGCAAAGATTATATGGTGAGCATGCTCGAGATGTGAGGTACTCATCAAGGGCCTTTGATTACCATGCTTTATATGAGCCCGGAGAATGGTTTTCCATGGATGACCATGATGATGATAGAAATTTCATGTTTTGCATTTCCAAATTCGGGATGTGGGTGTTTCCTTGGATGATGACTAGTGTGGTCGCTAAGACGATAAAGCACCACATAGTTTTTGAGTGGGCCCCTACTTTATTAGCATAGATATTCAGAGAGTTGTGGGCTTGGAATTCCCATAAGTGTTATGGAATGGATGTCAGATTTTTATTACAGTTTTGGGCACACGAGCACATTGTGATTTCTCGTCCATTGGGGTTTCCCAATGATATTGACGTGATGCATCCCATTTTTATGAGATGGAGTCAAAGTCTTGGTAAGGTGAGGAAGGCTAAGGGTCCTACTTATTATAGATATTTAATATTAGGGCTACAAACTGGGTGATGTGGTGTGGAGACCATATCTCAGGGTTTATTTTAAGAGACCTCTTAGAAATCGGAGGTGGAAAATACTTGGTGAATATCCTCGGAACCGATTTCGTAGGAAGAAAAAAATTTTGGGGGTCCGACAACAAAATTTTCACCTAATTTTAAGTGGTTTGATAGAAGGATGCAAACACGCGACAAAGAGATTTTGTCACGTGTCAACAACCTTATTGACATATGACAACAAATCTTTTGTCGTGCATCTGCAGCCTCCACCCTCTAGTCACACGACAACAAAATCTTTGTGTCCCACGTCAACAAAATCTCTATCGTGCGTCTACTTCCTCCGCACTCCTATCGTGCCTCAACAAACTCTCCCTATCACGCGTCAAAAAATTCTCCCTGTCACACATCAACAAACTCTCTGTCTCACGCCTATAGCCTCCACCCTCCTATTGCACGTTTACTATACTTGATAATACATATGCCCCCAGGTGGTATGAGTGAGCTAGTAGTGTTCTACCTGGCGAATAATCTAGGATTGTATAGGGGATAGTTTTGAGGGCAGCAAAGCGACCCCCTAAAAAAATTAAACTATAATTTTTAGGCTAACAAGTCATTGACCCGAGCCAGAAAATTCACCTTTTCAAATTTTTCAAAAATGGAATATTCACCATATTACAAATATTCGCCACTAAAATTATCCCCGCCATATGTGAATTTTCATGATTGGCTTGAGTTTCCTCATGACTTGTTTAGTTTATAACATGATACTTTGATTCAGGGCCATAGAATTGGGGAGGATGAGATGTTACATTTTCGCTGAGTCAGGAGACAGTTTGGTCTGATTCAAGGTATACCCGAGGGTCTAGTATATTATTACAGAGGGAGGATGGGGACATTGAGACCCTATATGTTATAGTATTGAGGCCTACGATTATCGATGAGCGATGGGGTTATGGGTCTTAATTATGAGGGTAAGATGCTTCGATTAATTATGTGGGGCTGACTCTGAATTTTTCGTATGGTGGGCATGATATTTGAGGACCTTTAATAGGATTAAGGTGGCGAGAGGGAAGCCAAATCAATTAGACAAGGCTCGTGTGTCGGGAGGAGCAGGAGCCCTAAGGAGAGAGATGAGAGTGATGTTGTTATAGTTGTGGCTATTGCAGTAGTGATGTCTGAGAAGGCCACATTAGAGACAGAGAGATATGTTGCTCGAGAGAGAGTGAGACAATCTAGTGGGAGTTCGAGATACCCTCATCACAAAGAGGTATTGATTGATTATTGAGTGTAATAGCCTTCAAGCGCAGCTTGTACATGTCTCTTCTGATAGAGACAAGTAGAAGAGACATAGAGATACATTAAGGAAGGCCTTGGGGATCACAGGGCCTTCCATTTCTCGTGACTGAGTTATTAACGATGGCTCGATAGAGGGGGGCATCTAAAACACCTCCTCTTGGCATGATTCTAGTGTCACATTATGAGGCCTTACGAGAGGAGAGATATTATTATGGAAATGATTATCAAGAACTATCCAGTGCCACTTTATATTTTGATCATATAGTGGCCCAAGGTGCAAGCATACCATTGGAGAGGCCTAGTGTGATCGCAGAAAGTGTGGGACAGCCACCTCGGAGGCTAGAGAGAGTGGATGGTGGAGTCTCGTGGCAAGGCTGATATGATGGGTGCTCGCAAATATAGTGGGGATACAGGTGTGGGTGGAGGTACTCTTGATCCTAGAGGAGAGGGTGGTGCTAGTATGATCTTTGGGAGATGTGGATTTTACCACACTATTTGTATATGGTGTTATAGGATCATAGCATCCTGTTCACTTTGTATAATGTTATATTGATTATGCATACATTTGTATACCAGACTTTGATGTGTGTGTGTGTGTGATGATGATGATGGTGATGAATCAATGATGATGGTGATGATGATGATGATGATGATGATGATGATGATGATGTTGATGCTGATGTCGATGCGATGATGATGATGATGATGATGATGATGATGATGATTTTTTCTCTTGTTTTAATATATATGTTAGTTGTTGTATGTATTGATATTTCAAATGAATTTAGAATGTCTTGATTAAATGTGTTTTGATTGGTTATTGATGTTTAATAGATTTTGGAGCCCTTAAAATGTGACGAATCAAAAAGTGTCAAATCAAATAATGTAACTAAATTAAATGAAGTAAAAGTGGAAAGAACTCCTCACTATAAAATTTGACATGTATACACAATGGGTTTTAAAAAAACCACTTACACTTGTATCCTTTAAAAATGTTAAATAAGATCATTAATGGACAATTCATGCAAATCATGGTGGATTTGGGTGAAATGTATTTTTGTTAGGATAATGGGAAAAAAGGGGCCTTGTGGGTGTATGCCATTATGGGAGAGAAAGGTTCTCCTTTTTTAACGTGTTTGTAGAAAATTGATGCCCCAACTTCTATAATATTTTAAATCAAATTGATCAATGCGGGAAGCTTTTCTTATGATGGGAATTTTGATCAATGCAGAAGTTTGCTTATGATGGGAATGTTGATTAATGCAGGAAGCTTTCTTGGATGCTATGTATTTTGAAGGCTAATCAAAGTGGGAAGCCTTATATATGAATAACCATCCTTCGAGGGTATGGTATACATTTTTAATTTTTGAATTGAATGGTCATCCTTTAAGGGATCGGTCCTTGACTTTGATAGGTAGATGTCCTTTGAGGGAGTAGTCTACTTTTTGGTAATTTATATTTTGTGAATAGTTTTCCTTCAAGGGATCAGTCTATTTTAACAAGATATTTTGACAAGATAAGCATCTATTGAATTTATATTGTTGAGATAAGGGCAGAAAACCTGGGTAAACTATTTTTGAGGAGGGGATAAGTGTATATGTGACCTACACCCACATACCCCATGTCATGATATTGGTAGATAGGTGGAGTGATTTTGAGGAATTCTTGTAAAGGAAGTTATTATTTATAATGATAGAATGATAGGATTTGACTAAAACTGACATCATGAAAATCAATCATCTAACTATAGAATGGATGCAAGTGTAAAGCATTTAGAGGTTCCTTTTCAGGTTCCCCATTAAGATAAGCAAGATGATACGCTCATGACCCATATTTTTGAGTGATTAAGTATGGACCAATCTAAATGGGGGAAAACTTTCCACGTTTACTCCGCTCTAATGTAGTAAAATTTTGATTCTCTTTAAGTACAAGATAACTGATTTTAAAGTCATGTTCTTTGACATCTTTATTGTATGTTCTGCTAATGCGTTATTGATAAACTTGATAATGTTCAAGAGATATTAGACACTTTTCATCTAACAATTCCAGTTGTGTTAGGTGATCTTTGCGATATTCTTCATCAAGAATGAAATATTTGAGGGATACATGTAGTGATGGAATTTGAATTTCAAGAGGTATGATGGATTCATATCCATAGATGAGTAAGTAAGGCCTAGTTCCAAAGTGGGTGTGTGAATCCTAGTTCAATAATCCCCTAGAGAAAATGGGATTTAGACATGTTAGTTCCTGCCTACATCATTTACAGTTTTCATGAGGATTATTTTGAGTGTTTTGTTAGAGGCCTCGGCATGTCCATTTTCTTAAGGATAATATGGCAAAGAGACGGTAAGTTTGATGTTGAATGTATCACAGATATTTTTAACTTCCTTATTTTTGAAGGATTTTCCATTGTCTATGATGAGCTTATGTGGGATTTCAAAATGACATATGTTCTACTGATATATGAAGTTGATGGATCTGGATTTTGTCGAGGTTAAAGGAATAGATTCTACCCATTTAGTAAAGTATTCATTGCAGCAGTGATGATTGAGTGATGATTTAGTGATGTTGTTGGGATGATTTTTGATTGATTGAGCTAATGAGATCTAACCACCATTGAGAGAAGAGCCATACATATTAAGCAGGTTGTAGCGCTTGACTAAGGATGTGAATGAGATCATAATGGAGTTGGCATATAATGAACTTATTTACATATGCACAACAACCGTTGGTGATAATAGGAAAGTAATACCTTGTCTATATGATGTGTTTAGCAATGGCATTGCCACTGAAGTGACCACCACATATGCCATCATGAACCTCTTCAATTTCTTTGATTTATTCATGTAATTTAAGACACCATGATAAAATTTCACCAAAGCGTGTTTTTAATGGATACCGCCTATGATAACAAAATGGTGACACATTGTAGAAATGATCATTTAGTGCCTTGTGATAAATCTGGTGGGAGTTTGGATTCAGCGAGATAATCATATATTTGAGTGTACCATAGATCCGATGGATTTTCGTCAATTATGTTGATGAAAGGTAGCTCATTTTTATGTGAAGGATGATCCAAGCATTGAACAACTACAAACATCTTGGTTTTATCCTTTGATTTTTCTATTTCAAAGGGAACAAGGGATCCAAGGGATGCCATAGTATCTGCAAACCTGTTAGAAGATCATGGAATGGCTTGAATAGTGTAATGATCGAATGCACCGAGGATAAAATCCACAACGGCCTTATATTTTTAAGTACTTAATTTTTAAACTAGTAATTTCTCTCCTTGACCTAACTAATGATGAGTTGTGAATCTCCATAGATTTCCAAGATTTGGACACCTAAGAGAATAGCGGTTTATAAGCCCATGATTAAGGCTTTGTATTCTACCATGTTATTGGTACACTCAAAATTGATTTTGAATGATAATGGAATGGGAATGTTCCAAGGTGGTGTAGACACCAAATTCGTGTCTTACGACCCTTGTGACCCGCATCTCATCTCGCAATATAACCTCATCACCTAAACCTTACACAATTATTTATTAATTGCCCTCTAATTGATAAATATACATCACCTTACCCGCCACCTCACTTTGCCACCTCATCATGACCTAGCCCTAACCCTAAACTAACCTAATTAAGACCCATGACTTGGTCTAGACTCACATCCATAACTAATGCCTCCTTACTCGCACCTAAAGCCGACCTTCTAGCCACTTGGCCAAGCCCGCAACTGATCTCTTGGGAGAAAAGCAGGGAAGGTGGGCTATTTTACTAAAAATAGCCTACTTTTTCCTTACCGATGCCGGTTCCTACTCGACCGCCGTCGGTTACGTAACCGCCATCGGTTCCCTGTAAATGGGCTCCCCAAACCAAAACAACAGATCGGAATTTCATTTTGGAGATCAGTCAAAGGATTTCTGGATCAACAGAGAGCATTGCGAGTGAGGAACAGAGTCCTGATCTTCATTTAATCAAGCAGAGACGAGTAAAGAAACCAGAAGTGCTTGCAGTAGAGGAGATCAACTTGCATCTTCGTCAAAACCAGTAAGTCATATCTTGCATGTCCTCTGTTATAACATTTCTTATGCTCTTTGAATCACAGTCCTCCTAAATCCGTTTCTGAATCCACTACCCAACGTGCCATTGCATCTAACTGTCATTCTTTTACCCCTCATCATCTCATTTCCTAATATCATCCATAAACCAGCCTTACAAACACCATAGCTACTAAGAAGATCTTAGAACCCACCGGTATCGGTTATCAGTAACCGGCATCAGCTATCATAACCGGCATCGGCTATCAGTAACCGCCATCGGTTCCTCTGATCAAAAACCAGAAAACCAACCTTTCCCCTACCCAGTTCAACGAGACAATTTAATTGATATTTTTCAGTCTTTTGTGTTAATTCATATTAGCAGGGGAACTGACCACCTTGAAAAGGAAGTTTTATATTTCCTGGGCCCAAGGCAGTTTCCTCATTTATTGTTTAATCAAAATCTTGTGGTCTTGTGTTCTTATTTGCAGTAGTCCTTCCAAGACAAAAAGGAGTTCTTCGCAAATCACCCTAATCTTTCTCTACGGTACGCACACACCATCTCGACATTCTACAGGTATTCCTCCTAACCCTAACCTTATCTCTGCTTCTAAAAGGAACAAGTCTTTCCTGAAAGTGAAACAGGTGGTATGATAATAACCCTGGATCCTCCACCTTCTTGACATTTAGCACTGTCAAAGAAGAGGATAATTTTGATAGGGATGAAATCGATTCATTGTTGTCGATTCATTAACCTTGTTGACAGCACTCGTTAGGAAAATGTTCATGAGGTGAGTAATTATTCGAGAAGAGGTGCTTCAGTGAATTAATCTACAATGGATTTTCCTTTTATGGATTTTTGTGGTATAATTTCAAGATTAAATTCAGTCATGAGCATAAGCCATCGAGTTATGTGATGATTGTGATAAGGTTTACCCCGCATGGCCTTAAGCTGATTAAAAATGGTGATGATGTATGTTTTGTGATTAAGAAGATAATGTCAAAGTTTGGAGGTGGCGAAATACAAACACAAAAAAAAAAAATTGTTTTAGTATAACATGTTTCATATTCATGGAGTTTGTGACTAATGTAGTACACATCCCTGTTCACATCCTTGACTTTCACAATGGGAAAGCATGGCTCCTAGGGCATGTTCTTAAGTGGTTATGTATAGATAAAACGGTCCCCCTTCATGAGGTGGAGTAAGGACAGGTGGTGACATTATATATTTGTTTGATTTATTCAAAGTCCTTCTAATAGTTAGAATCCCAATGAAATTATATGTCCTTGCAAAGGAGATGGTGAAATGGTTGACATCGGTCGAGAGAGCTGTGATATAAAACTTTGAACGGATGTAACTTACCTCAAGGCTGCATAGTTGCTTCAGATTGGATGGAGGAGGCATTTCAATGATTTCTCTGAATTTTTGGGTCAACTTTAATGCCTCGGATGGATATGATGAACCCCAAAAATTTTCCAGAAGGACACCAAAAACACACTTTGCAGGATTAAGATGAAGATAGAATTAGATGAGATGGGTAAAGATTGATTTAACTTTGTGGATAAGGTCATGCAAAATATATGTCATAGCACGTTGATACATGGCTCTATCATTTTTAAGGCCAACTGGTATAACATGGTAACAGAAGGTCCCCCAAGGGGTAATGAAAGAATTTTTTCATTGATCGTTGGGTATGATGAGGATTTGATTGTAACCAAAGAAACCATCCATGAGGGAAATAATTTCATGGGGTAAGCGCACCAAGTTGGGGGAAAAGGGGGGTCTTAAGTGGATGCATTTTTCTAAAAAATCAAAAACTTTAACTTGTACGAGTTTTTAAAAATAGTTACACTCAAAATTGGAAGATGATGTGTAAACATGAATAGTAGTATTTTGATTCTAGTTTCTAAGCTACTAAATTTAATAGAAAATGGATAATTTAAAGTGGGTCAAATAACTAAAATACCAAAATAGTGCTCTTATTTTTCTTAAAAACATAACATAGTGACTTTCGTGCCCCCATCATTTTTGAGAACCCTTTTAGTAGTTTTGAAAACCCTTTAGTACAAAGATATCCAGAGCATCTAGTTTGTTCTAGAATTTTTTTTAGATTTTTTTAGCGAATATTTATTTTTTTGTGATTTTTCTAGTACATAAATTTTATGTTTTGAAAAATAATGGAGCTCCAACCGTGCCCCCCATAACTACCTCAAAAATATAGAAAATTAGAAAAAAATTTGAATATGTATATAATTAGGCCTAGTTTGTGCTAGTATAATTGTTTTTCAATTTTGATGACCCAAAAAAAGATACATGATGAAAGATAGACATTTAAACTTCAAAAAATAGCTATAAAAAGGCATAGTTAGAAAATAAATAATATGGAAACCTTATATTAGTCAGAAAAATTGAAAAATTATATTTTTAGAAAGAAGAAACTCTTCTCTATGTCATGGTATAATTTTTTTAAACGAATTGATTGTTTTATGTTGATTTATCATGGAGGAAGTGGAATTTTTACATTTTCCTGCAAAAACACGTTGTTTGTTGTGTTTTCAGGTCCATGCCTCAAGCTTGGGGATCCAAACCGGATCCCAAGCCTTGAGGCATGGCTTGGAAAAAGTGAAAACACAAAACGCATACACGTTATAACACGTACACACTATAACGCGTATGGGTTCTGTATAGTATAAACATTGTATATGCATTTGCAAGCTTGTATTTACATAAATAAATTTTAAAGTACAAGTTTTTCATTTATTGTTATTCATATTTTATTATTTCTTATACTTTCAATTTATTTTAGTAAATATAAGAAATTAGGGTCACTCGCACCTTATGGAGCTAGTCTCACAGACTTCATTTAGTCACGGTTTAGGAGATAGCTTTTTATAGTATAACTGGTCAAGACATAGGTAATTTTCAGATTTGAGAATTCGGCCTAAATCTTTTAGCATTTAAATTCTACAATTGAAACCATAAACCCTAAACCCGAGACCCTAAACCCTAAACCCTAAATCATTATCCCTAAACCCTAAAACCTAAAAATAAACCTTAAACCCTAAATCCTAATCCCTAAACCCTAATCCTTAAATATTCTTCCCTTACCCATGAGCCCTAAATCCTAAACTTTAAGCCTTAAGCCCTAAACCCTAAACCATGAACCATGAGCCTTAAATGTTAAACCCTAAACCCTAAACCCTGAAAACTAAATCCTAAACCCTAAACCCTAACCCATAAACACTGAATCCTAAACCCTAAATCCTAAGCCCTAAGCCCTAAATCCTAAACACTAAACCCTAAAATTTGTGACCTAAACCCTTAACCCTCAACCATGAGACCTAAACCCTAAACTATAAACCATAAACCCTAAAACCAAAATAATAAATCCTCAACCCTAAACACTAAATCCTAAACCCTAAAACCAAAACCCTAAACCCTAAACCCTAAATCATATACCTTAAACCATGAGCCCTAAACCCTAAACACTAAACACTAAATCCAGAGCCCGAGATCTAACCCCTAAACCTTTAACCAAGTAAGTTTGAATCCCGAACCTTAAGCCATAAACCATGAACCATGAACCCTAAACCCTGATCCCTAATCCCTAAACCATAAACCTTAAACCTTAAGCATTGAACCCTACACCCTAATCCTTGATCCCTAAACCCCTAAACCTTAAACCCCGATTCTTGAGCCCTAAACTTTAAATCCAGAGCCCGAGCTCTAACCCTAAACCTTAAACCCATAACTCTAAACCCCAAACCCGGGCCATAAACCCTAAACCATACACCCTAACCCCTAAACCCTAAATCTTGACCCATGAGCTCTAAACCATAAACCATAAACCTTAAGCCCTAAATGTTAAATCCTAAAGGTCCGAAACCCTAAACTCTAAATCATGAACTATGAGCCCTAAATGTTAAACCCCTAAACCTCATATATTTCCAGTAGGTCTCATGAGTGAGTTCATATTTTTGAATATCTTCGTACCATTTTTCCTAGTCTTGTGCCTAGAACCATCATTAAGTCTACTTTTACAACTACCTTGTTTATGAGAGATAGGAATTTCCTCCTTCAAAATATCAACACATGAAAGACAACAATTTTTTATGAATCTCTTTGAATTTTGTTCCTACAAATTCGATGAACCATTTTTAGTTGAATACTCTCTATCAATACTAATAAGAATGGGTAAGACACAAAACATTACAATGAGTGAAATAGTTCACATGCAATGGGAAGAGGAAGATAGCTTTTATTGGGGAAAATTTATTCGTACTCAAATTGTTCTTGGATATCTTTTATTTCCCTCCTTTCAAATATCGGTAGATGAAAGGCATCAAATTGTGATGACTCCCTTGAATGTTCTGCCTACAAAGTAGATGAACCATTTTTACTTGAATACTCTCTGCTAATACTTATAAGAATGGGTAAGACATAGAACATTACAGTGAGTGAATGGGTGAGCCTAATCCATGAGCCTTAAACCCTAACCCCTAACCCCTAAACCCTAAACCCTGAGCCTTAAACCCTAAACCCTAAACCCTTTTCCCTAAACCCTGAACCCTAACCTTTAAACCATAAACCCTAATTCCTAAACCCTAAACTATAAACCTAAACCCTAAATCCTAAACCTTAAACCCTAAGCCCTAAACCCTAAACCCTAAGTGTTAAACCCTAAACCATATACCATAAACCCTAAGCCATAAACCCTAGACTCTAAGCCCTAAATCCTAAACCCCCTCAACCCTAAAACATAAACTTTGATCCCTAAACCCTAAACCCTAAAATTTAAGCCTTAAACCTTAAACCCTAAGCCCCGAACCCTAGGCCCTAAGCCAAAACCCTAAACCCTGAGCCCTAAAACATAAACCCTCAACCCTAAAACCTAAAAACTAAATCCGAGCCCTAGACCTTCAACCCTCAACTCTCAACCCTAAACCCTGATCCCTAAACCCTAAACCCTAAACCATAAACCTTGAGCCCTAAACCCTCAACCCTTAACTTTGAGCCATAAACCCTAAACCATAAACCATAAAACATAAACCATAAACTATGAACCATGAACCCTAAGCCCTAAACCCTAAACCATAAAATATGTACTATGAGCCTTAAACACTAATTTTTATACCCTAAACTCTAAACCTTGAGTCCTAAACCCCGAGCCTTAAACCATAAACCCTAAACCCTGAGTCCTAAACCCTAAACCCTAAGCCCTAAACCCTAAACCCTAAATCATAAACCCTCACCCAAAGGAAAGTCCTAATAAGATCATTCAATGTGTTTCAGTGTGTAGGGAATAGTGTCTAAGGTGATCGATTGACTCATTTAGTTTTGATGAGAGACTACTTCCTCTGAAGGCCTAAAAAGGCATTTTTGGCCATTCTGTAGCTAATTGAACACCCTTCAGAACAAGCTAAAATGAGCTAGTCATGTCACCAAGGTATCAAGGACCATCATGTGTGAAGTATTAAGGCATTGTTTGTCTCCATAAGAGACATATGAGAAAAAACATGTATGAGAATCATGAATTTGATTCCATGAAAGGATGCTTTTAGAGCTAGGAAAGGTGAGGGGATGATCTTTATATGGAGCACCATGTTTCTAAGAATGAGCAATCATCTGAGTTCACTTGATGCAATTCACTTAGTACTATTCGTAAAAACTCATTCAACACCTAGTAGTGTTATCACACCTTAAGGAGGAGGCACATTACAATCACCTCATTTTGGCAATAGGATAGGAATCCCATTTAGGGAACAATCCTCTATATACAAAGTGAGGATATATTTTTAGTAAGATGTAGACATGCATCATAGAGTTGATTTATGGTCACTAAAGTGAATTATGGACCAAATTTAAAAATTGGTACCAATTCAAGCAAATGGTAGGTCCAAAATCCAATTTATAAGGTCAAAAACCTAAAAATGAATATATGATTTCCCAAAACAAAGACTGAAAAGCATCCATTGAGTCCTAGTTCCGGTGTCCTTTGCTTTGAAATCCCGAAAATGAAAATCAATTGACTTGATTAGATTTTGAAAAACTATCTTCTAGATTATAACTGTTGGAGCTACGGGACCACTTCCATCAGGTGCAGAGTGACCCTAATTTCTTAAATTTACTAAAATAAATTTAAATTATAATAAATAATAAAAGTATAAGAAATAATAAAAGAAATCTTAAACATTTATTTTTGTAGGTATAAGACACCCAAAATACACATACATACTCCGTAATATACAAAAATGTAAGGGTTTTAAATTCTCCAAACGTGTATGCATTTTTCCTTCTCCGAAATGCGACGCATTTTGGCTTCTTTAAAATGTGTACACATTATAGGTTTGGTAATTACCAAACCAAAAAAATAAAACACGTACACGTTTCGTCTGTTTTTGGGTTTTTGTCCACTTTTTGGCCCCCAACTTCGTGCACTTACCCCATGGCCCACTGTTACATTGATTGAGCTGATCTATGTTTGGGAGAGGGAAATAATCCTTTGGAAAAGCAAGATTGAGATCCCTGAAGTTTGTGTAGATGTGTATTTTCCTAAGGATTTGGTTATGGGGACAACATTGGAAACCCATTGTGGATAGTCAATGGGTATGATGAGCTTAGCGGATAAAAGGTGTCGCAACTGTTCCTTAACAAGGAGAGCTATACAGAGGGTAGATTTTGTGAAATTTTTGTTTTATTGGCTTAACATTAGGGTATGTGACTATATTTTTTATGACAATGTTAGGATCGATTCCATGCATATCATTGTATGACTAAGCAAAGGTTTGGTGATATTTTGTTAAGAATGTTATGAAATCTTGTAATTCTTTTGGAATTAAAGATTGACCGACATTAACAATTCATGGATCTTGTGGGGTTCTTAAGTTAACATCGATGGTTGATTCACTAAGAATATTTCATGTATCGGATGGTAGGGATTTGTGAAGAAAACGATCCTTGGCTCCCATGTGGGAAAGGATGTCCTGGTCATCCTGACACTAAAGGATATTAATGATGGGTATAATGTCGTCTACGTCCATGGGATCTTCAGGGCTTGTTGATGATGTCATTTATAGTTCAAAAATAGTTAGGGATGTAGCAAGCTTGGATGTAGTGGCTTCACACATGTCAGAGGTGAATCTTTTTATAGCCTAATCCACTCCTCTCGTGAGCTTTAAGGGAACGTAGGATAGGTTGATCATGGGTTCCTTATTCATAGTGTCTGAGGCCAAAACCTCTCCACGTGCAACGATGAAGATACATGCGGGCGAAGTTCGATTATCAAGGGATTTGAAGTTTTATGTGAATGGCATAACATGGTGTGTATTAATGGTGTGGGATGGAGGATTATCGAGTCCCCATAAATTAGACTTTTTTGAGATAAGCAAGACCATAGGAAATAACATCTCCTACATTTGGGTCATACATGGGTTTCTTATCAGGGAGACCATATGCTTTGGGTGAAGGGATGGATTTGAGCACGAGGAGATGATACTCCCTAAGGGTAAGGAATTTTATGGCCTCACAAGATCATAATCATCTAGTAATTTAGAAGAGGGGATAAATGTGCTAGTAGATGCTTGATAAGGTGATTAAGAAATGGATGTAGGTACAAGTATGTCATTTGGACGTTACATCATGTAGCAAGATTAGTGAATGGATTTGGATTAGTGGGAGCAGATAGGTCCATCCTTTATGTTTGTATTTGAGACAATGATGGAGGGTGGAAGTAACGCAACGCATGGTACATATTGAGGGTAGTCCTAATAACATGTTGTATTAGAATTCTCCTTTGATAATGTAGAAGAAATTTGTTAAGGTTTTGACACCTACTTTAAGCGGGAGTATGACAGTGCCTAATGTGGATGTGATAGTGTCATTGAAGGACCATAACAAGACCAAAGTTTGAGAAACAACTTTATTGGGTAACTTAAGCTCGTAAAGGTGAGCGAAGATACTGATGGCGGTGCCACTATAAATCATGACCCTCTTAATGGAGATGTCATTGATATGATTGGTAATGAAGAGTGGAAATTTTTGGTCTTCCAGTCTAAGAGAGGGAACTTCGGATGGTTTGGATGATATGGAGGTATATTATTTAAGATCACTTACAATTTTTGTGAATGGGATCGGGTCATTAATTGGTATAATGATGGATTGAAGGGCTTGTCTCATGGCCTGCTTATGACTAGGTGATGTTTGGAAAAGCTCGTAAAGTGACATCCGAGCAGGATTGATGTAATTACTTGACAATAACCTTTTTTTATTACGGTGGATGGTGGTGTTACTACTTGTATATAAATTTTAGCTTTTGATGAGGATGTTTGATTAGACGCTTCAAGAGCTAAAGAGATGGACACCTTAGGCTTACCAAATGGACCTGATAGTTCAAGAGGTGGAGGTATAGCCATGAATTTTTACCTTTCTTAGGTTCGGATGAATCTTTGTCATAATTTTTCGAATGAGTGGTGATGTGGATAGCATTGAATAAAAGGGTAGACATTTCAAGAATGGATGCTTCAATTTTTGATGATGTCGATGTTGATGTGGTGTTTTATTGAGAAAGAAGGAAGAACAAACTACCAAAATTCCAAAAATTTTGATGAAAGGCTCTGCAATCCTCTATGGAGTGGCCTCGTGTCCTATGGTAATCACAAAAACATTTAAATTATACCAAGAAGGTTTCTACCCATAATGATCTCTGACGGTTTAGGAAGTGGTACTATAATAAGTGATATTTCAAGGAGATCATCTAATATGGTGTCGTAACTCCCCTTTTGTGCAAACGTAGATGGCTAAAAGGTTGCATTTATATTCCTCTCGGAGGATGTAAGACGCAGGCTATTTATTAGTGGGTTGTTTATTTATCGATCGAGGAGGATTTCTAGCTATTACAACAAATGGAGGATGGTGATCTTGTATAGGTGGCGGATGTGGAGAATAGCAAGGCGTGGTGTAGGGGGTGGAGGGTGAGGGTACAATGTAGATGTCCCTTACATAGTGATATATTTGGAATGTGGACTCAATATGTGATCTTGGTAGATGGGCTTTGCCCCTGTAATAATAGGGTGATTAACCAATATAAGGGAGTGAAGACCATTTGCGTAATTCGGATCTGCAGGTACATAATGAGGGACTTTAAAATCTTAAATGGTGTCTTGTTTAGAAGGTCTTGTAGGCCTTAATATCGAAATGACAAGAGGGTATCCAAAAGTGGGAATGCCCCTTGTAGGAGGAGGTGGATGAAAAGGTGGAGGACCATGGAAATGATATGTTTCATCATAATAAGGAATTCTAAAGACCTGAATGACACCTTGTTTATTAGGCCCCTTTGAGGTTTTGGATGAACTAGGTGTATTTGTTGAAGTTGATGCTAATGAAGGAAGAGGATTTTGGATGATGTGATTAATGTAATCTAAATGATTTGCAAGTTTCGGATCGTTTATTTTTGTGGATTGAGGGAAACTGCATCCCATGGCTTGCTTAGGTGGAGGCGGTTGTGCTAAGAATGTTTCAAGAGGTATCATAGTTATATTTGCAAACCTAGATGCAAGTGAAAGTAATTTTGTACTAGAGGATGTGGGTATGGGTTTGGTAATGGCATGTGATGAGGGAATAGGAATGGTTTTAGTAATAAGTGGTGGTTCAACAACTTTGAGCTTGTTGGATTCAGGTGTTGATTATGCAGGTGTTGATTCGTTAAGTGAAAAGGATGCAGGAAGGATTTGAGTAATGGTTTTAATAGAGGGAGGCTCCGTAGTTGTAATTTTAGGCTCATTGGTTGTTGGTGTTGATTCTGTGGATTTTGTTTCATTAAGTGACAAGGTGGGTTGAGGAATATGCTCAATTTTTGTTATTGTATTGATGGTGTGGACAACATTTGTTTGTGGTTGATTGGAAGATGAAGGGTGATTCGGAAAAGGTTTCTTAAATATGTCAATATTTTTATTTAGAGGTGTGTTTGGATTGTCTAAGTGAAGGTCACCTTTGTCGATCAAATCTTGAAGCACATTGCGGAATGTATGACATCTTTCGATATCATGACCATTGAACCTATGGTACTTACAATAGTCATTATCTCGGTACCAAATGGGCTTGGATACCAATATGTCGATGGGCCAAATGGGAGGGAGAGATATCATGTTATAAGCAAGGTTTGTCAAATCTTGTACTATAATTCTCTCCTATGGATGTGAAATTACGTTATTGATGGGGACGCTCAATCCTAGGATTTTCCTTAGGAACGGACTTGACCACAACAACCAACATTGACAACTATTTTTAACTTATCTTGATTGGATGTTAACTTGGATGGGAACTTGAATTTTGGTTTCTTGAGACAAATTTTTACCCTTCCGTCTTCTACAGCTCGTAGTTTCAATTTATGGGTCATGGTAAAAGCCTCATCAAAGTTTAAAATTGAGATGTGTTTAGCACATGCACAAAAGAACACCTCAATTAAATATGTTTGTGGTAATGTAAAATATAGTTGAATAGTCACACCCCTCCAATGAGAGATGAAGTCAGTGATAGATTCATCCTCGAATTGTCTAATGGCATATAGGTCATTAATAGTGATTTTTCGGGTGATGTTGATGGAAAAGTGGTCTAAAAATAGTTCAAAAATTTTTGTGAAGGAGAATAAGGAATGTTACATAATTTTGTGTACTAGTCTAAGGCGGGACGGCAAGGGACATGGAAAAGGTCATCAGTATCAAATCTTGATCATGAGCTACTAGATAACATACGTGACTGAAGGCACATATGTGTTTTTTTGGGGATTTTCCTTGCTTTGTAAAACTTGATGAACTTAGGGAGTTCCCATTGGCTTGGATATAGTTTATATGGTACTAAAAGGTGTATGGGCTTGTTGCATATTTGATCATAAGAGAGCACATTCTTGGATGAGGATGAAGCATCTTGGAGACTGGTTATGCGGCTTAAAATGGCTTGGAGGGGGTCAATTTGAATTTTTGTTGTGAAAATGATCCGAGGTTGGAATAAGGATTGGCTAGGTTATGAGTATGTTTGATATTGTTGAGGATTTCCTTGCTAGTAGGGAATGTTTTGTTAGGGGATGTTTTGTTGATACGAAGCATTGTGTTGATAAGAGTTATTCTATTGAGGGATATGGTATTGTGGAATGTTTTGTTGAGGTGTGTATTGTTGAGGTAATCTGTTGTTGATACTGAGTAATATTTTTTTGAGTAATACTTTGATGATAAGGGATGTTTTGTTGTGGGATGTTTTGGTGGGATGAGAAACCTTGTTGCGAAGCTATAGGTTATAAAGTTTGTATGTATTGACATCGAAATGGTATTGACATATAAGTGAGTGGCCGCGAATATGTAGGTGGTTACTAGAAGTACATGGCAGAGGTTTTAGGGACAAAGTGCCTATTGTGGAATACTATATTGTGGGATGTTTTTTGGGGTGTGGATTTTGGCGTGGAGATCAATGCTTGTGAAGGTTGTGGTATGCATTGTGAAACAAAATGTTTACTAGCAATTTCACTAGTATTAACCAATGGTGTGGTTGTAGGAATAGACATAGTGAGGTTATGAATAGGACTAGTAACCTATTGGGAAAATAAAATAATAGAAAAGACCACATAACCCAATGGAGATGTTTGCACTTGTGAGGAAACTAGAAGAGTAGATGAGGAAGCAGACTACTACTCGGAGGAGTTTTGGATCCTATAGAATGACTTGGTGAAGATCTGGATTGTTAAGTAGATGTGTTTTGTGATGAAATCATGTGGAGGTCATAAACGGGGACTGAGGAGGTATTAGGAACTTCAGATTGACTAGTGGAAGGTTGTTCATTCGATTTTTAAAATGGGTTAGTGGAGATGGCACAAATCTAGGTTTGAATATTGTTTGGTGTTTCAAGTTGATTTTAAGTGTATGGATATAGTTTTTGGATGATGGTGTCTTTTTTTTGTCGATAATACTAGCAATGGTAGAGAAAGGATTATAGGTATGTGGAACAGGTTGGAGGTGAATGGTTTAATTTGAACATTTCTCGCTGTTAAATAAGTAGTGAGGGAAATGGGATTTGAATCTACAATTTCTTCAAAAACATGGGCTCCCCTATTATGTTGGGGTTAGCACATTAGTTATACGAGATAATATATAATATCTAAGCATACATGTAAATAAAAGTGGATATTCTACGTAAGAAATATAGAAAACAAGAGATATAAATCAACACTAGATTTAACGTGGTTCACCTAGTGTGGGCTACATCCACCAAGAAACAAGAAAATATATTATCCAAAGCTTTGACAAGATATACAATTGAATATTTACAATATTCCACACCTCTTAGATGTATAATACTTTCTTTCACCCAAGATTTTGCTTCTTCACCAAGAATTCTCTCTCTCATAATTATTCTCACAATAATCATCAACTTTTGCAAGTTCTTCTTAATTCTTACTTCTAAACCCTAGCTTTCATGCTTATATAGGTATATAAAAACTTAGGGCACTTAGCCATGCAATTACAATCAATAGATATTCTTTAATACTAAAAATAGATCTAATTCCCGTGAGTTAATTAAAACACCCACACACACGGGTAAATGACGTCGGTTACCCTAACCAATGTTCGACATTGGTGACCAATGATTGTCCCTCCATAATTGATGTCGATTCATTGTATTTTCTAGAAATTTTCATATTGTGTGTTAATCCAAAGTAATTGAGCTCCACAACTCAACAATCTCCCACTTGGAGATTAATTACTATAGTATACCCGTACATCGTCATTCTTGGATCCTTCTTTAGCTTTGTTTCTTCCTCTTAAACTCTCAAACTCGAAGACCAACAAAAGTGAAGTGTAGCTCCAACTCTCCTTTGCTAGTGGCTTCATTATCATATCCGTAGGGTTTTCACTTGTATGAATATTTTTATATTCCACTACCCATCCTCCAATACATGTTGTATGAAGTGATACCTCAACTAAATGTGTTTCGTTCTTGAATGAAACACTGAGTTCTTTGCCAAATGAATTTCACTCTAACTGTCATTGAATATTTTACAAACATCTTTCTCCTTTCCCAAAACTTTCATGAACTTACTCATCTATATCATCTCCTTTCTTTCCTCCTGTAGCTGCAAAATACTCGCCTCTTTAGTAGACAAAGACACAATCTTTTGCAATCTTGAAATCTAGCTAACTATCGTCCCACCCATCTGTAAACATATATTCAGTAGTGCTCCTCCTACCATCTATATCTCCAACCATATCCAAATCAACATAGCCACATAATGAAATATCTAAACCTCCATAGCATAACTGCATGCTAGATGTCCCTCTCAAATACATGAGTATCCATGGGACTTCTTTCCAATTCTCTTTACCTGGATTAGCCATATATCTACTCACAACTCCCACTGCATGTGTAATGTCTGGTCTGGTACAAACCATAGCATACATGAGACTCGCAACTATCTGAAGCATATGGCACTAGTGTCATCTATTTGATCTCCTCATGTGATAAAGGATACCGATCTTTGCTCAATTTGAGCCATAGGTGTACTAACAGGTTTTACATTCTACATCTTGAACCTTTCTAACACCCTGTAGATATCATCCTTCTAAGAAAAATACAATTTTTGTTCTTCATGTCTTTGTTTATTTTCATGCCAAGGATTCTTTTTGCATCTCCTACATCTTTCATAGAAAATGTGTAAGCTAGCTTTCACTTAATATCACCAATGTCTTACATACTAGATCCTATAATAAGCATGTCATCCACATACAAGAACAAAATAATATAGCTCCCATTTACAAGGTTCTTGAAATAAACACAATGGTCGATTCACATCTCAAGTAACCATGCTCATGCATAAAATTATCAAACCTCATGTACCATTGCCTTTGAGCTTGTTTGAGCCCATATATGATCTTTTTCAACCCGCACACTAATTTATCCTTACCCTTGATTTCATACCCAAGTAGTTGCATATAAATATCTTCATCTAAATCACCATGAAGGAAATTCGTATTCACATCTAGTTTCTCTAAATACAAATCTTCTAATGCAACTAAACTCAATACAGTACAAATAGAAGTCATCTTAACAACAGGAGAAAATATTTCAGCAAAGTCAATAACTACTTTGTGTAAATCCCTTTACTACAAGCCTTGCCTTATACCTTTTATGTCCACTCTCTTCTTCCTTGATCTTGTCAACCCACTTGTTCTGTAATGTCCTCTTACCTGTTGGCAACTTAACCAAATCCCAAGTCTCATTCTGCTCCAAGTATTTCATCTCCTCATCCATGTCATGCTCCCACTGGACGTGGGTCTTATCTTGCATTGCTTCTTCAAAACTTTATGGTTCACCATTATCAATCAATAATAAATAAAATAGAAAATTTGTAAATCTTTCGGAGGTTTACTTACCCTTTGTGACCTTATCACAAGAGTTTGGGGTACCGGAGGCTCATTCAAGACCTCCTAGACATTCATATCAAAATTTTCAGAGACCACCACTAGTCACCGTCGAATCGATGTTGGTTTAGATATTTTGTAACCGATATCCATTCTTATAACTAATGTTGGTCAAGGGTCAACGGACACCGATTCATCGTGTAACCCTTTCGGTGTCACTTTTAAATCCGAGAGCTCATTTTCATTCACAAAATTCTCAACCAATTCATCTTTGGGTACCAAAATTTGATCCATGTACATTCTCTTTTCATTCCATTCAATGTCACAACTCCTAATAATTTTAGAATTATCTAAATCCCAAAAATAGAATCCAAAATCACTAGATCCATAACCAATGAAAGTGCATCTCTTGGATTTTACATCCAACTTTTTCCTATTTTCCTTATCAATATGCACAAAAGCTTCTGAACCAAAAACTTTAAAAAATATATTTACCTACTTTCTAGTCCAAGTTTCCTCTAGTATTCCTCCATCTAGTGAACTTGAAGGCCTATGGTTAATCAAATAAATCATTGTACTAACTATTTTCGCAAAAATTGCAAAGGGAAATCCGAATGTATCTCATAATTCTAGCACGTTCCATGATTATCATGTTCATTCTTTATGCAACACCATTCTCCGTGTGGTTTTCTTGGAACCGTTATTTCTCTGTATATCCCATTCACCGAACAATAATCATTGAAATCCTTGCTATAGTATTCACCACCATTATCGATCTAAGGCACTTTAAATTTTAATTTGATTCATTCTCAACAAGGGCTTTTCATCTTTTAAAAGTCTCAAAAACATCAAATTTACGTTTAATAAAATAAATCCATACCTTTCTTGTAGCATCATCAATGAAAGTAACATAATAATTGGATCCTCTATGAGAAGCTACCCGAGTGGTCACATCTAAGTGTATGATATCCAACTTCTACTCCTTCTTAGTTGCCCCAACTTTGAGAAATCTCACTCTCTTTTTCTCTCCAAAGACACAATGCTTACAGAAATCAAGATCTAAATCTCTCAAATCTAATAACTTACCCTTATCCTTTGAGATCTCGCATTCCTTTTGAATCATATTGCCCAACCGATTATGCAACATGCATGAATTTGAATCAAGTAGATAATGCGTAAAAGGAATCAAGAACATAAGTAGATAAATATAATATTCCTACCTTCTTACCTCTTTCCACAACAAAATCACCCTTGGTGACTTTCCAAGAGTCTATTTTGAATGTAACCATGCAACAAGATTCACCTAGTTACTCTACGTAAATAAAATTCCTCTTGAGATTGGCATGTTCCTCACATCTTTCAATACCCATGTATTTCCATTCTATAATTTTAGATGAACTTCCCCTTTACCAGTAATACTACAAGGTTCATCATCACACAAATAAACATGCCCAAAATTTCCCTGGACATAATTTTTTAAATAACCCTTATTAGGGGTTGCATGGAAAGAAGCTCCTAAATTTAAAACCCATGATTCAATTCTATTATCTAAAGAAAGAATAAGAGCATCTTGTATTACCTCTACTGCAGCAAGATTTTCTTATTTACCTTTGTCTGGTTGTTGTTTCTCTTTATCCTTTGACCAACAATATTTCTTTGCATGTCCTTTCTTTCCACATTTCCAAACAGTAATTCCCTTACCTCTGAATTTAGATCTACTATCCCTTGACTTTGATTTCCCATTACTCTTACTCTTGGATCTCTCCTTCTTCATGCCCCTGCTTTCTACATTCAAAGCATTTCTATATGATGATTCCTCTGTACTCTTCCTACAAATTTCTTCATTCAAGATTATACCAACCACATCATAAAACTTCAAAATATTATTAGCATATGTTGTATTACTAACAACAATTATCAAGGTATCCCAACTATCAGGTAAATAACATAAGAATAAAAGTGCTTTCACTTTATCATCAAACGGTATATCAACCAATTTTAACTGATTTACAATAGATCTAAAATCATTCAAATGACTAGATGCAAATCCACCTTCATGCATATTAGAAATAAATACTTTCTTCATCAAATAAACTTTATTTGAAGCACTAATTTTTCATATAAATTAGCAAGAGACTTCACAAACCCTACCGTAGAAGTTGCTTTCGTAATATTGGAAGCCACGGATATTGCCAAGCTCAATCTTATAGATCCCAAATTCTTTCTATCAAGAATATTCCATTCTTCATCAATCAACTGCGTAGGTCTAAACTTCTCATCCAACGATAAATACAAATATCTTTGATACGAGATAATCCTCAATTTGCATCTTCCATAATTGACAATTTTAGACGTCAAGCTTCTCTACCTTGTATTTGTTTCCTTCTATCATTGTTGTAGCTCCCACTCAATCAGAAAACCCTCTGTGAGTAAATTTGTCAACACATAAAACCCTCAAAAAATCTCGATACCGTTTTTGGGGTTAGCACATCGGTTGTATAGATAATATATCAAATCTAAGCATACATACAAATAAAAGTAGATATTCTACTAGAAGAAATATACAAAACAAGAGATATAAATCAACACCAAATTTAACATGGTTCACCCAGTGTGGGATACGTGCACCAAGAAACAAGCTAATCTATTATCTAGAGATTTGACAAGATATACGATTGAATATTTACAATCTTCCACACCTCTTAGATGTACATTACTTTCATTTACCAAAGCTTTTGCTTCTTCACCAAGAATTCTCTCTCTCACAATTATTCTCACAATAATCATCAACTTTTGCAATTTATTCTTAATTCTTACTTCTAAACCCTGTATTTCATGCTTATATAGGAGTATACAAACTTAGGGTACTTAGCCATGCAATTACAATCAATAGATATGTTTTAATACTAAAAATAGATATAATTCCCATGAGTTAATTAAAATACCCACACACATGTAACCGATGCCGGTTATCCTTAACCAATGTTGCTTCCTCCTTGTCGATCGATGATGGTCATTGGTGATTGTACATACCCAAAATTTCACGTGCTACATTGTTGGTAAAATAGTTACAAGAATTCCCAATGATGATTCAAAATCCTTTCAAGAAGGTGTTCGAGATCCAAAACCCATTCACAATGTATATTTGTAGCCTAGATGGCCTTACTTAACTTTTCCATGCATTTTTCCATTTCCCCACCTCTTTCTATGCTTATTTTGGCCTTCAATGCCATGACCACCACCCTACCTAGACGGCCCGTGTCGGGCAACAGCTTATGCCCACTTTTTCCAGATTCTTCATGCATGTTTCAACATGCAACGATTCACTTAAGTTTGCTTTTAGAACGCATCTATGAGCTAAATTAGCTAAAAATAGATTTGTTTGCTTAGTTCTCCTTAATCCTATTTTAAATAAGATTTAATTAGTTGGAATTGCCTCTTCTTGCCTTGTGGATGAAGTAACCTCCTAGCCTCCATTCATATATATTCCATGCTTGTACTCAAGCAAAATTCCCGAGAATTTTAAGTATCTTGTATTGTTTTTCGCCATAGTCTCGCTAGGATTGCATAGCCAAGCTCATATCTCTTGTGTTATCTCTTTTCTACTTACATTACATCCAGATTGCTTCCAAGCTGCCATTGCTCAAGTTCCATCCTCCTACTTTTGTTCTTGCATTCCCAATCTCTTGGACTCACATGAACACTGAGAAAGAAAGGAACATACCGAGGGGGCAAATTACTACACAACTGGATTTACTTTTGTTCTATGAATTCCATGTTGGATTTGTTGTTTTATTTTCTTAATTATTACAATCTATCATTGTTACATCATATCAAATAGAGTAGAAATCAATTTTCATTCATTTGAAAGTAATTAGTTAATCTCAAATAGGGTTTGAATCTTTCATAGAAACCCCAATGATGGATCCCCTTCTTCCTATCCCTATGGATCTGAAGGAGATAATATTTGTAGGAGGTTTTCTACATATCATAAATCACTTGGAAAATTTCTTGTTTTAATTTAGTTTAGTTTCAATACACTCAACACAGGTGAATAACCACACCGGGTTATCTCGCTTGTTTAGTTTTAGTGTAGAAGTAGATTTGATTATTTAGAATAGAAGAAAATTGTTGTTTGTGATTGTAATATTTTAGTTTTGTGATTTGTTTAGATTAGTTTTCCTTTCAACAGTAGCATAGATTGTTAATTTCATTCATTTTACATGGACACTTCAAACTAGTTTAACACTTAGATCCAAGTTAGGAAAACAAACCATAGGGAATTTACGCTACCCGTTCATAGCCTCTAAATCTCCCCTTTGCCAATTCAACTACCAAGAGATCACACTACCAGATCTTAGTCACTGATCCTCCTATAGTTAGCCACACACATTCAACATCATCTACTCTGGCATGACCTCAAGGGGTCGAGTGTGATTGAAGGTTGCATGTCAATTTTCATCCGTACAAATTGGTGAACCCGACGTGAAGATATAGTCTCTAAACATTTCCACTTTCTTCATCCATCCTTTATTTTATGGGTATTCTTATACCCCGAATATGTCAGATACGATGAATATGGTTGGCCCATCCGGGTTTTGACATGTACCATTACCAATCAAGTATACCATAATAATCACCTTCACTTTCAACATGGGGTGACACTCGCTCATCCACTCAAAAACCTATACTTTAGGGAAAAAATGTTGGTTCTTACGTAATTATTAAAGATCTTGATCAGTCACTCAGACCTATCCCCTCAAATAATCAAGTTCAAATAACATGAAATTCACTAGTGAAGCAAGTTCATCTCCCTAGGGTATTGTTTCGACATCCCATTAGCATGCAATCAATTAAATCCCCATATAGATGAGGATTATTTAGCACGATATGCTAGGAGTGAACAACACTTCTAGAACATGAACCAATATTTCAATAGGTTACAAGGACAAGGTGATGTTCTTGCTTCAAAACAATAATGCTACCCCACCACCAACTGACAATACAACCAATGAGGGGTGGCAACATCGTGAACAATTCATAGCAGGATACCATACTCCTCAACAACCTCCAAGGGTTCAACAAAAGGTACCTAAGCAAGGCACCGCCCGTCAATGAGCGATGTCATTTTAGATTTGGTAAACAAAGTCAAATAGTTAGAGCTTGCCTAAAATACGTAGAATTCATATGCGGGGCAATTGCAAACTCCGTCCTACTCGCATAACTATGGGCAAATACCTATTGCACAGAATCTTCTAGTTTACATGAATACTCCAAATCCTAGGATTTATTAACTAGGACGGGTACCTTGGGTATGCCTCCTCATGCTACATATGGATACCTACAACAGGCGCCAGCTGGAAGTGCATTCTCAAATGCCATACTAGCCAGAAATGCAACGTTCCTTGGCTTCACACCTTCAACTCTGTATCAAAGTGGCCAACCCCCTTATATACACATGTATTCTAAGACACGACAAGGAGATACATACACCTATCTAGGTCCTTATGGTTATCCACAGGGAATTCCATATGCCCCAAAAAATGCCTATGCCATGCCACTTCAGCAACCAATGCAACCTTTGCTTCCCCAACAAGGACCTTCAATGGTTGAAACGTATGCAATGGGAACCTACTCTGAGTACCTAAAGGATCCTCTAGACTTTTCCATCTAGACAGTCATGCTCCCAAGGCCATTGCCCGATCTTCCAAAGTATAAAGGGGAAGGCAACCCAAATACTCATATCAAAGCCTACGCAATAGCCATTTGAGAGTTGCTCCCATGGGATGTAGTTGTTGCAAAAATCTTCCCTAAGACGTTAGAAGGCATCACTCTCGACTGGTATTATAGAATACCGAAGGCCTCAAACTCTTTTAAACAACTCGTGTCAAAGTTCATTAAGGATTTCAATATGAATAAGCTACTAAGAACAGAGATCAGAGAATTCCGCCCATCAAACAAGAACATAACGAATCTGCAGCCCACTTCATTCAAAGGTGGTGACAAGTTCTCTACTCTTCCGCAAGTGCTCCAAACATGGATCAAATGGAGCTTTGTGATTTATTCCTCCACTCTCTCAATAGAGACAGAGGAAGAGGTTCAAAAGTTCCCACTCATGAACTATGAGTAAGTACTAGAAGGTGCTCTTTAAATTGACCAAGTGGCCATTGACAGTGATCGTAAGACCTATGGAGCAAATGGGAAGTTAGTCACTCCCAATAAAAATAATCCTATTTACTCTAACAACACAAACAACAATCAAGGACAAAAGATCCTTAATAAGAATTGTGGAGTCACAATCGGTGTGACTCGACTAGCTCAAAAAGCCTAATGTTGTTGAATCCTATCAGTACATGCACTACAAATAACAAAAATAATGGCAATAATCATAAAAACAACAATTTTTCACCCTCGGTAAATGTTGTGGATTTTAATCATCCCAACAACAACAAAAAACCTTAGCAATAAAGGCAAATGCCGACCACAAGCCCTAATCAATACCCCAACCAATTCTAAAACCAAGGGAAAGGGTTCCAAAATGTTAATAATAACAATCAACAACCAAATAATAAGCATAGTTTTGGACCAAACAAGGAACAAATAAAAGGCCTCGGGATTACAATCCTAACTTATATTGCAGTGTCTATAGGGTTCGCGGGCATGATGCAAGAACATTCCACAATTGTAATAAGTTTTTGTAGCATTTTCTAGAAGACCAAAGACAGTTATTTGTTGACATGTTTTTGGAAAACCCAACTGCACCCACTCAAAATGCCTACATGGGACCAATGTCTCCACAGAACACACTGTTAGGGATCTTCAACGATCCTCTCCCCACACGTCCAAAGGATGGTAGATTAGATCCCAATGGTTCAAATAAAGGTATTGTAATAGGGACTCATGATCATGAAGCCTCAACTTTGTCAAACCCATAGGTGGCACCTCCTTTGGATGGTCGCCAGAAAAACAAAGATCGTGGGATTGGTAGAGTTAGATGTCGAACCCCAAATTAACGCGTTGCTACAAGAACCAAGGATTATTCTTTGCAACCAATCCTGATTTATCCGGTTATGTCATAAAATGCTCGTGATGCACTAAGCAAGCCGGTGGGGTCTTATGATCTAATCAATTATTTAACCAAGACCTTTTCACAAATTTCCTTATTGGATCTATTGAAGCATTCCCCTTCTCATCGAGCCACACCTTTGTTAGAAGCACTAGGTCTTGGTGATTTGATTAACATTACCCCTCCACCTAGAGGCACAAATAAATCACATAGACTTTGACGTTAGTCCTCTAGGGCATCCTAAGAGAGATATTGGGTTCATGTTTGACATCAGTAAGATGCCCATGGATGTTGAGATAGCTCATAGGGGTGACCTAAACTTTGTTTTTGCAAGTTTAGATTTACAATAACTATGTAAAACGTGCAATGATCGATGATGGGGAAGTAGTTAACATAGTCCCCTTCTCTTTTCTTTAGAATTTAGGGTATGGGGAGACCAATTTCTCCTTGACACGAAACACACTGAGGGGCTATGATAGCCTCAAGGAAACCTCGATCGAACCATAGTATTACTTGGTTACTCTCGGGCCCAAGATGGTACTCACTGAGTTTTATATTATAGACTAGGAAACCAACTATAATATGATCCTTGGCCATCCTTGGATCCACCACATGAAGGCAATCCCCTCTACTCTATTCTAGGAGGTCAGATTATTACATTTAGGGAAAGTCTTTGTGGCACAAGGTGATCTAAAACCCTTTGATATACATTTGGCCAACTTAAAGAAAAGGCTAGGGGTCCACTCTAAATTCAAGCTTCCCATGAATCAGTTAAACAACATGTGAGCACAAAGACTACCATAAGAAAAACTAGTACCTGCAACAAAGTTAGAAGTCACGGGTCCGATCGAGGGTGTTCGCAGTCAAGGATGAAAATGTTATTATAGAGACAATATCGCTAGGAACCATAGCAAATATTTTCGAGCTATTAGAGAAGGATTTGCCTATCCTTCTCCCCTTTGATTCCATGGGTATGGGACATGCCTTGGGACTCATTTCCCTTCAAGCAGATGAGGTTTGCATGGTTGAGGTAACCAAGGTAAAGGGGGAAGGTAAAAAGGATGACTCAATATCCATCTTTCTGAGTAGTTTTTGGACTCTCCACTTTGATGGAGCCAAGTGTCGCTTTGGCATTGGGTTAGGCACGATCCTTACTTTGCATGAAGGAAGGATTCTACCTTTTTCTTTCAAGTTGAATTCTAAATGCACAAACAATGGAGCTAAATATGAGGCTCTCCTATTAGGTCTCATTATAGCTAAGAGAATGGGCATCCTCAATATTAGGGTGTTGGGTGACTCACAACTGGTCACAAATCGATATCCGAGGTATATGAGACTAGGGATGAACACCTAAAACTCTACAAAATAGAAGTGCTAGGTCTGAAAAAAGGTTTGATTTCATCTCAATTGAAGTAGGTCCATGCAAAAGGAACCTTATTGTAGAATCTATAGCAACTTTCACTTCACATTTTACCCCAAGTAGTGACTTGGAAGATACCAACTTCACGGTTTCAGTTTGCACCAAACCCTTGATTCGTAAAGCACCAATGACCCCAATGTTGACATACGTAGAAACCGAGAGTCATCCCAATAGTTCAGAGCATGTTAATAGTGATGAATTAACTTTAAGTTATTTAAATTCTTTGGAAAAACTACATCTTACCTATCATGAGATAGACCTTTCCTTAATCCCACGTTCCTCTTCTTATTTTGGGAATCCCATGATTGAGTCCTCTCCAGGAAAGGATCTTGAGATTTATGAGGTAGAAGAAGAAGGGGACTTGGAGTTTCCTCCATCCCCACTGGAATTGAGGAAGGCAATGCCTCCTTAATTAAAGGAACAATTGATATAAACATCGGAACGGAGGAGGAACCAAAGATCTTAAAACTGGGGTCCTCCTTAACTCTAGAGGAAGTGGAAATACATACCCAAATCCTCAAGGAACATCAAAAATCCTTCGCGTTTAGCTACAAGGAAATGACAGGATTACACCACACATCATAGTTCACAATCTCATCACCAAACTAGATGCTAAACCAATTAAGCAGAAGTTGAGACCCATGAAGCCAAAAGTGGCCCTCATGGTGAAAGAAGAAGTAATGAAACTTCTCTAGGTGGGATTCATCAAGCTAGTCGATTATTCACAATGGGTATCTAATATCGTCCCCGTCCTCAAAAATAATGGAAAGATCTATATTTACATAGACTTTTGAGACATTAACAAAGCTTTCCCCAAAGATGATTTCCCATTACCATCCATTGATGTTATCATTGACGCAACACTAGATTTGAATTGTTGTCTCTCATGGATGGTTTTTAGGATATAATCAAATCAAAATATCTAAAGAGGATCAAGCTAAAACTACATTTATAACTCCTTGGGGAACCTACTATTATGTTGTCATGCCATTTAGTCTTAAGAATGTTGGCGCTACATACCAATGAGAAATGACATACATATTCCATGATCTTATTCATAAGATTATGGAATCCTACATAGATGACCTATTGGCCAAGGCCAGAAGCACTGCGATCACCCAGAGGTGCTTCGCATCATTCTTTCACGCTTAATTGAGTATGGTGTCACATTAAATCCAAATAAATGTTTTTTCGGCATAACAGGAGGAAAGCTTCTGGGTTACATTATATATTCATGAGGGATTGATGTTGACCCAACAAAAATCAGTGTATTAGAAATGGTTCCACCATTAGACGAGTCTGGTATTAGATATTTTCTTGGGAAACTCAGTGCAATTTGAAGGTTCATCCCTGACTTGACCTTTGTTATTCATCCAATCAATAATTTGTTGAAAAAGGATTATAGCATTGATTGGATGGAGGAATGCAACAAGGCCTTCGAGGTAGTTAAACAATTCTTGTTGTCCCCTCCCACGCTAATGTCACCTAGATCAGATCACCCTTTGATCTTGTATTCACGAGCTATGGATGTTTCGCTAGCCTACATGTTGGCTCAAGAGGATGATGATAAATGGGAATGTGTAGTTTACTTCATTAGTCGATGTTACTTGATTATGAGACACGCTACACACAGGAAGAAAAGGAATGCCTTGCCATAGTTTTTACAACAAAGCATTTAAGGCATTATATGCTCAATCAAGAAACAAGGGTTATTATTAAGACAGACCACTTGCAAACATTCCTCATGCAAGGATCCTTGTCTAAAAAGGCCAGGCATTTCATAACATTAATGGGTGAGTTTGAACTAACATTTGTAAATCAAAAATCCATTAAGGGACAAATCATTGTGGACTGGTTGGCCAAAAATCCATTGGATGGAGGTGATTTAGTAGATTTAGACTTTCCTGATGAGTGTGTGTACTTTGTCAAAACTAGGCCCCCAATCTCCGCATGTCCTTGGTACACCGACATTGTCAACTTCATTATGGATCATACATACCTAGAGGGGGAAACATCACAAAGCAAAGGAGGTGGTTACGCGTCATTGCTGCTAAGTACATTATTTTGGAACAAGTGCTCTATCACAGAGCCTTTGATGGAATGTTGTTGAGATGTGTTGATGTAGAGGAATCAGAAAATATTCTTTACGAATCACATAGCGGGGTATGTGGAGGTCACTTTGGTGGCCATGCCACTGCTCAGAAAATACATCAAATGGGCTACTTCTGGCCCACTCTATAACATGACGCAAAGTAGATTTTGTGCGTAGATGTCACAAATGTCAAGAGTTCTCCCATGAGATCCACATACCGACACAAGCTTTGCAACCAATCACAACCCCATGGCCCTTTTCCACGTGGGGCCTAGATTTGATAGGGAAATTCTCTCCCTCATCAATAGATGGCCATAACTTCATAATCACAGCCACATAATACTTTACCAAGTGGGTAGAAGCCATGCCTCTTACCACCGTACCTAGCTCTGTAATTGCTAAGTTTATCCTGAACTAAATCATTTGTAGGTATAGGGTGTCATAAGTCATTATTTCTGACATATTTCAAAAGTGACGAGGTACGTGAGTTGTGTACAAAGTTCAAGATAAGTCATCACACGGCTTCTCTCTACTATCCTCAGGCTAATGGACAAGCTGAAGCTACAAATAATACGTTAAAGGCCATCCTTCTCAAAACCGTTAAGGAGAATAAATGAGAGTGGCACCTAAAGATTTTTCCAGCCTTATGAGCCTACCAAACATCAGTTAGAATGCCAATGGGGAAACCCCTTTTCTTTAGTATTTTGTGTTGAGGTGGTTCTGCCACTCAAAGTCAAAATACCTAGTCTCGTATTTCACTACATGGGATCCTGGGGGAGGAGGGTTATCGAGAAGCATGACTCTCCCAGTTAGAAAGTCTCGATGAGGCTAGATTGAATGCCGAGAAATGGCACAACATTTACGCTAACTAGATGGCTCAGCAATACAATAAGAAGGTTTACGAACGTGAGATATACAAAGGATATTTGGTATTAAGACTCGATATCCGGATAGACAAAAATATCGGTGAGGGAAGGAAACTCAGACCTAGGTGGTTAGGTCTGTATCAAGTAGTGGAAGACTACAAAAATGAGGCATTTCACCTGTGTACACTATAAGGTGAGGATTTTAGTGAATCTATGAACTCTCTCCACCTAAAGAGGTACTACGCATGATCCACCAAAGCATTTTCATAAGTACTTATCGCATCTCGTATTGCATTTTCATATGCCTATTCATTTTGTAAAATTTGTGATCAAGGGATTTATTCTTATGGAAACTCCTAAAAACTTCAAAACATTGGCAAAACATTCAGATCATATCTCTTCAAATCTTCATAGTATCATCAATTATTTTTGAATCATCTCATCAGTTCAAGCAAGATAAGACAAATTTTTGACCCTGATCATAGCAAGGCCTACATACTTAGTTCTTCTTATAATTTCTTTCTAGGTTATGTATATTTGTCTATAGTATGTTCTAGAAGCTTCATGGTGCCACATCTATCCTATGAAAATATCTTTGGAAATAAGAATATACTAAACATTTTGTCTAGATAAGTAAGTCAAATGTAAATCCATAGAAAAAAATTTATTTTACACATTTCATTTCCCTACCAACCTTTGGTGTTGAGCCCGCATCTCTTCATCGGTGATGTAGGGTTGGGAAAGGAGAGAAATTCCCTTACTCGTTTATTCCTTATCCGGGTGATGAGCTCGTGCTTCCTCCTAGTAGCATGGGGCAAAGATTAGGGGTCTCATTGATAAACTTGAAAGTTACAATTAATTCGCCCAAATATTATGAGTCCTGAATCAAAAACAAAGTGAGTTAGATGTCTAAAATTCCAAAAGAGCTTAAAACCCCAAACCCATATTTTTTCAACCAAGTAGCCATCTATAGATCCAAGTCTAGATAAACTGTAAAGTAATTCACATTCTAAGCTATGAGGTAACTTGAGTAGGTTGAGGTTTTAGTGTCTAAATTTGGTCCTGTCAAACCAGTGTCTTTCCCTCATCATTACCATTCAACAAATTTTATAAATTGTTCCATTTCTAGCTCTTGCTGATGAGCCCTCACATCCTACTAGTCATGTGGAGCTAGGAGCGGGAAAAGTTCATTCTTCTTATCATATCATTTTGTCACCATGTTTTTCCAAGACAATATGAGGTATCGAAGGTTGCTTAAGGAAACTAAAATTCAAACATCACATTGTGTTCGCATCATCATATATCAACATTATGAAATACAAAAAGAAATCATTCTATTATCATTTCACATCCATTGCATACATTCTGAAAAGCATAGAAAAGTGGAAATTCTAAACATCTAGAGTACACATGAGAGATAAGCCAAAAGAGATTCAACTCAGATACAATGGAATACTGAACCAAAAATAGAGTCTGTATATATCATAGTAGATCAAGTTTGTATACAATGTCATCATGCACTAGGCATGGTCAAAATGCTCACAATGAGCCCAAAAGATACAAAAAAATAATCATATGAGCAAAAATGGTCTCAAAACAATAAAGGCCCAATGGCCTGTCAATCCCTGTGGGATCCCTCGAATGGTGTATGACCATATCTAGGGATCCTACTATGGCTGTGATAGCACTAAGAATGGATTGAATGGTGTGAGTGCTCGTGGTGGTGCCCACTACCCGTAGCCTCACTATGAGAGTGGATCCACCTCATCAAGCACTCAACAGTCTCATATCCAGCTACCTGGGTATGAAGGGAGGTCACTATCTCTGCCACCTTCCAGATAGGAGTGAACACATCGGTATGTCAACCTGGCAGCTAAGGGTTGTCCTGAATCCATAGTCAACTCGGCCCGGGTCTTCCCAGGGGATCAATAGGGTGTCCACACATACCCGACGAATGATTTCTCACCACTCATGTGCAGACGCTACATAAAAGAACAAAAAGAGAGATATAATGAGCTAGAAAATCATAGAACGCAAGTAAAAAAAAGGAGAATGCTAAGCTAACATACAAAAATCAATAGACAAAATCAAGAAAGGAGTATCAAACATACTCAAGTCTCTGGGCATCCATATGGAATCATTGGCGGCAGATGCAAGTGTTGATGGGGGCTACGGAGCCTCACCAAATCCAGAGGCGTGATTTGTCCAATCACAGACTCATCATCCTCTCCAAATGTCTCCTCTAAGACTAGTGTCTCTCTCTCTCTCTCTACGCTTACCTCCTCATGCTTGCTTTGAGGATCTCCTGAGTGTCATGCCACTCAGGGTCACTCTCCTCTCCCTCTAAAGGGGTTTCCCCCTCATCCTCCTCCCCAGTCTCCTCTCCAATAGACTCCCCCTTTATACCATCTCTTGTATCCTCCGTAGAGTCGATTCTAACTCAATCAACTCAAAGATCCTCCCCCCTGCGAGCAAGAAGCGCTGCAATCTAAAGTAAGGGTGCTCAAGGGCACCAGCTTCCCGATGAGCATGAACCACCCGTCTAACTATAATAGGCATGCCAGGAGTAACCACTGTCCAACCGAGATCCCCTCTAAGACCCCTCCAAGCCTCCCGAATAGTCCTATAAACAGGCTCCACTGGGGAGGCATGACAAGGTATGGAAGGCCGAACTGTTGAGGTACCCGGTCAAATGGGTGAGTCTCTAATCTCCCATCTCTATCAACTAGCTGACTCATGGAAGAGCAAGCCACCATCATCGTAACCTCCTCACCCCATATCCCTGCCATGTCCTGGTAGGGTGTGGCAGTCATGTCTTCCGTAGTCAAGGAAGCCACTGACTGATGTGGTGTCTAGAGCACTGACATACCTGTCCATCTAGCTACTCAAACATCCCTTGGGTCTGATACTAGTACCCCCTATCATAGGGGATGAAACACTCATAAACCCAACTCATAACAAGAGTGGGGTGGCTCAAATATTATCCCTACAATCTGACTACTCTGTATAAATCGTGGTAGGTAGTCCCTAGAATATTTTCCCCAGAATACTTACTGACCATGAGCCTCGATCTTTGCAATGATTGGGGCCCAACAAGATTGGATTTTATCTCCTCCCTTTTCCCGACTAGTCTCAAAGATAGGATACCCATGATGGCTCTTCGAAGGATAGGAATGGGAGCAGTGGCAATGGACCAAACCTTCATTCCCTTCTTCGAGCTAGATGATACTATGGCATCTCCCATATATGTGGCCCACTATGTCATCACATCCCTGGACCCTGTTGTCTCAAATGTCACTCTCCTCCCAAGTATCAAGAGCCCAAGAATACGGTATACATCCTCTAAGGTAATAGTCCACTCAAACCTAACGCCTAGAAACCGAAAGTGTTCGATCTTCATCCCAAGTGAAGAGAATAAGTCACACAAAATGTGACTAGAAGGAGTGACATGGGGTACTTGTGCTATCCACCAAATTCCCACTCAATTTAGTAAATCCATATCAGCCTCGGTCAGCCCATCCAAAATCCTAGGAGCCAATCACACTCTCTCTCTCTGCTCTAGCATATGTACTCCTTCTGAATTCACCAAAACATGAGAAAAGAGCAAGTTAGTAATGTACATCACATGATAAGCTCATCAAAAACATAGAAAAATATTGAAAACACAAAAAAATCAAGTTAAGGTGCATTTTAGACATTTTGTTTAGAACCGCCACCAGTGCAGTGTGAAGGTTCCAGGATCGCCACCTGGCAAGGCGGTGACCTCGTGACCGCTGCCCTGTCTTGGGTGACGGTCCGACCCGATTTCCCAAAATGTGCCCTTAACCCTAAAAATGCTCAAAAATGACAAAAATGACCTTTTGACCAAATGAAAGAATGCCCTATAGACACCCCCTAAGGACTCATTTAAAACAAGAAAATTTGAAAATGTCCCCCTAGGTGAACTTTTCAACATTTTAACATCTAGGGCACAAAAAGACAAAAGAGAAAATAACTAACTAGAGAACACGTTGGTCGATTTCCCACTCGTGGAGGCATGATCACTATCTCACAATGGTTGCTTTGGTTGTATTCACGTGAGAAACGGTCAATGTGGGTCCAGAGCTCCAAATTCACCAAATCAATAATGCAAAAATGAATTGAAAAATGAGTTTGTTTCGATTATATATATATATATATATATAATTTTAAACAAGTTTTGAGTGTATGTGTTTATAGGGCTGGAGTGTTGGCGCAGGTATATTTTGACATCCCCGCACAAATGGTAGGTCCTCTTGTCATTTTGATATTGTTTTTATTTTTTGATGTTTTATCTATCTGCACTTGAGTTTTCTTTTCCTCTTGTAGGTGGTGGGAGTTTGGGCAGCGAGATTTCAACACACGGGCGTGTCAGGTATAGCTTCTAACTCCCCATTTCAGGAACACCATACTCGGACTCTACATTTTACGCCTTTTCATGGCTAAGACACTTCTCCGAGGGGGCAATATGTATGCACCCAAAATTACACGTGCTACATTGTCAGGAAAACGATTACAAGAATCCCCAATGATGATTCAAAATCCTTTCAAGAAGGTGTTTGAGCTCCAAAACCCATTCGCAGTGTATATTTGTAGCCTAGATGGCCTTACTTAACTTTTCCATGCATTTTTCCATTTCCCCACCTCTTTTTGTGCTTTTTTGGCCTTCAAGTGCCATGACCACTGCCCAGGAAGGGCGGCAGTCCTGCCTGCTTTTCCAGATTCTTCATGCATGTTTTAACATGTGACGATTCACTTAAGTTTTCTTTTAGAACACATTCGTGAGCCAAATTGGCTAAAAATAGCTTTGTTTTTAGTTCTCCTTGCTCCTTCTATTTTAAATAATATTTAATTAGTTAGAATTGACTCTTCTTGCCTTATGCATGAAGTAACCTCTTAGCCTCCATTCCTATATATTCCATTCTTGTATGCAAGCAAAAGTCTTAATAATTTTGAGTATCTTGTATTGTTTTGCTCCCATAGTCTCGCTAGGAATTGCATAGCCAAGCTCATATCTCTTGTGTTATCTCTTTTCTACTTGCATTGCATCCGGTTTGCTTCAAGCTACCATTGCTCAAGCACCATCCTCCTACTGTTGTTCTTGCATTCCCAATCTCTTGGACTCACATGAACACTTGGAGAAAGAAAGGAACATACTGAGGGGGAAAATTACTACAGTTGGATTTACTTTTGTTCTGTGAATTCCATCTTTGGATTTGTTGTTTGATTTCCTTCATTCTTACAATCTATCATTGTTACATCATATCAAATAAAGTAGAAATAAATTTCCTTTCATTTGCAACTAATTAGTTAATTTCCAAGAGGCTTTGAATGTTTCATAACAACCCCTAGTAATAGATCCCCTTCTTTATATCCCCTGTGGATCTAAGGGTATAATATATGTAGGAGGTTGTCTACATATCATAAATCAGTTGGAAAAGTTCTTGTTTTAATTTAGTTTAGTTTCAATACACTCATCATAGGTGAATAACCTTTGGGTTATCTAGCTTGTTTAGTTTTAGTGTAGAAGTAGATTTGATTATTTAAAATAGAAGTAAATTATTATTTGTGATTGTAATGTTTCAGCTTTTTTTATTTTTTAGATTAGTTTCCATTTCGGGAATAGCATAGATTGTTAATTTCATTCAGTTTACTTAGACACTTCAAACTAATTTAACACTTAGATCCAAGTTAGGAAAATAAACCATAGGTAATTTATGTTACCCGTTCATAGCCTCTAAATATCCCCTTGGCCAACTCGGCTACTAGGAGATCACACTAGCATTTATTAGTCATGACCCTCCTATAGTTAGCCACACACATTCAAAGCATCGGCTGCTCGGCATGACCTCGAGGGGTCAAGTTTGGTTGAAGGTTGCATGTAAATTTTCATCCATACGGTGATCGATGTCGATCCCTCCATATGCGATGTCGTTACTATATTTTCCAGCAAGTTTCATATTGCATGCTAATCCAAAGTAATTGAGCTCCACAACTCAACATATTGTAGAAAGGGGGTTTAGATGCTCTAGGAGAGAATGAATGTTCATATTCTAGTGTATGAGGGATTTCGCCATGATATCGATGTGGGGAATAAAAGGATTGTTGTTCTATGTCATTGTGATAGTTGACTCTGATTCATTCCAAGTTTTTGAGTTTTACAAAATGGATTGGATGTGTCTATTTGATGATAAGGGATTTGTTTTTGTGTTGGTTTTGAAAGTGATGTAGTGTAAAATGGGACATGTTGTTGAAATGTAGGGGGTAGAGTAGACATATTTTCAAAATTCTGGTTGTGAACTTGTTGTCTAGTAAGTACCATGATAAGAAAACACACAAACACCTAGGAAATGAAAAGTAACTAGATGGGTTGATTTACAAACAATAAGCAAAGGAAAGAAAAGTGTTGTTTTGTATTAACCTTGATTATAAATAAAGTGAAATGTGTAAGATGGTTAACAAGGGTCCTGGGAAATAGTAAGCTATGCATGGTTTCGGGTATGTTTAAGGGCCGAGTCCTCGATATACCCAAAGGTACGTGAGGCAAAACTCTTTAATGTTTTTGGTTCAAGCGTGTATATTAGGGCCTACCCCCTCACTTCACGGTCCCCCTACAATAAGGGATTTGGGTGTTGAGCTAAAATATACCAACAAACAGGAGATTATACTCGACCAGAACACCGAGTCGCTTTCCTGTTGGGTGATGTAATCCCAATCATTTTCACCTAGGTGGAGATTTTTTTAATGTGTTTTTGATGTTAAAGTGATTTGGTTATGTGTGGGGAGAAATAAGTGAATGCAACAATTTTAGCTCCCTAGTTAAAACTAGATGATCAAGGAGTATGAAATGATTCATTTTAAAATCCAATACGAAAAATTGTTTTCAATGAGGACAAATAAACAAGAATACAAAAAGGAAAGTAAAAGAGGATTTTTAAGACTCGCAGTGAGAGTGCTCCTATTTTATTTTTATTTCAAATTTTAACAAGTTTCTAAAGCGTGTATTTAGAAAATCCAGCAAACAAAACTCTCAAGAAGAAAACCCTCCAATCAGATTACGAAAGCAGTAAAATGAGAAAACAAGAAAAAATAGAATTATTATGAGATTATAAGAAAACTACACAAAGGAATCGTAGGTGATTCGCCAATCGCAAACAATTATTAGCTGGTTAAAATAGTGATTATATTATTAATAAAATGAAATAAGAAAAGAAGGGACAAGGGGTTACACCGAGCGTGCGCTGAATGTCGAGCACGGTTTTACCTTAGGTTTACTTGATGTTTCAAGGGGGTAAAACTTAACTCAACCTCAGTATGGAAGGGTTTCCAAGATACCCACAATGTGTGATGGTGTTTTGCACTCCATGAAGAAAATGAACAAGTATTCTTTTCCCTGCAAGTAAGCCTACAAATAAAAACACTTAAACAAGATGGATTTAGTCAAAAAAAGTGGGCGAGTTATTTGGAAAAAGCCGGTTCCCAAAATTCCAAAGACTTCTTAGCGAGATATCAACCTCGCTTTTAAGAAAATCAAGTTTTTATTGATGATAAATGTTGCAAGTACAATATGATAAAGTGTAAAATGTGATCCACTGATATCACTTATTCAATTTTTACATACATAAGAGAATAATAACAAGCTTAGAACCAAAGGTGGGATTCTTGATCAATGTACAAGTTTTCAGAGAAATTTTATCCTACATAACCAACTAGGTCCTCTTCCTCAATGAAATAGGACTCAAGTTCAAATATATAATCCTATACAAATAATTCGGATGCTTCCTCTTGAGTATCGTAGAGGTGTGTAAGAGTAGTGTTGGTATCGGGATGTTGATATGGATGTCATTCTTGAACTCGAGATACAAGTGTGGTAATCCTCTAGTATGTCTAAGCGAACTTCATGGCTATATTCAAACCACGCAAGGTCAAAATAGATTCTTGAAACCTCATAATACACATTCTAAAACTCCTCTATTGTTTCACAGATGCTTACTGAGTTGATGCAAAAATGGCCTCTAAATGATCCAGGGGTGCAACATGGATGGCATGAGTTCTAGGTCATGAAGCAGATCATCTTTGCTCTCAATAAAAATATCATGGATGATGGGTAGTGAATCAATGTTGGTAATAGGATAGTTATCACCTATTATGGCCATCTGATATCACCATGCTAGGAAACAAGAAGGAATTGTTAGGCGGATTATAAGAAATGTGTGATAGAAAACTTTTATGCAAGAATCACTAGCAATTAGGCCAATTGTAGGTGATTACTATAAATTCTATTAGACCACTGAAACAGGATTCAAACTTAATTAAATTATGATTTCAATGGATTTTCAAAGTATAAATGACATGATAATAAGAACACGAAAATTATTACCTGCTAATGGTGATAGAAACTGAAAAAAACAAAATGATTACCTCATGTGGATGATTGACTTGGATGGAAAATGAAATGAGGATGACTTGACGATTTAAAGCAACGGATGACACGATGATCGAACCGACTATTTTTATGCAATATAATGGGGCTTTTTTGAAGATGATTTATCTCTGCAATGTTTGTGAATGAATGTAACTTCCCTATAAAATGTGAAAATCCTCCCCAAAAGAGGCTAGAAAACTTGTTTATATAGATCGCCAAAGATTTCAGAAAATCTGAGTTAGGGGATCAAATGAAGTGATTTTCCTACTATTTTGATCTTGATTTTGGAGGATTTCAAAGGAGGTTAGGATGTGAAGTGGGAAAATCTCGTACTGATATTATGTTAGTTAGGATGAGGATATGGGTCATTTTAGAAGGTTTCTAAAGTTGTCTTACTTATAACTAGTTAAGTGTGGAGAGGTGGTTAGGGATAGGTTAGAGGTAGTTGAGTGATATTTATAGAAGGTTACTAAACTAGTTAGTTATAACTAGTGAAGGTGTCCAAGTTAGCATGGTGAGGTGTGAGGGTGAGGTGTGAGGATATATTTATTATAATTTATTTTTAACTAATTAATTAATTAGACCTAGGGATGTGGTGGCGTGAACATTAGATTAATTTAATTAAAGGGGACCAATGGGTGACCTAATGTCGTGGAGTATTGTGAGTTGTTTGTTTTTATCATAAATGGGTTTGAGACATTAATGGAGAGCTGGTGTATATTTTAATCATCTACACTTTGGGTGTATGGTCTCGTGAAAAATTTCGTAATACTTCTCTAAGGTGTCGCTAGATGATTGCTTATGTTCACTTCATGTCGCGATGACTTTTTGGACTATTCTATATGTCGTTGTAAATTATAAATGAAGTTGAAACTTTTGAAACCCCAAGATAAACATCAAACCCCTAAAAATAAAGATTCATATAAAGGGTTGATTGTCCTCAACTACCACAATGATTGACTTAATAACTAAGCGCTACACTACATCTCAAACCCAATATAGTTCTAGGTGTGTGTGTGTGTGTGTGTGTGTAAATTGTTCTTGACGTTGTTGTTGTGTTAGTTTCACTTTTGAAGTAGATAGAAATAACTAGATGTAGAATGTAATAAATAGGTGCATGGAAACAATAGACTCACCTCTTATGAAGTGTGATGAAGATGAACCAGCCTTGTGTGCCTTGTGATGGAGCTAGATAGGATGTAAATGTAGCTTTAGATGTCTTTGTTTGATGCAACCTAGATGTGTGATCTTTGCATGTTTAGTAATTGGTCCCTCATTATGGTCACATAACTTTATATTTATATGGTTCTCTTGTTCTAATTTCGTAATTAACCCCAAAAATTTCGACCACTAAAAATATAGGAAACTTAAATGGCTAAAAAGTGCCCAAAATATGCAAGTAAAGTGTAAAGAGGATCGGGAATCCAAAATGGGACCAGTGGAACCCGGGGTACCCAAGTCCTAGGTTGGGCACCCCATTCCTAGGTTGGGTGCCCCATTGGGAAATAGGAAATATGCGAGAATGATAAAATAGAATGAGCTAGTATATGTGTAAGATAAAAAAATACGCAACGACAAGCAATATAAAAATGGCCAAATACATGGGTTAATTATTACTCTTTTCACTCAAGAACCATATGAATAGTAGTATGATACTAAGACTAAATATTGACTCAAAGTATGTGATTTAGTGACTACATTTTCCCCCACTTTATTTTGGTGAGTGAAAATCTTGATAACATAAAGTAGATAGAGATGTGTACTTGATAATCTATATAGAGTGATGTATAAATGCATCGAAGGACTAGACAAAGTGTGGAGTGATAAAAATAAAGATGGAGCATGGAGACTAAAGATGAAAAATTGTAAAAAGTGATGAGATTGAACCTAGGGTGGAAGCTCGTGTGTGGATGCTAATGTGTGTGGTGTACTTGTATGGTTAGTATCATGTGTGTACTCGTCATATGTGTTGTTGTTGTTGACTACTTACTTCCCATATGGATGGACCTACAAAAGAGAAGATGATCAAGTAGTCAAATACGCATGTATATGTGTAAAAATGCATGTATATATGTAAAGAAAAATGTAGAAATAGTATGAACATGACAATGAAAAAGGAACATGTGTACCTTATCCATGATGAGACAAAAGGGTGTAGAAAGGATATCCTATAATTTTCGGTGAAGTGTGAGTTTTTGGGCGATATCACGCCATTGTGGTTGAATAAGTGTAGGGAGAAAGCTATGTTATTCTCCAACCTATAATTGTTTCCCTGAGATTGGTGAAGAGATCTCTATACTATCTATTTTTGGGTGATCCGACGCCACTAGCCGAAGTAGTGTAGGGAGGAAAGTCTATTGTATCCTCATACCTATAACTTCTCTCCAGAATGCTAAGGATAATCTACCCTATAAAATCTGATGTGTATGGGGTTCGTAGACTAGCCTTAAACCCTCACTATAAATGGAACTGTGTCATGGACGATGACTATAAATTGAACCATAGACTAAATTGTAGACTATAGATCTGAACATTAAATAACCCATATCATGTGTAAAACCCCAAATGATTCCCCCCTCTTTGGGGGTGCATTTGATTTCATAGATAAGCGAGATGCGGCCCCAAAAGAGGATCGACTGCATATACTAAAACTCTACCCTACATGGGGAAGGTAAAGTGGTTGGTAAATACCAAAGCACGCACAAATAAGTGGCTAGAAAATAAGTGTTATTAAGAACAAGAATGTATGTAGAGAACAAGTATAAGACAAACAAATAATGTGTAAGTAGACAATGTAAACACTCAAAGTGACAATCATAGATGTGCAAGTGGGTTGTAAACATGGGACACCACTCATAGAGTCACAAGACACTCAAGGCCGTCATGGCTGCAAACAAGAAAGTGTGTACATAAGACAAATGGCAAGGCCCACAAATAATAAAAACAATAGTAGACAATAGCAGACAAACAAACAAGTATGGAATAAAAATATCCTTGTATAAAAATTGTTCCACATGAATCACCCGTCAAAGCATGTTAAAAACTACCAAGTATGTCAAAGCATGTAGAAAATAATAATAGAAAGTATTAAGCACAAAATGAAGCAATAGCGGTTGTGAGAATACAGTGTGGATTCCCAAAGTAAGTAGTGTATGAAGCATTGATACTATGTGTAGAATCTTTGTGTCTATAATCACAACTTGAAAAGGACATGAATGCACATGTGTGTATGGTAATGATATGTTGTCTCCTAAAAAATGCTCTGCGTTTTCATAGCCAAATTCATATTTTTGAACTCATGCCCTTTGTTGGTGTTTAAGCCAAGTTAGAGATTCAAGAAATTAGCAAAAATCATTCCCTATAGCTATTTAAACCTTTGTTTTGCTCGTTTTTAGAAATTCCCCATTTCCCGGTTTGTGCACGTAATATCCTCTTTGCAACCTCCTTTTTTGATTAAAATTGTTTTCTTGTTCTATGGTCAGGTCGTAAAATCATTTTTACCTCCATGCCTCTCGACTTGCAAAGGAAATTCAAAAATTGGACTCAAAATGATGAAGTTCTCTTCCTCGTGTATTTTCCCATAGTCGGGAGTGACGGCGGACCTTCCTGTCAAATTTTTCCTCAAAGCATCCTGGGTGATACGTGGGTCTCTCTGATTGGATGCAGTTTAGTCATATTTCAAAATCTAGTCGGAAGCAGCCATGCGTCCAAATGACGCAACTCTAGGGGCAGGGTCCAAGGGATAGTCTTTAATTAAGCGTAGGCTTTCCACGTGTCCCAGGTACAAAATGAAGGTAAAACAAGCTAAAATCAGCTAAGTATGGAAGGCTTAGTGGATGGCTCCACGTGCCACAATGGCACATTTCGAAGGTGGGGTAGAAAGGGCCAATTACCAAATCAGTGTTAGATCGCCAGGTGGTCGGAGTCATTGGAGAGGCAGAGTTGGCCGTTGAAAAGTCTAACCTCGGCGGAAGGAGACACGCATCATCCTGGCAGAATTTTAGAAGGCACTTTCAAAGTAGATAAGTGGGCCATCGAGGGGATTTGAGATTTTGAGCCTCTTTGTAAAAAAGTGAAAAGTTAAAAAGTGACTGCGTACTCGATCAAACCATCAAGAAAGAAGTCAAATCTTGAGCCCACAAGGAAAAATTCAAAGGTGAAACCCACCGTTGAAAACTAAAAGTGGGAGAATGGAACAACAGAGAACTTTTTGTTTTTGAGTCTCTTTGTAAAAAAGGTGAAAAGTAAAAAAGTGACCCATGACCTCGGTGGGCTATAAAGGAAAATTTCAAAGTTGAAGCCCATAGGGAAAACGTCAAAGTGGGAGAGCGGAGAATAGTGAAGGAATTTGAGTTTTTGAGCCTTTTTCCAAAAAAGGGTTGAAATGTTGAGAAAAGGGTCGTGCCCCCATTTCCAATGAAAACATGCCACATGCCTAGGTTAAAAATTTGAAGCGGGGGCGTGGGCCAATTTGTTCCAAATTGCCAAATCTCTAAAAAATCACAAAATGCAAAAGGATTTCCCCGTCCCCGCTCCAATCTCTTCCTACCACGTGGACAACCTGATTTCAAATTTATAAGAGAAAATCAAATGGTCTCGTATTCAAGTTCGGTAAATCAAATGTAATGTTCACATTGCAAGATCTGGTTTTTAATCATCATGATCATTTTCTTTGTAATGGAGGAATTTGAAGAAGCATAAAATATTTGTAAAGTTGTAACCATTTTGGCATGAGATATAATGGCTCCTCTCCGAGCCATTACAGGGGGTGATTGATTTTAAAAATACTAGAGTGCTGACTGGAAAATACGAAAATTCCATACTTCTTCTATTTTCCCTTCTCCTTAGAATTTCCTCTATTCTCAAATCTCTGTACAAACTCGCTTTAGCTTCAATAATAAAAGAATGAATTTTCACCTTTTTTATTTAGGGATTGATTGGTACCTTGTGACCAATGAATTTCATTCATTCTTGTATCTTCTCCTGCAGATTTTTTTTTCTTCTAACTATAAATGCATGTAAATGAAATTTCTAATTAATGTGTGTGGGCATCTGATATTCTACTCACAACATTAGTTTTCTCCTACCACCATTTCCACTCCCCTTCCCCTTTCCAAGACAAATTTTCTTCTCTAGCGAGACATTGCTAGCTTTGCCACAAGGTTAGTGGAGTGCCCCTACTAGATCTCTGGTAGAAAGGCCACCATTGAAACCCATCTTTCATGCATGCACCTACGGAAAATGCACCGTTCAAGTAGAGGGAATTAGATTCCCATAGCGTCGGTTGAAACCCACCAATTTGTCTATAAGACAAATTTTCTTGCCAACAATTTTGGCACCCACCATGGGGCAGATTCTATAGCATTTGCACCTAACAATGACCTAAAGGTCATATAAAAAAATATTCTAGAAGAAAATTTTCTAGAAATTGAATAATCACACAAACTACATGGATGTAAATCATGGCTATTTTGGGAAATCCTCTTGTTGAGAGACCTGATTTACTCTTTCACATCCAAGAAGACATTGCTTCCGATCTGAGAGAAGCTATTTGGCATAATAGACAAAGTTTCAATCAATACTTCATTGCCATAAGGATTCTCGGGGCCGGAAGAGGAACCTGTTGAATCGGGTGGAAAGGTAGAGACAAATTCCAGCACCCCAGAGAAGAGCATAAACTTTCAAGCTGGCTGATAGAAGATACACCCAGAACTGAGGAAAGGAGGAAAAATTGATCCCACATTTGAAGAGCTTGAAAGAGAGGCAGTTGCTGAAGAGGAGATAAGGGCTCAACTTGAAGAAATAGAAAGACTCCAAATTGAAGCAAAAGAAAGAGCAAGCAGAGAAGTAGCCTTAGCAAGACTGGAGGATAGAAACAAGGAATAGAATGGGTGATCATGAGCATGAGGAATGCAAGCCTAACATACCATGGGGAAGAAATACCAGTCCACTGGCTCTTGCTCAACCACTCCATGAGCTCCCAAGAGGCTCAAGAAAGAACTTCCCAAAATTCAAAGGGGATGGTTCTCAGCTCCCCAAAGAACATGTTGCAGCATTCATCACTACTTTTGGAGTGTTGGGAGTTGAATATGAAGATGTTTCAGTTAGGATCTTTATGGAGTCACTCCAAGAAAGATTTGTTGAAAGGTTTTACATGTTGCCCCTAAGATCTGTCACATGTTGGGAAGATATAAGAAGTGCATTTGAACATAGGTTCAAGAGCATGAATATTGTCAGGATCTACTGGTCTAATTGGTTCAAATGAAGAAGGAGACCTCTGAATCAATGAGATATTTTGTAGCAAGGTATAATAGGTTGACAAGAAGGATCCCAAAATATATGGTGCCCCCTGAAAACAACTTGAAAAGGTTCTTCATCAGTGCTTTTCCATCAGAAGTTGGTTTCTTCCTTAGAAGAGCCCAACCAAGAACATTGAGGGAAGTTCAAGACTTTACAGTTGAGAATGATGATGATCTAATTCTTTTTGGAAAAGTGAAAGGACCAAATGGGAAGTAAAAGGTCAGAGTTCAAATTTAGTCACCACTGATCCAATGTTCCAAAAATGGCAAATGACCTAGTTGCTTTGAAGAAGTAGCTATCACAAATCACAATGAGGAATGCTCCAAGGAGACCAAATCCTCTTGATAGACCAAGAATTGCTCCACCTCCTCATAGGCTTGATCTTGAAGCACCACCATTCAATGCCATTTGTGATACTAGGGAATCAGAAGAAGGAACATATATTGAGTAAATCAAGAAGAAAGCATGGATGCTTATGAAAACTATCTTGAAATAGAAGAGGTTGGCATGCAAAATGGTCTGATTGAATACGTTGATGATGAGGAGGAAGGTGATGAAGAAGCTCCAAGTTTTTCATGTCTTGTTTTCACTCGTGCACAATCCAAGAATGGTGTTTCAACCTCAACAATTGCAACTAAGAGTAGGAATAACAAAGAAGATAGCTCTTCAAAGCCTCCACTAAACTAGATCATCATCAAGGGATTGCCATTACCACCTTCCATGGAATCAGCTAGAGAGAATCAGATTCATCAGTTGTCAAGGATCAAACTATCATGCCAAGTAAGTTATATGATTCTTCTCCTAACTCAAAAGCTATTAAGAGCAATTCTCTTTTAAAAGTTGGTACTGCAAGAACATCTAAATTTCAATCAAAGGCTACACCCCAATCTCCTTCCAAGCCAATTGTTACATTTGAAAAGGAGAAACCAACACCAAAATTAATGATGCATCTTCCATTTAAGTCCCCATCTACCATAACTTCATTTTATTTTGTAGAGCATGCTAGCAAAACCAAATTCCATCTTTCTCAAATTGAATACCTACAAACACATCCTACCCAATTTGATGATTCTTCAAGGAAGTCGGGTAGTAACTCTACATCCCCAATATCTAATTCTAAATGATTACTTCCCACACCATCAACACCATCATCTCAAAGCATGCTAGCCCTCAGTGCCTCCACCACCAATAGAGTTTAGCCTTTTACCTATCACTTCTCATCAAAGGTTTCCGGCTAAACAATTGCATTATAGATTGGAGCCTCAGATAATGTGATGCCAGTAAAAGTTGTAAATTATCTTGGCCTCACTTTGACCTAGGTAAATGGCACATGCTACTTAATGGATTCCAAACAAGTTCCATTAGTGGGAAGGATTAAGGATGCTCAGGTTGCACTAGCTGATTACCCTGACAAGAAGATACTCCTGACCATTTTGGTGGCAGACATCCCAGCATCTTTTGGTATGTTGTTGAGTAGAATTTTTTGTAGAGATCTAGGTGGAGAAATAAAAATGTATTGGTCATCTACAACTATCCCAGTGAAAGGAGAAATGAAGAAGTTGCTACCAAATAAAAATGAAGTTCCTAGTATGAAAGTCTGAAGATCCAAAAGAAAACATTCTCTTTCAAGATTATGGGCTAGGAAACTACTTCCTCACATCAGAAAAAGAGGAGAACTTGCCACTTCTCATGGAGGAAGATGAAGATCAAATTTAGATAATGGAATTTGATGATAGTCATTGCAAAGTAGGTTCAGGAGTTGGTGTAGTATTATACTCTCCTTCCAATGAGGTGTACCCTTTTTCCTACAAGCTGTAAATTTATAATACAAACAATCTTGAATAGTATGAAGCATTTCTCTTAGGCATGAATGTAGTAGAGGACATGGGAATCAAGAAGCTGAGATGAAAAGGTGATGTATAATTTATGGTAAAGCAATTCGGCCAACAATATCAGGTGAAAAACCCTGACTCGAGCACTATAGAAATAGAGTGTGGGATTGCATTTAATCCTTTTATGAATTCTCCATCAAGCTATCCCTAGGGAACATAATGAAAAGGTTGATTCTCTAGTAGTTTCAGCTTCCTTAGTGACACCTCATCCTTCTTTTGGTAAGGATAAAGTGACCAGTTGAGATGGTGTTCAAACCCACAATGCACTGCACAATGCAAATCACCTGGTAGGTCTTTAATGATGACAATCATATCCTAGCATTCCTAGAACAAAGGTATAACTTAAATAATCTTTTCTTTGAAGGAATTGAAAACCTACACCATGAATCAGTCCCCAAAGAAGAGAAGGAAGGAATTAAGGGAATTGATGAAGAGGGAGTAATCAAACTGAAAGGAAACAAAATCCCCAAAGGCCTAGTTTATTTGGATGACTTCTTTCACAAGCATGACAGTTCATCCAAGAGAAATAAAAATATTCTTCTCAGTGTCCATCTTATTTTGATCAAGAAAACATTAGCACTTCAGAGAATCCAAGGATGGTTAACATTGGTAAATGTTGCTCACCAGAAGAGAAGAGAAATTTTGTTACTCTACTAAAAATTACTCAGATGTCCTAGCCTATTCCTATGATGAACTCAAATCTTTTCAGCCAAAGGAAATGCATCACTCCATTCCTTTGAAGCAAGGAGCTAAGCCCTTCAAGAAAAAACAAAGGCCCTACAATCCAAAGATTTCTGATGTTATCAAAGAAGAGGTGACAAATATGCTCAATGCTATAATCATCTTCCCCATCCACCATTCAACATGGGTGGCTAACATTGTGCCAGTAAGGAAGAAGAATGGGGAAATAAGGATTTGTGTAGACTTCTAAAATATGAATCAGGCATCTCTCAAGGACAACTACCCTCTTCCAATCATGGATCATATTTTACAAGTAGTCACTGGTTCGAATTGCTCTCTTTGCTTGATGGATTCTCATTGTATAACCAAATCAAGGTGGCAGAAGAGGATTGCAACAAAATAGCCTTCACAACACCTTGGGGAGCTTTTTCCTACAGCAGAATGCCTTTTGGCTTGATCAATGTTGGAGCCACTCTCCAGAGAGAAATGGACTTGGCCTTTAAAGATTTGAAACATCGCATTATCATTTACCTTGATGACCTCATGGTTTATTCAAAGAGGAGGAGAGATCATAGTTGTCATTTGGAGAAAGTCCTTACAAGGTGTAGGAAACATGGCATTTCTCTAAATCCAAAGAAGTGCATTTTTGGAGTCATAGAAGGTAATTTGTTAGGACACATTGTGAACAAACATGGAGCACACATTGATCTTGAGAGGATCAGAGCTATCTAAGAACTAGCCTTACCAACCAGAAAGAATGGAGTTCATTCATTCTTTGGAAAGGTAAACTTCCTTTGTTGTTTTGTGCTTGAGTTTTCTGAACTGACTAAGCATATAACTTCCATGATGAAGCCTCAAGCAAGTTTCAAGTGGAATAAGGAAGGAAAAACAACATTTGAGGAGATCAAGAAAGCCATTTCCAAAGCTCCAACTCTTGTATCTCCAGATTTCAACAAGGATTTCATCATGTATTATTATGCATCAGAACATACACTCTTTGTTGTCCTTGTTTAGAAAAATGATGAAGGTTTGGAATCACCCATTGCTTTCATGAGTGTCCTTTGAAAAATCATGAGCTAAAATACATCCAATTGGAGAAACATGCCTACGCAGTGGTCAAAGCTAATTAAATTTTTAGATTCTACATTCTCAATTCTCATACAGTGGTGATGGTCCCTGGAAGTGCAATCAAGTCCATTTTGACTCAACAAGATCCTGGGGCTAAGAGAGGAATTTGATTGCAAAGACCCAAGAGTATGACTTGGAGATTAGACCCTCTAATCTAGTAAGAGGAAATGGTTTTTGCAAGATGATTGCTGAAGATGAAGCTCTCAAAGCTCAGCAGGGAGAAAAATATGGTGTTTTCTCAACCTTTTCAGGAGACAGTCCGCAGGCGCTCTTTGTCACCACTACTGATGAGTGGTATGCTGACATTGTTTACTATCTCACTTATGGATAATGCCCTCCTCATCTTAATTACAAACAAAGAAGGACACTCAAGCTAAAGGCAGAAAATTTTTGATTTGGAATCATGCATTTTACAAGAGAGGCCTAGATGGTTATTTCCTCATGTGTGTAGATAAGGAGAAGTAAGAAAAGTTACTCAGGGCATATCATGATCAAGCTTGTGGTGGACATTTCTCAAAGCAATGGTCACCACACATAAGATTCTCAGAGGGAGATATTATCGGCCCTCCATCTTTGCAAACACTCAGGATTATGTTTCCAAATGTAAATCATTGCAACAAATTTTTGGAAAGCCACAACTAGCTACATTTCCACTCGGGCCTGTGGGGATTAAAGAACCATTTCAGCAATGGGGGCTAGATTTTATTGGTGTTCGAATCCTCATTCTAGTGCAGGGCATACTTATGTACTCACTGTAATTGATTACTTCACTAAATGGGTGGAAGCCATCCCAACCAAGCAAGCCAGCTCTAAAACAGTCTACAACTTCATCAAGGAGAATATCATTGTTTGTTTTGGAATACCACAGAAAATTGTTGTAGAAAATGCCACCTATTTCTCTTCCAAGGAGCTCACAGAGTTTTTTATGGCTTTGGAATCTCCTATCTCACTCTTCTAACTACTACCCACAGGGAAATGGGCAAGCCGAGTCAAGAAATAAGAACATTATGACCATTATTCGCAAGCTAGTAGATGAGAATCAAAGGAACTGGCACAAGAAGTTATATGATGCATTGTGGACCAATAGGATCACTCCTAAGCAGGAAATAGGTATGTCACATTTCCAAATCTTGTATGGATTTGAGGTAGAGATTCCCCTCACAATTGAGATGCCATCTCTCAAGTTGTTGTAAGAAATAGAATATGGTCAATACAAAGACTCCATTGATAAGAGGATCCTCTTCCTGGAGAAGATAGAAGAAAGCAGATGCCAAGCGGTGGATGGAATTAAGGAGAATCAGTTGAAAGTGAAGAAAATTTTTGACAAGAGGACCAAAGCAAGGAATTTCAAAGTTGGAGATTTTGTCTTGCTATGGGACAAGAGAAGAGAACCAAAGGGAAGCCATGGAAAGTTTGATTCCTTGTGGTTGGGCCCATTCCAAATTCATGAACCCGGTGGTGAGAATGTTTTTCTCCTCTCATACTTGGATGGAATGCCATTGGAATTGCCTTGAAGTTTGCAATACTTGAAAATTTATCATCAGTGAAACCAGGTTTTCCCCCGCTTTGTACCATAGGTGATTTCGTAGGTGTGTTTTTCCCTTTTTGATTGTGTGGTTTTGGCTTAGTTTTTTTTTTGTTGTGTGTCATTTGGCTTGTGTGTTTCCTTGACTCTACAAGTCCTAAAGGATAAGGCACTTTGGTCAACATAATATGTTTTGAAACTTGAGATTATGGATCCTCATGTCGTGCCCTAGCCATGCCCAGTTCACACCATGTCCCCAAGCTAGACCAATTGTTGTCTCCGAAAACTACTCCATGTTTTCATAGCCAAATTAAGATTTTTTTAGCTCATGCCCTTCGTTGGTGTTTAAGCCAAGTTAAAGTCATTCCCTAGAGTCGTTTAAACCTTTGTTTTGCTCGTTTTTAGAAATTCCCCATTTCTCATTCATGCAAGTAATATCCTCTTTGCAACCTCCTTTTTTGATTGAAATTGTTCACTTGTTCTATCTCCTAGGTCATCAAATCATTATTTTACCTCCATGCCTCTAGCTTGCAAAGGAAATTCAAAAATTGGACTCAAAATGATGAATTTCTCTTCCTCTATGTATTTTCCCCACAGTCGGGAGTGATGGGCAGACCTTCCCCATCAAATTTTGCCTCAGCATCCTCGGGTGATATGTGGGTCTCTCTGATTGGATGCGGTTCGGTCATATTTCAAAATACCAGTGGAAGCAGCCACACGTCCAAATGACGTAACTCCAGGGGTAGGGTCCAAGGGATAGTCTTCAATTAAGCGCAGGCTTTCCACGTGTCCCAAGTACAAAATGAAGGTAAAACAGGATAAAATCAGCTTAAGTATGGAAGGCTCAATGGACACCTCCACATGCCACAATGGCGCATTTCCAAAGGTGGGGCAAAAGGGCTAATTACCAAATCAGCGCCAGATCGCCACGTGGTCGGAGTCATTAGAGAGGCAGAGTTGGCTGTTGAAAAGTCTAACCTCGATGGAAGGAGACATGTGTTAGCCTGACGTAATTTCAAAAGGTGCTTTCAAAGTAGATAAGCGGGCCATCAGGGGGATTTGAGATTTTGAGCCTCTTTGTAAAAAAGGTGAAAAGTTAAAAAGTAACCCATGACCCCGATCAGCCATCGGGAAAAAGTCAAACTGGAACCCGCAGGAAAAAGTCAAAGGTGAAACCTACCATTGAAAATTCAGAGCAGGAGAATGGAACAGTGGAGAACTTTGTGTTTTTGAGCCTCTTTGTAAAAAAGGAAAAAATTTAAAAAGTGACCCATGCAACCCGATCCAAGCTATAAAGGGAAAAAGTCAAAGGTGAAGCCCGCAGGGAAAAAGTCAAAGTGGGAGAGCGGAACGGCAAAGGAATTTGATTTTTTGAGCCGTTTTCCAAAAAAGGGTTAAAATGTTGAGAAAAGGGCCGCGCCCCATTTCTAATGAAAACGTGCCTACGTTAAAAATTTGAAGCGGGCGTAGGCCAATTTGTTCGAAATTGCCAAATCTCTAAAAAATCACAAAATGCAAAGGGCTTTCCCCATCCCCGCTCCAATCTCTTCCTATTACGTGGACGGCCTGATTTCAAAGTTATAAGAGAAAATCAAATGGTCTGTATTCAAACTGGAAAATCAAATGTAACATTTGCATTGTAAGATCTGGTTTTTAACCCACCATGAGTGTTTTCTTCACAATGGAGGAATTTGAAGAGGCATAAAAGATTTGTAAATTTGTAACCATTTTGGCATGAGATATAATTGCTCCTCTAAGCCATTACAAGGGGTGATTGATTTCAAAAAGACTAGAGTGCTTTGTACCTGGAAAAGACAAAAATGCCATACTTCTTCTATTTTCCCTTCTCCTTAGAATTTCCTCTATTCTCAAATCTATGTACAAAATCTGCTTTAGCTTCAATAATAAAAGAAGGAATTTTCACCTTTTTATTGAGGGATTGATTGGTACCTTGTGACCAATGAATTTCATTTGGTCTTGTAGCTTCTCCTGCATGGATTTGTTTTTCTTCTAACTATAAATGCATGTAAATGAAATTTCTAATTAATGTGTGTGGGCATCTGATATTCTACTCACAACATTAGTTTTCTCCTACCTCCATTTCCACTCCCCTTCCCCTTTCCAAGACAAAGTTTCTTCTCTAGTAAGCCATTGCTAGCTTTTCCACAGGGTCAATGGAGTGCCTCTGTTGGATCTCTGGTTGAAAGGCCACCATTGAAACCCATCTTTCATGCATGCACCTATGGAAGCTGCACCGTTCAAGTAGAGGGACTTAGATTCCCATAGCGTTGGCTTGAAACCCACTAATTTTTCTGCAAGAAAAATTTTTCGCCAACATGATAATGAAATACAAGAGATATATCTAACATGTAGATTAAATTGAACATGTAAAAGCAAGTGCAAGTAAGATTAAATGCAACCATAAAATATAGTATGTTATGGATGGATGGAATATAATGTAATATTTATGATAAGATCCAGTGCCCCCTGAGTGAATTGAATTGTGTGAAGTGAGTTTCATTTAGTATGCCCCCAAAGCAGATTAAGAATGAACTAAAAATGAGAGTGTGTCACCGAGAAATGAATGAACTATGTGTTGAGTGTAACACATTGTGAAAAGTTTGTGGTGATGAGATGTAACATAGTGATGAATTGTGTGTGACCCTACAGCGTAAGCATATACCAAAACTAGATGAATAGAAAGGAGGTGGTGATTTACCCTAAAGTATATACCACTCAACAATGTAAGCAAAAATGATGGTGTATCTTATCACAAGATGATGTTAGGATAAGTGACCCTATATCCTAAGGTGTGTATCACTAATCCTAGGAATTCCGTATGAGAAAATTGAATGATGAGTGTGTGAGTGTGATGTGTTCTATTTGTAATGTATACCCTTAATAGTCTAGTATGGACTGTGAGACTAGAGTGTGTCATCGGGTAGTGAGTGTAGTCCATAGAAGTTAACATGTAAAATTTGTACTAGGTGTGATAGGATGAGTAGATATGTAGATGAACTAAGATGTGTAGTACAATATATGTAAGACACAATATAAGAAGACTTCTATGGGATGTAAAACATGTAATATATGATAACTATGGGGTGATGTGTGTAGGACAAGGTATAGCATGCAAAATGTGGTATGTATGAAGATGTGCAATGTTGATAGCCTATAATATAGTGTACCATGATTATAGTGTCGTGTGATGATATGCAAGTGCCTAATGTGCAATGTGTGAGGTCCATGTGTAGTATGCCCTCAACAGTCAAGTATGAACCAAAGCACAAGAGTGCATCATAGGGTAATGATGATGCATGCAAAGTGTATATCACCATGTAAATACTAGAATATGGATGTGTGTAAATGTGAGTATGAGATGTGCATTGATGCTAGGATTATGGGGGAATAAACGTAATTCCCCCACAATGGTGGTAGAAATCCATCTTGGGATGGAAAAGAAAGCATGCCATAGTGGTAGAAGTGGAAATGTGTTATGAGTAGTAGATTTACCCAAGTAATTTATGGGATTGAGAGCATATGGAAATTGATTTTCATAATGGTGAATATGTGAAAGCAGTGTAAACCTCAATAGGAGATGAAGAAGGAACAAGAGAAGCAATATTAGGGTGATATCTGAGGCCTATCCTGGTGGATTATGTCAGAATGGAAATATGCTCTTTGACTCCTTTTTCATGTTTTCCTATTCCATTTCCATTGAAACCATAGTGGCATAGATATCGATACACACAGGCCATATTATTCAAAGATATGAGGAGAGGTGGTTGAAGTATAGGCTTTAGTTGAATGATCAATAGCATTGCAATAAGAAAATGGAGAGGGGTCTGCCAATGCTTCATAAACCATGCTTTGATATAAAAATTTAATGCATGCATGAAGGTTTGAAGGACCGCATTCATGACATCGATCCAAGGTTGTCCGAGGATAATATTATAGTTAATATTGTTAGGCATGACATGAAATGTAATGCAGAAATTACATGGTCCGAGAGTAATGGGAAGTGTTTTTATTCGTAAGACTTGTTTAGGCACATTATCAAAGACATGAATGGAAAGGGATGATGAAGTTAAGGAGGCTTCAGAGAGGCCAAGTTATATAAGGAACATGACATTAGAGATGTTAATCCTAGATTCATTTTTAAATAAATCTTGCTTAACCCTATGTTATTGATATATACTTGAATATAAAAGGATAGTCATATTTAAGATAGAATGAGAAGTGATTTCATCAATGTAAACATGATATGCTCTTCATTGATAGATAAAGTAGTGGTAAACCTATGATATAGATATTTGGAGAGGTGTGAGGATGAATATAAGTGTTAGACAAAAAAGATATGAATTTATTTTGACAATCAAGATTATCTTGTAAAAAGGTATGGAGAGAAACCTCTATGGTAAAATGACCCTAAGATAATGATGTGGAGAAGAAGAGGGGATCCAAGAGTGCTCAAATGACGGGTTCACCAAAATGATTAACTAAAATATGAAATTATGCTTCTATTCTAGTGTAATACAATGTTATGCAAAGCAAGATAAATAACATCCAGGATAAATTAAGTAAATTACCCAAGCCATTACGTAAATAGAAATGTAAAACCCTAAATTGCAAGAAGATTGAGGAAAGAACTCAGCTGATTTGCAGACTATTTGAGATTGTGCTACAATGGTGTGACGAGAATAAACAGAATGTAGCAACAACCACACGAAGCTCCAAAAAGCATAGATATAGAAAAAAGAGAATGAACTAGGGTGCCCGAAAAGGGACTGTGGTGCCTCGATATTCTCTAGTATGAGATCTAGATGCCATGGTCTATGAAAATATCTACAATCCTTCTCTCGAGGTGTCACTAGATGATTTCCTTTTTTTCTTCATGTCGCATTGATTTCGCTTAGACTGTTTATGATTTCATTATAAATAAGAAATGAAGAGGAGACCAAAACCCCAAGACAAGCATCAAACCCATAAAAAAAAAATATGCATATGAAGGGGATGGATTGTCCTCGGTTGCCACACACTTTGGTGGACTTACTAACTCAGATTTCATTACATCTTAGACCCAATGTAGTTCTATGTATGTGTGTGTGTGTTAATCGTGTCCTAGGTTGTTCATATGTCAGTCGTACTTTGTGAAGTAACAAGCAATAACTAGATGTATAATGTAATAAATGTGTGCATGGAAACAATAGACTACCCTCCTATGAAGTGTGATGCATATGAACCAGCCTTGTGTGCCTTTTGATGGAGCTAGATAGATGCAAATGTAGCTTTAGATGCCTTTGATGGATGCAACCTAGATGTGTGATAGTAAGTGCTTAGTTTTTGGTCCCTCATTATGGTCACATAAATTTATATTTATATGGATCTCTTGTTCTAATTTCATAATTAACCTCGAAAATGCCAACCACTAAAAATATAGAAATCTCAAATGGCTAGAAAGTGTACAAAAGATGCAAGAAACTATAAAGAGTATTAGGGAACCCGAGAATGGGACCAGGGAACCTAGGGTGACCTAGTTGAAAAAATAGCAAAGATGTAGAATGATAAAACAGACTAGGTGAGTACATGTGTAAGATAGAAAATATAACAATAAACAATATAAAAATGGCCAAAGACATGGCTTGATTATTAATCTTTTCACTCAAGAACCATGTGAATAGTAGTATGAGACCGAGACTAAATACCTGACTCAAAGTGTGTGATTTAATGACTATAGAAGGGAAGGATGATGCAATAAAGGATAAAATAATAATAAAATAGGAATACCTAGATAACGATTTTCCTTTTTCCAAATTAAACATGCATTGTTAAGAAAGCAAGAAAAATCCCAAGTGCACAAGTGAGGAAATCCAACCTACAGAGTTAGTGGAAAGAGGAAAATAGGATACGGAATAGAAGAAAAAGAAAAAGGAACTTACCAACAGAGGTAGGTAGCTCCCACCGTGCATGCGAATCTTCGTTGATTTTTCCGCTCTTGTTCCAACTTAATGAAATGGTATGCAAGAAAACAAAAAAACTCTAAAATACGAGAGGGCTTAAGGCTACCTCCAATGTGTGATAATGATAATGATGGGAGAAAGGAGTAAAGTTCCTTTCCACAAGAAATTTGATAACCGGCACATCATAAAGGACAGCTAGATAAGAAAAATATTAACGGATTATATGGTGGTTTTTGATATAGGAGCATCTAATCCCAACTTGCACATATGGCTAGCAATATGCAATTTTGGATTGTAGTCACTTAATTTTGGCTTGGATGGTTTATTTATTTCATTTATAGTTATTTAGGTGTGATAGGGTATAACTAGTCCTTTGTAATTTAAAACTTTATAATTCCCTCCAAAATATGCAAATTTGAATTGTGAAGACATTTTGGCTTTGTCTTGGAGTTTGATTATCTCTTTAGGTTATCCATGATTATCTTACATGTAATTTGACCTCTAAAGGTATAAAATTCATAGTTTTTGTGTTAAACCGAGTACTTTAAGTCCTAGTTGAGTTTCTTTATTAGTTTGTGTGATCCCATCATGTGACCAAATGGGTTGAGAGGTTAAGATTCAGTTAGAGGGACTTATGAACATATAAAAACCTCAATGTAACCAATTGAGCCTCATTCCATTCAAATGAGAATCCAGAGTTTCAAGAGTTGAAGGAGTTTTAAAAGATAACTTGTTTCGAGAAAACTATGAATATTTCTATTATGTGTTGATATTGTAAAGCTTGAAATATGAGTGCATGGATGGTGATCCTCACTCGAAAAGGTATTATAAGTTTCAATTATATTGGATTCATTGATTTCTTGTATTGTAGATGTTTGTTCAAACTTGAGAATCTGCAACTTTGAATGAAATTGTGAAAACCTTTCTAGATTATGACTATTGACGAAAGGTTTGAACTTAAAATGTGTTGCATATGAATGAAAGGAGCATATATAAAAGGAATAAACTTTATTCTAACCTTGTAATCTATGAGAATTATTATTTGTATATGATTTCCATTGAAACCCTACAGAGTAAGATACCCTTATGTAAAGACAAAGAGGAGATCATGAAGGAAAAGTTGTAAGAATTTTGAGGATAGTATTGTGTAATGGTATATGAATCTTAATGAGATGTTTTTAGTGAAGTTAAAAAATTATTTCATCTCAACAATTTTCTAAAAGGTTGAAGGAAGTTATTTACTTGTGCAAAATATAACCAGACAAAGAACTATGTGATGTGCATGTGTAAATTTCTGAGAAAGAAAGATATTTATTCTCTAGGAAATCAATGAAGAATCAAGTTTGGTGTAATTTATGCATTGTAATATTGTTTAAAATCATCATTTCTATTCATTAAGGATGAGTAGTATCAAGAATTAGACCTACATAATTTCCTCGGAGTGAACAGGATGGTTTGAAATACTTGATCACCTTTGTCAACAAGTGTTATGAATCACTTGTGGAAATTTTTCAATAAAGATTAAGTGTTTTGGAGTTTCTATTAGGTGTTTCCATCCTTATAAAGCTTTAAGATTTGAGAAAAGATCAAAAATGGTGCCAAAAATATTCAAAAACACCTCTCAAGTTAACAAGATCTCTTAAAACCCTAGTTCTAAGGCATCGAAGGAGATAATTGTTATAAAACATCTTTTAATCGATACAATTTCCTCAAATTTTGAGGATAACTCTGTCTTCGAGTTTCCAAGAGGATTCCAAAAGATAAAATTTTAATCACTCATTGAGGGAAGAGATTCTCTACCGAGTTTATTGTTCATCGTCAAAAATAAATAAAGGAAAATCCATTACAAGAGAGACACACTTTTCATTAATTGTCAAGCCTTGAGACTTCCATCACAATTGAACAAGGGAAATGGGTGGTAAAAAACCATGAAATTTGGTTTTGAAATTATTTTCAAGAAGAATAATTTCGACAGCAGTGTGTTAACATGGACCTAGTTGGCCAAGACTAAAACTGTTGATCAATAAGATAGACTTCATAAGGTAAGTATATGATCTAAAATCCTCTTTATTGTGGACAACAGACCTTTAGAAGGTTAGAAGGGGTGAATTACAAACCAGCTAGTGCATATAATAGTTGAAGAGCTCCTTGGATCAAGGTAATTATGCTTGTAACCCTTGGACATAGGTGAAAAGGCGTTTATAAGGAAAATTACAGACAAGGATTACCCCACATCTCAAAATTGGGGAAGAGTATTAGAAACTAAGAAGATTTTATCCTGGTAGCTCTAGTTTATCATAGTCATGCACCATCCAAGATATTTGGCTTGAGAATCTTTATGTACAGTTGTGTCAAAATAGACCAAATTATGTATTCCTATCATTACTAACACAAAGAAAGATGGAATGGGTATTGAATGAAACCATGAGTCAAGGATAGAGAGAATCCAAGACTAAATTGTTAATTTTGTTCAAGATTTGAGTCTTTTAGGAGAAATTCTAACATATGAAGATTGATTTCTTGACTAGAAGAGCCCTATTTTGGAAATTTGGACTAATCGGTGTTATTTCTTGATTGATTTAATTATTAGTTGTGTGTCACTTGGTATTAGAGTAAGACTTAGATTCTTAGAAAGGGAAATATATTGCTTAGATAATGATTACAGGGGAAGAAGACAAAATGGTACAAGTCACGAGAGATGAAAAGTCCAATTGGGAAGAAAATATGGAAAGGATGATGATAGTTATGTTGAGAAGGTTAGAGATCATGGAATAAATTCATAGGAAGATGAGAGTTGAGATGAGTTACATGTAGAGAGATGGAACAAGAAACAAAGTGTCATTTACAGTAAATGCTACAAGTGCCAGAAGTATGCAGGACACAAAGCATATGAATGCAAAGAGATGAATATAGAGATGAAGATAGATAATAGAACTACTGATCAGATGGTACAAGATAGAGGTAAGTCACTTTTTTATGCAGAAGGGTACTTTTGAAACCAAACAAAATAGTGAATGAGATAACTCAAAGAAGGTGCTTGTTTAGAACTGTATGTAAGGCAAAAGGAAAATGTTGCAATGTTGTCATTGATAGTGGCAGCACAAAGAATTTTGTGTCTTTTGAAATGGTAGAGAATCTTGGATTAAAAACTACCATGCACCCTAATCCATATCAAGTCTCATGAATTGTTAGTTGGATCAAATATTGCCTAGGTGTTAAAGGTGAATAGAAGCGGGGGTGTGTAGGTGCACGTAGAATTTTAACATCAAAATGGCATGCCGATGAAGTTAGATTTCTGGACTTAGCTATTTTCATGTTACGGGCTAAGAGTAGGATGAAGTTATGAGCATGCATTAGATAAAGACAAGAATTTTTGTGGACGAAGTGATGACTATTTTGGATCAAGAAGAATATGAAGCATCATGCAAGTGCTGATCTAATAATAGGATGTAGATTTAATATATTAATGGATGATCTCTTATTATGAAAATTTTGCATGCTTCCTAGTTGCATTTTTAGCGACACATGGTTATTATTATTATGCAGCCTATTTTGAGAGGTGCATGGGTAGTGAAGGGAAATTCCCACCATATGTGTGTGTGTGTGTGTGTGTGTGTGTGTGTGTGTGTGTGTGTGTGTGTGGGTGTGGGTGTGGGTGTGCGTGTGGGTGTGGGTGTGGGTGTGGGTGTGGGTGTGTGTGGTTGTGTGTTTATGTGTGTGTGTATTGATTTTCACAACTTAGCGAGACATATTTAACAGAGTTATGCTATCTTTGGTGTATTTGTGCACATGGCTTATGATGAGAATTATATATGTATTCAACTAATATGTTTTGATGATTTAATACAAATGGATCATCGCAGTTGGATCTTGATTATAGATGTTTTTTTTACTGGTAATTGTATGGTGAACTTGATCTTAATTTTTATGTGATATATATGTTACTTATTATGTATGTTTTTAATCTAAGTTCATGGATACAGTTGACATAATTATGGAATCTGTAATCATGCATGTTAACTCCTTGACAAAGCTGGCGTAAAGGAGGGACCTGGTACTTTCATGTGCTTTGGTGAGCACTCGAGATCTATCTAAGTGATGGGCTAGCGCATATAGGGTTTGAGTAAGAAAAATAAAGACTATATTTTGGTTCTTTGCTGGATCTCTTTTCAATATGTTGCAAGGATGTTGGATGGTGATGGCTTATCGGTTGACTCTTGTGACCAATGAAGATTGGGTTATTGATGGACATGATCAATTTTCTTAGAGATATGCTAATAGACCTTATTTCAATATGCGTAATTGGGTTGAGCAAGCATCTTTATCATGAGCTCTATGATTTTTTATTTTATTACTCCCTATAGAATTATACAAGTGGATGTTGGTGTATGCATTGACGAGAAGCTGGTATTATAGATCAAGAATCTGGACACGATGAGTATCGACCTTGTTTGAGGTGGATGAACCTTGGACACATATGGTAGATAATTGGTGGGTTGGTATTATGAACAGTTATACTGGAGTACATCATTTCCATGTATTCTTGTCCAGGGGTTGTATATTTTGAGTTTTTGCACAATCCTAGGGATCTTACCTTTGCATTGTTCCTTTAGCAATCAAGATCTTGATGGTGGTGCTAAATTTAGAGCACCTTCCCATGGCTAGCTAAACTCACCACCACACGCAGGGGTAGGAGAAGGTGTGGTGAAAGATGGCTGACCTTGTGGTAGAGAGGTAAAGAGAATACAGGTTTCTTAAGTATAATGAAGTGCAAGAGAGGGAATTCTCAAAGAAGCGTACTATTGAGGAGTAAATGGCGTTGAGGAGAGAGATGGATCATGAAGGATTTGATGCTCACATAGGAGACATGGAGCTGGAGCATCTGGTTCTCCCCCATTTGGGAAAGCATAGTAGAGAACCCCCCTCGCCTTCTTATGAGAGTGTGTTAGAGTAAAGCATAAGGACCGAGACAAGCATCATCGATCCCACCTAACGATGTAACCCTTGTGCTTGGTGTTCCAGTTTATAAAGTTACAATTGATAAACATAAGAGTATAGGTAATATAGTAGCATTAGGAAGGTATCATTTCCCTTTAAATATATAACTACATCAAATAGAACAATCATCTATGGTAGTTTATACATCATACTTGTTATTTGGAGGTCCGATTGGAGGTATATTTTCTGGTGCATCATCTAGACAAAGTGTGGATGTGCATAATATTAGTGCCACGTTTGGAAGTACCACAACTTCACAAATCATGGGGGTGTAATGTAGTACAATGGTTGGGATGCAAGGTAGTACTTCCACTAGTATGTTTTCTGTTATAGGTGGTGGATCATGAGGATTTAGGGGCTTGGGATCTAGTGGATCGGGAGGTTTTGATGGTGCAGGGAATACTATTTTTGGCTCGGGTCCGATCGGGTGGTCCTCATCGGCCTTAGTAGGTGTTTTATGAGATGTCACTCCATCTACAGAATACATAAGTATTTAAGATCCTACGAGAGAATTTGCATAAGTTCTAGTTGTTATAACGCACTAAGGGGATCATTGCTTTAGGGAGAAAGGTGAGTCGGTTCATTACTACACTTCAAGGGTGTCCACATAGCTAGTATGGGAAATATGAACCATAGCAAACTATGGTGGATTATAATTCTCTACAAACCGCATTTTTGGTAGAGTTCCATATCCCCGAGTTTGAATAGAAAAGTATCATCACGTTGAAGGATATTAAGCAAAGCTGATCGAAAGTGTTTGAGAGTAGGATGCATGGTTTAAAACCCTTTTATCTAAGTTGTCTTATGATATATATCCTAGCTACCATGCACGGTGGTTTTTGGTGGCTTGTGTAGACACTAAAATTAGGTCACACTCCCCTTTCATCCCTCAACATATAAGCACCCTTTATTACATTTACCTAGCCATGACCCCCTTCACCCCACTAATATTAATTTAATTAATTTAATTAAATTAATGCATTATCCTCACTATATTTATTATTTAAATATCTTATTTAAATAATATCTACACATACAATTCACTTAGACACCTCACCAAGCTAACTCAACCTAAGACTTGTTCTTAGCAAGTTCCCATAACTAACTAAGACTTACCCAAACCCTAAAAATCAATGCCTACATTTCCTCTAACCACATTCTTGCATTCTCACAAGAGGCTCCCAGTCTAATCCATGGGATAATGACATGAGATCCAAGAAAATCAGGAGGATCTCCCTAAGTTTAGTAAACCTAGGAAATCCCACCTTGACCGACGTTGGTTACCCCTAACCGTCGCCCGGTTAAGCCGGAACCACCTTATTGGTTATCATTTTAACCCCAAAACAACCTTATTCTCAAGGTTGGAAGTTGACGAGCAAGAACACATCTCAGAGAGATAACGCATCTTCAGAGAGCCAATTCCAGTGAAAAATCACATCCAAGGAAGGAGATTGAGCATCTTCTCCTACATAGCCATCCCAGCCATGATCTGATCTATCCAAGCAAGGAGGAGTGTACATGCAGCCCATGTAGAAGCTTTTCTTCAATCGTTGATCACTTGTAACCTTCAAACCCTTTATCAACACCTCCATACCTCATACACAGACCTTCAAGAATGAAATATAAGTAAGTACAACATCATACTTTCCTGGTTATTTCATTTCATCATCATTTTATCATCCATTGTTTATCTTGCTCCCTATTGACCTTCTCCACATTTTCACCTCCATATACCCATTAAAACCTCACAAAATCCTACTCTAGTCACCCAATACCTCGTCTCGACCAACCAAATTCCTTTGTGTAATCACAAAGGAGACCCTAGCCTATTCTGTGACATCTCCAGATCTCATAAGAAGCGGCACCGGTATACCTACGCCTCGGCCACCCACCCGACCAACACGGTCTGTGTTTTCCCCACACCACTGAATAGAGACCTACCCATCTAATTTTATCTTACCCTCATCCACCTGTGACCTACCCGAGACCTTTATCGACACTCGCAAAACCCAAAACCAATCATTTGACCTTTGGATTCTATTTTAGCTTAGCCTGTTAGATTAGATCTATTTCTTATTGTGTTTTTAAGTGAGATACCTAAATCATTTCAAAATAACAATAGGATTTACTTTGTTTATAGCATTGAATTGTTTTAAACAGTGGACTGACAACCATCTAGGAATTATCATACTTCCCAGATCTAGCTCACGCTAGGCAGTTCACTACTCATATTGTTTAATTCCTTCTGGTGGTCTTGTTTTCATTACAAGTAGTTCCTCTTAGCCAAAAGGAAACTCTCACAATCAGCTATGGATTCAGAAGTCGTACATGCGCAACAACCCATCAATTGACATTTAAATAGGTATTCCTCCTACGCCTGTTACCCTATCTGTTTCATCAACACTTCAAAGAAACAATCTAAGAAAAAAGTGAAACAACTTGTTGAATCTGTTTTAAAGGGTGTTATCTCATAATACTTTTGTAGATCCACACGATGCTTTGAAAGTGGCTCTGCCTTTGAAGTAGTTAGGATTGTGGACCACTAGTGTCAATCCATTTTTGGAAGCACATATTGCCACAATGGCTAAGAAATTTGAAAAAATATCTTCTAATTTTTCTCATGAGATACATAGTGGGATTTTGTGTACTGAATACGAGGTTAAAGGACATACCAAGGATAAATCTCCTCGCAAGTCAGTGCACTTCATGTTGTTGAATTGTGAGATATTTCATCAAGATCATAATGTGAGTAAATGTCCCCTCTTTTAGGACATGATCCATAAGAATGTCTCTATGTACTTGTTATCCTATAAAATTGACAAGGGAAATTTTGCAGATAACCATACCAAAATTCCATTGTGGTCCCTTGATGAGGTCTATTAACATTCAAAATGGCCTAAAATTCCCTTTTGAAAATCAAGTTTTAAGAACTTATCCATTTTCAGCCTTTTTAAACTGGGCGCAAGAAATGTCATGTCAACATCATAAAACATGCACCCCTTTGAAAATCCTTGCACAAGAAATGCCATGTCAATCGAGAAGTTGTGCCCCTTTCAAGCGCAGAGAATAACATGTCAACATATCCAAACCTGCGCCTAAAATGTGCACCTAAGGCGCGAGAATTGGCATGTCAACACATCTAAATATGCGCTAAGTAAATTCCCGAAGGCACTAAAAACTTCATGTTGCCACCATAGGATATGCGCTTAAGGCGCTAAAGATGTCATATTGACATTAAAGAAGTCATGTCAAGGTGCATCCAAAACTCGTGTCAACATCCTGAAAACCACGCCAAAGAAAGTTAGTTAGGTAATAAATGCGATATTTTCCTATAAATATGCGGTTAACACCTGTCATTTTCACAATTTGAAAATTTTGAAAAGTCTTTCTCTGCACTTGTCAACTATCCCTGTCACACCCATGTTCCGCTTTTTGAGTTTGTGGACCCCAACGTCATCCTTTGTCCTTTATTAAACCGGGTAAGTGGATTTTATCACTCTTATTGTTGTTTGTGGTTTTGTTTCTTGGTTGTTGTTAGGTTTTAGGGTGTTATAAATCTAAAAGGTTAAAACTAAAATGAATAAACCCACCATTCCATAACCATCTAAAAACCTCTTTTCATCCCCTTCCAGATCTGTAAATTTGGAAGGCCCCTTGCCTCTGGAAAACCTAAAACCACTTTCCCCGCCTTGCAAGAAGTCTCTCTCCTCCCTGCCATTTTGCAAAACCAAAGAGGGATAAAAGTCATGTTAAGAAGAAATTTGAGAAGTTGTAAAGAAAGTGCAAAAATCATCTAAAACTGTGGCGCACTATCCTATCATGTTATACTCCCCACAGTCGCGCCTTGGCACATTGTCCCTGCATGCAACATATCCAAATCTGCGCCCAGTATAAACACTTAACAAATTTCCTAAAGGCGCAGGCGCATCCCGACCAACATCAACATTGGATGGTGTGTCCTCCAAATCTACGCCAAGCAGTTTTCCTTTGGCGCGTTGAAGTGCTTTGTAGCACCTTCCAAAATTGTGCCTTGGGCACACTTAAAATGTATGCAACATCATTCTTTTCAGCGCCCAGCCAAAACAAATTTCCTAAAGCACAGGCACATGATACTTAACACCAACATTGTATGTTGTGTGTTACTTACCCATGCCCTGTGCCCTTCTCTCGCACTAAAACCTTTCGTGTAACACTCCTCAAAAGTGTGCCTTGCCTTTATAACCCTTTGGTGTAGCTTTTCTCCTGTCAACACTAGAGCACCTTTTTGTATGTTAACATCCCCAAAAGTGCACCCAAAGCATTTTTAAGCCTCTGCAGCATGCTATGAACTTGCGCCTTGTGCCCTAAGCCTCATAATTTCTCTTTCTTCTTTTTACAAGCTTTTATTATGGATAACATGACAGTTGACATGGCTCTTCTTTGTTGGACCTCCATGATTCTCCTTGTAGAACAACAAAGCAGCCATCCTTGAGCTCACACATGTATTTGTCGAGTAAAAAGCCAACCAAATCTAAAGGAAAAGCTAAGTTGACTGAACAAGAGAGGAAGTATATATACCAGAAAGTCAGGATGCCTGAATCATACGCAGAGAGTGATCTCAACATCGATACTCTAAACTCAAGCACATTGATATGGAATACTTGGGCAAGAACCAACCAGGCCACTAGTGGTCCCTAGATGAACAAATTGGTGGGCAGTGGATTGCACTTTGTAACTGGGCTGCCATTAAGTGCTATTAATAATGAGTTCATCATGTTGGTGGCTTGATGCTATAACAAGGACATAATATATGTTGAGGATAAAGAAGGCAAGACGGTCATCGACCTAACTGCTTGTCACTTTGAAATAACTCTGGGCATTCCTCATCACATGCAGTACATCACCATAAGCCTAGAAGACTACAAGAAGGCATGGGACAAAAATGAAGATAAATGTATGCAAATGATGAATGAGCTATATCTTAAAAACAAGAAGCCAATGATCTGATGGCCACAGACCATCCACCGCAGTGACTTCAATGAGGAACTAAGTGATACAATCACCTTCCTGAGTAGATTGTATGGGCTTCATGATGCCCATCATTTCCATAAATGGATGCTGAGGTACTTAGAGACCATGAGCAAGAATGTGCCTAAACAAGTGTTTTGGCTGGGGAGAAATCATCAGTGACACCATCTCCCAGAACTTCAACAGGTCATGACAACTAGGAAGTTCTATATGAATTCCTATGTTGTATACATCAGAACATCAGTGAGAGATTTCACGGGCCTAGCTCGGAATGGGGTATGGCCTCAGGTCAAAATATATGAATACTACCCAGAGCTAAGGCTCGAGAACAACATCCCCAAGTTCTCAAAAATCAACGATGCCTTTTTCTATGAGGTGATCTACCTATTAAGGAAAAATATGAGACATGGATGAACTAGCCCGAGCATGACTACTTTCACAAATAAGTGGGGAGCATTATTTACTCAGTTTCCCACATTCACATATCTCAGGGTGGTGAATTTTGAGGGTGAACCGACAAAGCTAGCACGGTATGCAGAGCCCAAGTTAATTCTCTTGGAGTTGTCAAGGCAACTAATCACATACCATGAGAGATGTATGAAAAGAAAGAAGGGAGGAACTCCATTCCCCCTTACAGTGGGCCGATACACCTGCACCACACTGGCCAAAGCATGGGAGCTGTATGCCAAGCTTGAATTGCTGAATCTAAAGCACAACTTCCCGGCCAAGCCTACCTTTGATTGCCGAGGTTGCCTCCCAAAGGAAAAAATTGATCCTATTCATGTCCCTAAGATCGAGGACATCTACATTGACCTGACACATGAAATAGATCTCAGGCGAAAGGATCACTCCAGGCTAGCTCTGGAAGAAATCAAACACTATGGCATGGCCATCATCCCAAAAGGATTCCAAGAACCTGATCAAGAAATTGATCAATTTTACCTTGACATGGATGAGGATGATTGGCCATTCACATAATTTGATAGAACTAAGGCACCAAAGACCATTTCAGAAAAGGTTCAAGCCCACGTTGCAGTGCACCGAGCATTGGTGCCAACAGAATGGTCTCACCTACCTCGGGGTATATTTCACTACTTCTCCTTGGGTAGAGCACCTCCAAGAATGGCCCAAGTGCTAAAAGGAAAAGGAAAAGATAAAGAGGAGGAAGGACCAAGCAAACAAGAAGAAGCTCCTCAAATCCCTCCTACTACTTCTGAGAAGCAAGTGGTCAACCTGGTGTCTCCAGGTAAAGAAGGAGAGACCACCGAAGTTTCAATGGACACATCCACTCAGGATGTGGTCACAACTACAACTACTGAAGTACCCACCATTCCTTCTTCCACTCCTTCTCCTCCCCCTGTTGTTGAAACATCTATTCCAATGGATGTTTCTTCTTCTCTCCCTTCCTCCCTTCCATCTCCCACCTCTTCCATCTTCTCCTCTCTTGCAGATTTGTCACCTAGTGTTTCCTCCATCCCATTACAGATCCCTTCTGTCTCCATGTCCTTTTATTCCCATGTAGTAACTCCAGGCCATACAAGTAGTGGTGCATTGGACTCCTTGTCGATGCCACCACCAAGTGTCTCAACGTTCTTCCCTGCAGCCTCTTCAATTGCTTCCCCTTTCACTCCCATTTCTTCTTCAATTCCCTCCACTCCTCCCTCTCATAAGTCCAAGCTGGATCTTTGACCATCTGGGTCAACTCAAGAGAAAGGTTCCCATAGCACCCATGGACTTCTCTGTCATTCCAAAGAAGGGACCAAAGAAGCAAAAAGCTATAACTCACTTCTCTAAGAGCATCTCAGGAGAGAGGGTCATGGAGATTACATATCCCGATCCCACCAAAGAGAAGAAAGATCTATCTCCTATAGAATTTATAGTGACCCAAGTCACGATGGGAACCTCATCTGAGAGCCTGTAAGGAGAGGCTTTATCTGCAGTAGATGCCCTCTACAAGAAACTTCAAGAAGCAAAGGAGGAGAAGAGGATACTAAAGGAACAAAACAAACATCTTCTCCAAGCTTTGCAGAGAATGGGAAATGCACCTCCTATGACTGCCACTGAGCCTCTTGAAGTTCTTAGTTAGGACAAGATAAATGAATACACCAAGATTGGAAAACAAGGCATGGAAATGTCCTCCTGGATAGAGTGAGTCCTCAGAGATAGTGAGGAAATAATCACGAAATTCACAAGACTCTACCAGAGTATAGATTAGGCAAATAAGGAGCTACAGGCAGTAGCAAGATCCCTCTCCGAGGAGTTGGAAAATTCTAGATTGCAACATGAAACATTTCAAGGAATGGTTGATTTACTCGGTGATGACCTTTTAAAGGTTGGCATCATTGATCACTGCGGGTGCACAAGAAAGCTCTCGTCGCTTTAGATTCTTTGGGTTGATCAAATGGAATTTATCCTAGAGAGGATAGATAAAATCAAGGAGGAATCTCTGGATGTGAAACATCAAATGGAGTAGACAATCACAAAGATGGCTCCAGAGATGCTTAGTGAAGTGTTCACCTTGAGGGAAGTAGACGATACAATCCAGCTCTTCAAGGATATCACAACCCAAGGTTTGGCACTAGAGATCAATTTTGATTGAGAGTCTATCAATAACCTTCTGGCTTGCCGTGATTTCATTGGATACTTGATCGAGGCATGCGACGAGTACAGGATACTGAAAAGCTCAATACTGAAAAAGAAACTTGCGAAGTCATTGGAGACCACTTCAAGGGTCCTGATCATAATCAACTTTAGACAATGATCAGCAAGTTTATGGAGTACCGAGCTTAGTATCACATCGCCTATATTGATCAGAATCAAGACACTCCATTCAAGCAAAGAGATGATGATGAATAGTTTCTCTTCTTGTGTATGCTTCGATATTTTTGTAAAAATATTTTAAAAGTATGTTGGCATTTATGATGACATCATCCATGTTGCACCATGGGATGTTGCCATCCACCAACTTACCCAAAGTCAACTTTTGACTTTTTAGGTATTTTGTAAATAGTGGTTGGTTTCTTTTTGTCTTCTTTCTCCTTCTCCTTCTATAAATACTGGAATACTTGTATTCCAAGTGGACATTTTTGTATGAAAAGAAGTGAAGAGAGAAAGACTTTGTGCCTTATTTTAACAAAAGAGATGTTAATATATATGTTAAGACTTTGTGCTCAATATATGTGTTATCCGCATCAGATCTCTCTTAAGTTAGATCTATGTTTCTATTACAGTTGATTCATTCTTATTATCATCATATGTTCATCGAATTGTTGTGTTTGTTTATGTAAGTAAGTTTGGCTCTGTCTCTACTACCCCAAAGCATAAACCCTCCAACCTTTCTGTCTTTGGAATTCATTTCTTCTCCCTTTAGATCTACCTCCCTCCATTCCTTTCCTCTTACCTTTCTCGCTCACAGATTGGAACTACCTCTACCGGGATGAGATCCCAAACCCTTGAAGTTAGAATAGTGTAGATTTTCATAGATTCATGCTTGATAGAATAGCAATAAACCGGGTTTCACTTTTCTTTGTCTCAAAGAGGGCTATGCCCTACACCTTTGTTGGCCTACTTCCCCATGCCTCGTCTAACCGATGATTTTCAAACCAACAAGATACTATAAGATTTGTAAGTCTCATACTCATGACACTGTTAATTGTAGAGTAATTGATCATATTCATGAGGTTATTGAGACAGGTGTGCACCAGAAAAGTGTGGCAAGTGGATCTAAGGATCAGCATGAGGGTATGTGCACCAAGTATAAGATTTGTTTTATTATTTCTTATACTTTAAATTTATTTTAGTAAATATAATAATTTAGGGTCACTTTGCACCTAATGGATGTGGTCACGTAGCTCTATGATTATAATCTAGAAGATAGTTTTTCAAAATCTAATATGGTCAATACTTACACATTTTCATAATTTCAGCAATGACCTAAAACTTTCAGGCCATATATATTGTATTCAGTCTTTTTTTTATGAAAACATATAGTCATTTTGTAGGTTTTTTTACCTTATAGATTAGATTTTGGCCCTACCACTACTTGAATTGGTACTAATTTTGAAATTTGGTCCATAATTCACTTTAGTGACCACGAATCAGCTCTATGATGCTTGTCTACTTCTTACTAAAATGAGATCCTCACTTTGTAGATAGAGGATTTCTCCTTGAATGGGATTCTTATCCTATGGAAAAAATGAGGTGATTGTAATGTGCCTCCTCCTTAAGGTTTGATCACACTACTAGGTGTTGAATGAGTTTTTATGAATAGTACCAAGTGAATTACATCAAGTGAACTCATATGATTTCTCATTCTTAGAAACATGGTGCTCCATATAAAGATCATCCCTTCACCTTTCTTGGCTCTAAAATCATCCTTTCATGGAATCAAATTCAAGATTCTCATATATATCTCATGGAGATAGGTGATGCCTTAATACCTCACACATGATGGTCTCGGATACCTCAGTGGCATGAATATCTCATTTTATCTTGTTCTTTGGAGATATTTGGGTACAATGACATAATCATGATGTAATTATCAACAAGGGTTAGGGTTTAGGGTTTAGGGTTTAGTGTGTATAGTTTACGGTTGAGGGTTGAGGGTTTACATTTCATGGTTTACGGTTTAGGGCTCAAGGTTTAGGGCTTAGGGTTTAGGGTTTAGGTCTCAAGGTTTATGGTTTATGGTTTAGGGTTAAGGGTTTAGGGTTTAGGGTTTAGTGTTTATGGTTTAGGGTTTAAAGATTAGGGTTTAAGGTTTAAGGGCCAAGGTTTTTGGTTTAGGGCACAAGTTTTAGGGTTTAAGGCTCAGATTTTAGGGGTTACGGTTTAGGGCTCAAGTTTTAAGGCTCGGGGTTTAGGGCTTAGGCTTTAGGCTCACCTATTCATTCATTGTAATGTTTTGTGTCTTACCCATTCTTATTATTATTGACAAAGAATATTCAACTAAAAAGGGTTCTTCACTTCATAGGTAGAAAATTAAAAGGGATTCATCACAATTTGATGCCTTTCATCTACTGATATTTTAGAGGGAAATTTAAGATATCTAAGAAAAAAATCGATACAAAGAAATTTTACCCAATACATCTATCTTATTTTTCCCATTGCATAGGAACTATTTCACTCACTGTAAAGTTTTGTGTCTTACCCATTCTTATTAGTATTGATAGATAGTATTGAACTGAAAAGGGTTCATCTGCTTCATAGGCAGAACATTCAAAGAGAGTCATAAAAATTTGATGTCTTTCATCTATTGATATTTTGAAGGAGGGAAATGTCAGATATCCGAGAAAAAATTGGTACAAAGAAATGTATTTGATGCTCTTTTGAATAATTATTTCAATTTCAATCTTTCAAGAATGAAGGTTTCATTCAAAGAACAAAGCTTGATATGTCCAGTACTTGTGTAATCTGGCAATTTGAGAGGATTTATGAGGTTTGAGTCTATTTTTAAAGACGAATTACCCAATGTTTGAAAACGTTTCTGCATATGCAATAACATTTTGATCCGACACTTAATGATTCCTTAATGTTCAATCCTGCCATATACCCCAAAGTAGTCCTCGATCCTGGATATAGGGAGACATCATTACTTGGCTTCAATTTACAATGATAGAGATATTTGTAAATTCATGTTATGACCTCTAAATCGTATAAATTTAAAGTTTTTTTGAAGTCACGTCACACCCTTTCACTAGGATTGATGACTACCCCTATATTTTTAAGGTTCTTTTGAAAGAATCCATGGTTTTATCATAGAAGGAATTATCAATGAATGGAATTTCACTAAGTCATATCCCAACTCACTCCCATTCAAAACAAAACAAGAAAGATTTACTAGGTGATTGATAACCCCTTTGTGTTCTTAGCCATTCCCTAGTTGTTATGTTTATTTTGAAAACTTCAAGAAGTTCTATCAAATTTGCTATCCATTCCAATAGCATAAGAGATTTCTCTTTCTCTAAAGGAGAGGATACTGCAGGAAATTTGGTTTTGATCCTACACCTTTACGTTGGTATATTCTCTATATCTCTTACATTTCCTTTTAGATTAATTTTAGTTTTGTGATGGTTATTTTTTCCAGCTTCTAATGGGTCATCCTGGCTTGCATAATACTATACATGGAAATATGAGAAATGTGAAATTTGTTTCAGTGTGAAGAAATTGACATTCAAGAGAGCAAGTATGTGTGGGGAGAAACAGTTTGGAAGAGATGTGTAATATGCATTGCAAGGCACAAGGTAGATGTCATATCCATTTAGTTACTTGTCCCACCTATCATAAACAAGGTAGTTGTACAAGTATACTCAATGATGGTTCTAGGCATGAGACTAGGAAATATGGTCCTAATATTGATTTTCAAAAAGATGAACTCACTCATGAGACCTCCTGGAAATATATGATTTTTAGGAGTTAAATATTAGGGCTCTACATTTAGTGTTTATGATTTAGGGCTCATGGTTCAAGTTTTAGGGTTTAGGGTTAAGGGTTTAAGGTTTAGGGTTTAGGGTTCAGGATTTATTGCTAAGGGTTTAGGGTTTATTATTTTAGTTTTAGGGTTTAGGGTTTATAGTGTAGGGTTTAGGTATTATGGTTGAGGTTTAAGGACTCGGGGCTTAGGGTTTAGGGTTTAGGTTTTAGGTTTTATGGTTTAGGGTTTAGGGTTTAGAGTTTAGGGTTCTGGATTTAGTGTTCTGTGGTTGAGGGTTTATTATTTTATTTTTATGGTTTAGGGTTTAAATTTTAGGGTTTAGGCCTCGTGTTTAAGGTTTTAGGTCATGATTTTGTGGTTTAGAGTTTAGTGTTTAGGATTTAGGGCTTAGGGTTTAGGGCTTAGGATTCATTGTTTAATTTTTAGGGTTTAGGGCTCATAGTTTAGGGTTTAAGGCTCATGGTTTATGGTTTAGGGCTCATGGGTAAGGGTTGAATGTTTAAGGTTTAGGGTTTAGGGCTTAGGGTTTAAGGTTTAGGGTTTAAGGTTTAGGTTTTAGGGATCATGGTTTAGGGTTTAGGTTGAGGGCCTCGGGTTTAGGGTTTAGGGTTTCTATTGTAGAATTTAAATGCTAAAATCCTAAAAATTACCTATGTAATGACAAGATCATACTATAAAAACTATCTCTTAAACCGTGGCTCATGGAGCTGTGAGACTAGTTCCATAAGGTGAAGAGTGACCCTAATTTCTTATATTTATTTTTGTAAATAGAAGCATCCCAAAATCACATATAATGTTCATACTATGAAGAATGCATATGCATTATAACATGTACGGGTTTTACGTTTTCCCCTTTTCAATGCATGCCTCTAGGCTTGGATCCGGTTTAGATCCCCAAGCCTGAGGCATGGACTTGCACAAACACAGAAAACAACGTGTTTTTGCAAGAAAATGAAAAAATTCCACTTCCTCCATGATAAATCAACATAAAACAATTGATTCATTTAAAAAAATTTATACCACGACATAGAGAAAAGTTTCTTCTTTCTAAAAATATAATTTTTCAAATTTTCTAACTAATATAAGGTTTCCATATTATTTATTTTCTAACTATTCCTTTTTATAGATATTTTTGAAGTTTAAACATGTCTATCTTTCGTCATGTATCTTTTTTTGGCTCATCGAAATTGAAAAAAATTATACTAGCACAAACTAGGCCTAATTCTATACATATTCAAAAAAAATCTAATTTTGATGTTTTTGAGGTAGTTAGGGGGCATGGTCAGAGCTCCATTATTTTTCAAAATTTAAAATTTTGTAGGAGAAAAATCATTAAAAAAACTTGTTAAAAAAATCTAAAAAATTCTAGCACAAACTAGATGCTCCTAGCTATCTTTCTACTAAAGGGTTTTCAAAAATACTAAATGGTGTTCAAAAATGGTGGGGAGAATGAAAGTCACTCTATTATGTTTTTTAACAAAAATAGGATCACTTTTTAGTATTTTAATTATTTGACCCACTTAAACTTATTTGTTTTCAATAAAATTTAGTAGCTTAGAAACTAGACTCAACATGCTACGATTCATGATTATACAACATCTTCCAATTTTGAGTGTAACTATTTCAAAAACTCGTACAATTTGAAGTTTTTATTTTTAGAAAAATGCGTCCACTTAAGCTCCCCTTTTGGCCCCCAACTTGAAGCACTTACCCATGAACAATGTGGTGAAGGGCGTAGTAATGGAGATAAAAGGAATAAAGGCTACAGTGGGGGATACATAAGGTCAAGGTCGTGGCGGTGGAAGAGGAGGATTTCCTAGAGTTACATGTTATACATGTGGCTCACCGCTAACTATCGGGTGAGTGCCCTCAAAACATATTTTTCTCATGGTGCGGAAAGAAACATAATTATCAAGAATTCAATTATATGTATGAACACATGAGCAAGCAGCATAAATAAGACAAAGGCACGGCTATAATTAAAATACAAAGCATGCAGATGGAGGACAATGGATGCCGAAGGTGGGATTGAATTTTGAGAACTTGTGTTAGTCTACCCGCACTTGAGGCATCTCACATGCATGAGTCCCTATAAATTAAGCATGTGATATCTAAGCAAGAAGTGATAAATGCAAGGTACCCTGATGCACAACATCAGAAGGAAGTCTATTTAAAAACTATATATGTTATCAAGAATTTACAAGGAGAGATTCGGGGCTTGAAGGAATAAGCATGCGCATTAGATAGAGAAAAATGCGTTGACATTCCACATAAGGACATTGATAATTTAAAGGAATTATGTTGTATGTTGAGAAAAGAGAACATCATTCCTTTGATAGGTGAATGGTTAAGAGATAAGGTACCATGTGCATGACATGAGTGCGAGAGGCAGATCTCGTATGTTAATCTACCTCCACATAATCATGAATACAAAAAAGAGATCAAATTGAATGCATTTATTAATGGATGGCTCTTTAGTAAAATTCTTATAGACACAGTGTAGAAGTTAATGTGCTTACACGGGATGCTTATAATCAATTGGGCAAAGACCACCATTACATCCTTCTATGAATGTGTTGTATATGGAAAGCGAAATAAGGGAAAATCTAATTGGAGTACTAAAAGATGTCACTATCATGATTCAGAGAGCCAAGTTTATTGGGGACTTTGTGGTATTGGGGCTTGCGAGAAGAAGATAGTTTCCCAGCATTACTTGGGCGCCCTTGGTGTTATGTAAATAATGCATTACTTGTGCTTCAATAAGGGTTACATTACCTTTGAAAGCAAGGAACGCATTATTATACTATTGATAGATGCAAAGGTTACTCCATATGTTGAGCCTTTAAGTAAGGAATACTTGAACATAATTTATGTGCACTAAACCGAGAGATCTTGAGGTGAATGAACCATCCAAGAAAGGAGTGATTCAATGGGATAGTGCACATTCATTTAGTGATACCACGGGTATTTTTGTGATAATTGGGTGCATGGAACATATGAAGTAGTGGGATGATAAATTAAGGATATTTTTACCCACATGCTTTTCACCATTTGGTTCATAACTGAGTTCCTCAATATACTAGTGAGGGGAACCCTAAGGTATTCTTACGCATCATGGAGGCCCGGTGGATAAATGAGGTAGATAGGAGAAATATTCTTGTATATACTCTACACAGGGATGTAGCTCGTTGGTGGGCTATACATATAGATAACTTATTGTAGTGGCGAGGGGTGAGAATTTCCTTCTCCACTAGGTTTTCAAGAAACAATGTACCTTCAAAAATATATGAATTCCATGGGAAGGATTATACTTTGCATCATGTTTAGAAGTGTGAGAGACTCTAGACCAAGGGCGGGAGGCCTTACCACCATTATGCAGGTACACAATTTCTATACCACCCTCGGTAGGTAGTTGTGCACACACATGGTATGTGCATGTTGAGTTAACAAGAGTGACAACAAACTGACAGGAGATGACCTCATGTATGATTAATGTATTCGATTATTTTTCAACTAAGCCAATGATCAATTAAGCACTACAAATTATAAATAGACTTCCTTTTGGGAGATAGCGTGAAGGCTAGGGAGATCTTGTTGGACATGTTTAGGGAATTGGACTTAGAGGCGCACTTTAACCTAGAAGAGAGTGAAGAAGAAGAAATGGTTTGTGCCTAGGAAGAAAAAAAGAAGGGTAAGATGATATGTATAGTAGATGGTAATGATGATGAGGATAATAATTTGGATATTAGCTATACATATGGTATGCATGAGGTAATGGAAAGAATATATGCAAAGGTGCATGGGTATCATGAACCTATGAAAATAAAGAAAGTTAACATTGGAAAGCAGATCCCAAGGAGGCCATCATTGGTGATTATTGGTCAGAGAAGGAAGTGGAAAGATTATTGAACTCTTGCATGAATTTCGTGGATCTATTTCTAAGGGGGTATCATGAATTTAAAGGAGTACACCATTTTTATAGGGAGATGTGAATTAAACTTAAATAAGGTGCACACCCGATTAGGAAGAGGCCTTATAGGATGAATCCTAATCTATATGTTAAAGTGAAGGAAGAAATTGATAAAATGCTCAATTCTGGTATAATTGATCCCATTGAGGAATCATAGTGGGTAAGTCCCATGGTCATCAGCATTAAGAAGGATTCTTAGATTAGGATCTATGTGGATTATAGGGAGTTAAATGCTTCTTGTGTGATTGATCCTTTACCCATCCCTTTTACAGAAGAAATACTTGAAGGAGTAGCAGGGCACGAGATCTACTCTTTTACATATAGGTTATCTAGTTAACATCAAGTGCGTATAGCAAAATAAGATCATGAAAATACCACCTTCACTACAAAATGGGGAATTTTTTCATACACGATGATGCCCTTTGGATTGAAGAATGTGCATGTGGTATTTTCGTGCATCATGGTACACTCATTCCAAGACTTCATTCATAAATTTTTGCATGTTTTTCTAGATGATTGGACCATTTATGGGTTGGTTAAGTGATCCATAGGTATCCAGAAAAAAATCACATACCATTTCATCAGTCCCATCAGCACCAAGAAGGAAAAGTGAAGAAAAATGAGGAAAATGAGGTTTTGTCAGCATTTTAATAAGCCACCCAACCTAGGTGGTAGTCCTATAACCACCGCCAAGCCACGCCGGTGTTCCTAAAATAGCCAATCTGACATGGTGGCGATCCGACACTTTTTATGGGAAAAATAAAATCAAGGAACAAATAGTTCCAAAATTTGAAGAGATGGTTGTGTCTCTTCCCTTCCATGCCCTTTCACATCCTCCAGTGTACATGAGGACATGGGAAGGCCTATAAATGCATGAAAGGAGAAAGATAATTCATCATTCAGAGATCCAAAGAGATAAATGAGTAAAGGTTTAATTTTAATGAGAGTAAGTGAGCAAGATCTTTAGTGCTTTGGAGTGGAATTATAGGAGCAAGGTGTAGAAATAGAGAAAGAAAGCATAGGAAGGGAGAGGTTTACATTGTTGTCTCCATTTTCTACTTCTTGTAATCTGTAATTGTCTATAATTGACCAATAAAAGTGGGAAGAAAGAGTGTTTTTCCCTTCCCGACTGGTTTTCCTCCATTGGGGGTTTCTAGGATAAAATTGTTGGTGTTTGGAGTTTGAATTTGTTTCTCTTCTCTACAATTTCCTTTCTATAGCACTAGATAATCAGTCACTAAAGCTCTAATCTTCAAGAAAATATGTCATTTTCCAAATTTGAAAGTAGAACAACAAATTATTGTGATTTTGTGAATTTCCAAAGTAGAAGTTTACATATCATTTTGGGATCAGAGTTGATTATATATCTAGGACTATGGTATTCGATTATTTCTTGTGATTTTTATTATAGTGAAAAGGTCAAAAGGTGAAGAATTTTTACCTTGCAAGCTAGATATTTCTATGAAGAAGTGGAAACAAAGAATTTGAGCTCAAATGGAGGAAGAGAACTTGGTCTATAGAGTCGAGATGCTAGAGACCATGATGGATAGATTGTATAGACAACAAGAAGAGCTCTCAAATCTAAAAAAATGGCTTATGTTAAGAAAGATTCCATGGACTTGGTGGTTCAAGAACTGGCCAAAAATTTAGTATCGAAAAGAGACACAAAGAGAAAGAATGGGAAGAGCATGAAGAAGAGACATCAATTGTAAGCGAGAAGGTAAAATCTGCTCATACACCTTTTAAAGTTGAAAAGAAAGTGGAAATAAAAAACTTTGAAGGACAAGTACATGCAAAATTACTTGATAAGTGGATAAAAAAATTAGAAGTTTATTGTAGTGTACATAACATTACTGAGGCACAAAGTATTACCTTTACACGTCTCAAAATGGAAGGTCATGCTCTAGTTTGGTGGAAAACCCATCTAGCCACTTGTGAGAAGAAGAAGCATCCTATTGTCAAGACTTGGGAGGGTTTTAAGGAATTGTTTCAAGCTAACTTCTATCCTATCGACTATAAACCGACATGATGATTAAGTGGCAGTAATTTAGATAGGGCAGTGGTCAAAGCGTGTAGGACTATACTATGGAATTTTGGACATAAGCCATGTTTTTAAATATGGACTTGGAGGATGATGACATTGTGACCAAATATTTGGGAGGACTTCACACTCACCTTTGGAGGAAGGTAATCTCCATGATTCCCAAGGATCTTGACAAGGATTTTGTTCAAGCATACTATATCGATGATGAGAAGAATCAAGGATAAGTAGAGCCAAAGGGAGACCGGTCAACGAGATCAGTAGGAAAAAGAACAAGGGAATACAAATAGCAAAGGTAAATGGAAAGGTAAACATGCTTTGTTATTGCTTTTCATACTTGTAAATATCCTAAGAAATTTTGTAATAATTGTGATATAAATGGACATACTAACGCCACATGTTGGAATTTGCATCCGAATTAAACCCAAAGCAACGAACCAATCATTTTGAGAAATCCATGGCCATTGTGAAGACAGAAGGAGAGGTGGATATTGAGGATGATTCAGATGTAGACGAGAGGTTGGGATGCACGGCCACTAACATGTATGGGGGAGCGAGAAGAAGAAGAGATGAGTAAGATTTTTCAAATTAGAATCCAAATCAAGAATACTAGGGTAAACGCTTTAGTAGATTTTGGTTCTCAGTCAAATTTGATTTTTGATGTGGTTGTATAATAGCTTGGCCTAGAGACTGTTATCCAAAATGTGCCCCTGCTCATTTTTGTGGCTAACTCCTTGTGTTCTTGCCTCTCTTGTGCCTCAGTCTCCATTTTTTGATTTTCAAGCACTCAAATCTTTCTGGAAATGGCACCATTGGATAGAGCTCTCTCTCATCTTTCCAGAAAGGTAAATTTTTCCTCCTAACTCCTCATATTTTTCAAGTTATGGCTCGGCGGAGTTTTTGTGGGAAATTTTCCCCTTGGAAGCCCGCAGCCAATAGGAAGCTGCCACGTGTCCCAGGAGGTGGTGGAGAAAAGAAAAAAAACTTAGAAAATTTTTCAAGTTTTGGTCAAAATTTGCAAAAGGAAATTTTTTTCCCGCGGGCCCGCCGAGCCAATCAGGACGTGACACGTGTCAGCAGGAGGCAAAGTGAAAAATTTTGCTAAGTGTTTTGCCAGAAAATTTTTGAATTTTGGCCCGCAGCCAATAGGAACTCGCCACGTGTCCAGAGGAGGGTCGCGGACGTCGGAGGAAAGGTTAGAAAATTTCCAAGTTTTTGCCAAAAAATTCAAAATTAAATTTTCGCCCGCATGGCCCGCGGTGAATTGGATTGCGCCACGTGTCCTCATCAATCAGAGCGGCGGGGGAGAAATGGAAAAGTTGCTAAGTTTTTGCCAAATTTTCAAAAGGAAAGTTTGGGGCAGAGGGCCCACGCCCAATGAAAATAGGACACGTGTCCTGTGGTCCCAGGGGAGTTCGGAGCTCGGGAAAGATTTTCAAAATTTGGCTAAGTTTCACCAAAAATTTCAAAGGGAAAGGTTTTCCCCATGGCCCCTTCCATCCAATCAGGACGTGCCACATGTCCCGGAGTGGCGGGGCATGGGGGAAAAATGAAATTTTTTCCAAAGTTAAAAATGCAAAATTTTCAAAGGTAAAATTGCGCCCTAAGTAGGAGTGCAAGCCAATCAAACCTCACCACGTGTCCAAGTTGCGAAAAAATTTTAAGGGCCCGAAAGAAAAGTTTCAGAGGATGAGCTGCGGCCAATCATACATTACCACGTGTCACCCAAGTAGCGGAGTGTGAGGATTTTTGGAAAATTTTCCAAAATGCAAAAAAGAGGTAAAATTCAAAAAAATTTCCCACCGATCCGTTTTGGGTCTGTTTTTGCCCTAAATCTTCAAATGGCCATAACTTTTGATCCAGAAATCAGATTTTTGCGTTCTTTATATCAATGGAAAGCTGGTCAAATTATCTACAAGATTCCATGGTCAATTTTGAATTTTGGTTCAGTTTGGAGAGATAAAATCAAAAAACGCTTCTGGCACGTGGTAATGGCCAGAAATGACGTTTCAACAACCAGTTTTAATGCAGAATGGCTCGCATTCTTCTTCAACATGGTCAAAAATGTCAGGGAATGGGTTTGTAAGGACCTCCATGCTGTTTTTAATGCATTTTGGTCAATGGGGAATGGCTCCCACGTTTTTTCACGTTTTCTCTCTCCTGGGCTCGACCCATGCACTGTAAAAGCCAGATTTGGCTCATTTTTCAAAGGTGGAACATTTTTTTGCATAGCAAGCTTCTGTTTTCACCTTCAACAAGTGATTTTGGCAAGTATCAGACCTTCCAGGGATTGTAACAGGTTTTTCTACCTCTTTGGTGTTGGAATACAAGGATTTTGATGTTGAAAATCACAATGCAGGCTCTGTGAATGCTTTCAGTCCTTTATATGTGTTGTTTGCTTCATTTCAAACCCTTGTTTGACTTATCAACCTGTGCATGATGTTTTATGTTGCAATTTCTGATTTGTGTCAATTTTCATGAGCAAGAAGTGCTCACCACTCCTTTGGTGTATCACCCTTATCAGTTTAGTTTTAATTTTTGCATTTCTTATCCCTGTCTCCTTGCAAATTAGGATAAAATTAGGATCTGAACCTCTGCAGTTGTGAAAATAATAGATCTAATCAGAGGAGTTTGAGGAACCAGCCTCTAATCTAGAGATTCCTCTCTCATCTTGCAAGTCCCACACTTGGAGAGAGGTTTCAATGTTGTGCAATCACACTAGATGCCTTAAACGTCAACTTAGAAACCCGATTTGCATCCAAGGGTCTTTGCTGATTTGCAACAACAGAGACTTATGCTCATCCACATCCATACCCATTGGGATGGGTGAAGAAGGGTGTAAAAATACATGTTACAAGAAAGTGTAAGTTTCAGTTTGGAATAAATTCCCAATATATTGATGTATTAGAGGCTAATATCATTCCACTTGATGCATTTTATGTTGTCTTCAAAAGTCCTTACTTGTATGCCAAGGATGTTGTGTTCAGAATAAGGGAGAACCGGTACAGATGGGTTAAGGATGGAGTCAGTTTCAACATCCACACACACTAGAGAAAATCAAAGAAGGCTATGGTAAGTGTCAACCAAACACAAAGACTTATTTAGCTAAATCATCAATTTTGCTTACTTTCACCTGGAAGAAAAGCAAAATGGATGTGAGAGCTGAGATGTTTATAATCGAAGGATGGATGACTTGGTTAGCACTTGTTAGTTTTGCGAAGAATCCACCACAGAAACTACTCGTTCAAGGAGAAATACAAAATTACATTATGCAATCACCATATTTGCCTACTAATTCACCTTGGACTGACCATGGGGTAGCAAGGAGAAGAGGAGATGCAAGGAATAGTGGTGATTATAGCAGTAACGTACATGGAGAGGATTCAACCGATCCATATCAAGAGATAAAGAAAAGAAAGAAGAACTAAACCACTATAGTATGGGACCTTTTCCATACTTGAGCAGGTTGGAAAAGAAACCTTGAGTAGATGCACGTAATAGCAATTTGTAAGAGATCGCACCTACTAAATCCATCTATGCATGACAAAGAAGGAAACATATAGAAGTTTCCTTCCAAAGAGGATTTTACTCAAGGTAACTCAAAGAAGGATGTATAACTAGAGTAGTAAACCGAGAGATCCACAGGAGTCTTAGCAAGTTGGACAAGAGAATACACCAAGGCAGACCCAATGGTACTCAAAGGAGCAAGAGAGGGAGTTGATTCCTCTACCACTCCCCCACTAAGATTTTGTGGGACCAAAATCCTCCTAAACAAGGGAGGTATGATCCATAGGGATCAGAAAATAAAACACACGAAATTCATTAGTCCCATCAACACCAAGAAGGAAAAGTGACGAAAAATAAAGAAAAGGAGATTTTGTTAGCATTTTAACAGTAACCATCGCCCTGCGCAAGGCGGCGGTCCTGACACTTTTGACGGAAAAAATGAAATCAAGAACGAAGCAGTTCCAAAATTCAAAGAGATGGTTATGTCTCTTCCCTTCCATACCCTTTCACATCCTCCAATGAATGAGAGGACATGAGAAGTCCTATAAATTCATGAAAGGGGCAAGAGAATTTATCATTTAGAGATTTAAAGAGGTCAAGGAGAAAATATTTAAGTTTAATGAGAGAAAGCGAGCAATTTTTTTAGTCTTTGGAGTGGAATTATAGGAAAAAGGTATAGAAATAGAGCAAGAAAGAATATGAAGGGAGAGGTTTACATTGTTGTCTCCATTATCTATTTCTTGTAATCTATAATTGTCTATAATTGACCAATAAAAGTGGGAAGAAAGAGTGTTTTTCCCTTCATGACTAGTTTTCCTCCATTGGGGTTTCCAGGATAAAATTGTTGGTGTTTGGAGTTTGAATTCGTTTCTCTTCTCTACAATTTCATTTCTATAGCACTAGATAATCCATTAATAAAGCTCTAATCTTCAATCAAATATGTCATTTTCCAAAGTTGAAAGTAGAAGCGTAAATTATTGTGATTTTGTGAATTTCTAAAGTAGAAGTTTATAGATCATTAAGGACCATTATGAAAATATAAGGATGATGTTTGAGAGGTGCAGGAAATTGAGCATCTCCCTAAATATTAAGAAATGTATCTTTGTGACACCTTTTGGTACTTTTCTAGGGCACATTATTTACAAGGATAGATTGTTGGTAGATCCTGCCAAGGTTGTTGTGATCTTGGGCTTAGAAGAACTAAACAATCGAGCTAAGTGTGCAGCTTCTTGGGACATACATGGTATTACGGGAAGTTTATTAAAGGATATGTAAATATCATCGTGCCCCTTGAGGAAGCTGTTGAAGGCTAAAGGAAAGTTTTATTGGTACGAGGCACAATAGTTAGCCTTTGAAACATGAAAGGAGAAGCTTACAACCGCACCTAATATGTGCTTTCCTTCATGGGAAAACCCATTCCATGTTCATGTGGATGCTTTTAGGATGGCAATTGGTGCAGTGTTGGCACAACCAGGTGAAGGAATAATGGACCACCCCATTTGTTTTACGAGCAAGATAGTTAACACCAGTTGAATATAATTATACTATTATTGAGCGCGAGGCTTTATCTATGATTTACGCATTGCACAAGTTCAGAAATACTTATTAGCTACACCCTTCATCTTCTTTATAGATCATATGACACTTAAGTATTTGGTCAACAAGCATGTGTTACAAGGGTGCATATGTAGGTGGATCCTACTATTTCAATAATTTTAGTTTACAGTTGTGGTAAAACTAGGAAAAAGAAACTCGGGACCTGACCACTTGTCAAGGATCAATTCAAGTGAGGACATGTAGATCATTGAGGACACAATAATGGATGCACAACTCTTAAAATTGAATCGCATGTGAACTAAGCTAGAGGACATTGCAATATTCTTGTGCAATCTTTGCTAGGCACCTTGTTGGTTGGATATTTTGTCAAACCAAAATATGAGGTTCAACCACAGTACATGGGATTAAATCCCTCCTCAAAGACAGTGAGGCTGCCTGTTTATTGCTAATCTAAAACACAATAAATAACATATACAATATTCACACTAATCTAACCATTGGGGGTTGGGATGAAATCCCGAAATCCACATTCACACGATTGAGGATATTGCTTTCGTAAGTGAAATAGGTTAGAAAGCTATTATGATGAAAGAAGCACGGTAGAAAAGAAATGGGAGAAACGTATTTTCTTTCGAGTAAACACAGAGCACGAAATAATCATACGAGTTTTAGATCACAAGATATAGTGTCGAGATAATTAGAAACACTGAGATTCTATGCAAAGAATAGCTTTAAGATCATGAACATAAGAACACTATCTTAAATAAGATATATTTCACAACACAAAGTCTGCAAAACAATATCAACTTCTATTCTTCAAAATGATTGAAAGAAAACACAAAGTTTTTCTCCTTTCCAATAGCCTCTTAATGCTTCAAAAATTCTCGACCCTTTAGAATGCACAAGCATCCCTTATTTATAACAAAAGAAGCTAGAGATAAAACAGGACAGATCCTGAAAAGTAGCATGCTAACTAGAGTTCAGCTTTGCATGATTCTCACGCAGGAGATCAAGTCAAAGTATGAATTAAAAATAATGACAAAACGGAAATAAAAGATATGTCATTCTAAAAATAGAAATGTCATGGGACGTTGGAACTTAATCCGAGTCATCATCTTTTGATTCTTCTTCTTTCTCTTCCTCCAGCTGAGACTGTTTGTTCCGGAACTCCTGGAACTTCCGAATAATGCCTTGCATTTCATTTTCCTCAGGTGCAGTGGAATGATCATTCCACATTTCGCAGGTCTCATGGATATCACGCCTTTGCCGGGAAGCTTTTTCAACCTTTTCTTTGAGCTTTCTTAAGGCCTCCAACGTATGTTCAATCCTCACAAACTGACCAATGACTTCAAGGTCAAATCCATCTACAGGTTCATGCTGAACAGTCTCTTGAACTTGTTTGAAGAGATCATCTGCTGATAGGGCACTTGAGTTCCCAACTGACACCTTTGGACAAATCTTTAGCAATTCTTCTTCCAGATCACTTTTCCCATCGATCAATTTATCCCTTGATTCTCTCAACTTGCTGCAGGCTTCGTTGAGAATCTTTACTCTGAACTTGATGGCCTTGATCAGCTGAAAGTGTTTATCTGTATGTGGAAGAACGCCTTCTTCTACCAAGAGATGTGCTGGTATTTGCTTTAGCACTTGGAGAGCTTCACAAGTCAAATCAAGCTGTCCAAGTTCTTCAGTGAATTCCTCATCCATCTTCTCTCCTTCCTTCTGAATCTCTGCCAAGGACTGATGAACTTTCACCACGTCTAGAATTACTTCCTTCCCTTGTTGGAGCAACTTTTGGATCCATTCATCAACCACTCTTCCTTTTTTGGCAATCTTCTCAATCGTAGGCACCGATGAGAAATCAAATCCGGCAGAAGCAGAAGCAGAAGAAGGTGGTATGGATTCAAGGGGTTTTGAGAGTTTGATCAAAACCTCTGTCAACTGCTCCACTTTTTCCTTAAGCTCATCTCTGTTGACCTTTGTTTCTTTCAACTTTTTGGCACAAAGACGTCTATGGAAGCCCATGCATCTTGTTGCGCTCCTTCTGCTATTACTTTCCCTAGAGACACCCTGGTTACCTGGTAATCAGCAGCTGTTACATCATCTCTAGTTTTGTCAGCTGAGGGAGTGGCAATCTCTGCGAACTTATCTCCTGAAGCATCTACCAAAACCCTTGAAACTGTTTTGGGTTTCTTGGCTGATCTCGCAGTAGAAGCCTTGAGTGAGCTGAAATCAAAGGCTGGTAGGGGTACAATCACTTTCCTCTTCCTCAAAGTTTGTTCGAGTAGCCATTGTGGTGTATCAGAGGAAACTGCCAATGTTGTAGTAACTGGTATTCTACTCTCAAGGGGAGCAGATTCTACTATTGGAGGGGGAACAGTAGCCAACGTGGTAGTAGGTGCAATGAATAGAGGCACAGGTTGTGGGGGAGTGTTGGTGATCACTTGGGTTCCAGCAGAGAGGGGTGAGAGCCCGGAGAAAATATTGGCCATGCTTGAAGAAGTGGATGGGGAATGAGGAGGCTGAAGTGGTTGTTGAGGGGGAGGCACAGATTCAGTTTCCAAAGCCTTGAATGCAAGAGATAAGGTCTCTCCAGTTGAGCAATCAGCAAATGGTGAAGTCAAGAGCTGGCTTCCTCCTTCTTCTAAATTAATCTCCCCTATTTCTGGTGGTGTTGGTGATTCTGGCACAACCACCGTTTGAGCTGGAGAGACAATTGAAGAGATTTGTCTTTCTTTCTTCTTCTTGGGAATCCTGATTTTTATAGACCCCCCAGTAGATTCCTTGTCCTTCTTCTTTTTGGAGGGCCCCGCCTCAGAAGCAGCCAATTTTGGAAACTTGTCATCCTTAAAATTCATCCCCCAAGAGGAGAGCCATTTCTTTGTACGAGCCAGAATTAGGGCTGACCTATCGGTGATAGAGGCTTTTTCGCTGGCCGACCAATCAATAGGCGGGAAAACGTATCGATCTTCATTAAGCCCATCATAGGACATATCCAACACACTTTCATTGTCAGTTGTGCCATCTGGCAAATCAGAAAGCTCTAGCGTCTGAATCTCATTAATAGTTAACCTACTATTATCTTTTTCGCGAATGACTAACTTCACATGCAGATCCACCGAGATATCCTCAATGTCGGGCTGTGCGATGATGTAGGGCTCCATAGGTTCTAAGTACTCCTCGGATGTCAAAACCATCCCGAGACTTCATATGCTTCTTTAATTTCTCCCTGGAGTTCACATTCAACATTTTTGGCCTTTGCCACTTTGTTGAGCAAGTATATCTCCCAATAGAAATTGGGAAGGATACTTGCTGCCTTATGCTTGCTCTGTTGGAATTTGTGAAAATCCAATAGGCTGCCCCGACCAATTCTATTAGTATCAATCTATCCCCCTGGATAGCGAGGCGACGGAAAGGCTCTCCAGTACATGACCGTTCGAAGGTAGGTAAACTTCTTGAACTGCAAGAAGATACATCCCCATTTAGATACTTCACCCATGCCTAAATCGAGACCCTTGTCTTTCTCAGCCACAGGTTGGGTGGCAGTGTTCTCGTAGAAAAAGGCGTCATTTACCCTCCTAAAATGATCCTTGGACCCCTTCTTCGTTATTTGAGGATAATACTTATAGACTGGGTTTGTCGTTCTGCTTCCTTTAGTATCCAGTCCAGGATAGCTCCTCATTCCAGCTGCTGCATAGGCCACATATGAGAACATATAAAACTTTCCGGTCGACAGGACCGTCGTCATCTGAGAGTCAATCTCATTACTGATAAGGGTCCCCCAGTCAATCCCTTGCTTGTTCTTCTTGATGGTGACCATAAATTGGTACATCCATCCATGAAATAAATTTGATTCCGGCAAGCCAAAAACCCGGCTCAGTAGGGTGATAATATCGTTGATTTCTTGTATGAAATCCGATCTAGGGATAGTTCTTGGAAATCTAGATATTACTGGTTTTTCCTTGACCAAGAACTTCTTATTGACATCCCTAATGCAATTTTCCTGGTTACTGTCCCAGGCCTTCTGAGCCGACTTGATGTCTAGGGCCCCATACTCTTCAAAATTTGGTAGTTTCAGGAGATCATCAAAATAAGCCCCATCTAGTTTGATAACTACTTCACCAGCCTGATTCCTTACGGAACGAGAAGCTGAGTCGTAGCTGGATGCACACGCCAAAACAAACTCTGGACATTGGGCAGACATGGGGAAGCCTGCTGCAAGGGGCAAGCCACTGTTAGCTAAAGCCACCATCCATGGGGTTTGAGAAGAACTCTTCACCCTATTCCAAAAGTCGTCCATATCTATGTTGCCCATTTCAGTATCCCTGATATCATAATTACAGTCGATATATGACGGGGATTCTGGTTTCTTAAATTTGTATTTCATCCGCTAGATTTTCGGCCTTCTCCTGTGATGAACCAGGATCCGACATGAAGAATATTGGAAGGAGAAAGGCTCGGAACTCCGGAGATGCTGTGCACACTGAAAAACCTGATTGACTGAATGCGTCGGAAGAAGAGAAGAACCCGACACGCAGAAGAAGATATCGGAAAACTTTGAGAACCCGACAGGTCTGATATGTCGGAATCTTGGCGAAACCCGACACTTGCTTTCAATGGCGGAAACAGGAGAAAACCCGGCACCCACTTTCGATGACGGAACTTAGGAGATGCCCGGCACTTAGTGTTGAGGTCAGAATGTTGAGAAACCCCGTCACTTCGAGCTTCCAATGTTCTTCGGACTTTTGAATCTGCAACACAACCTTCAAAATCCGGGAAACAAAAACAGAGTCTTTCCTTTGAATTTCTACATACACAACTTCCTTTCTTTTTTGTTATTCATATTCCATACATCATGCAAGTAATTGGAATTTGGAAGGAACAGCACCAATCGATAATCTCAAAAAGAAAATAAACCCTAAAAACCCAAAACCCTTTCCAAAACAACACAGAAAGAAGAAGGAAGAAAAACCCTCAACAACTGGCAAGAAATTGGAAAGAAAATACACGCAGTCGATCCAGAAAAATCAAGAATAAAGAAGGAACGAAAAATACCTTCAATTCGAGACAGGTAAAATCGAAAACAAACGATCCAGTCTGGTAACGCGAGTTTGCGGGTTTTGGGAGCGGAAGAGCATGCGAAAAATCCACGAATTAAAAATATGAACGGTAAGAATGACGTGGAAATCCGCGTATTTATAAGAAAATCAGTAATAAATACACTTCAGCTCGGCACGTGCCAACTCACCGACCACTCGGCATGAATGCCACGTCAGCATGTTGGAGGAGTCCGAAAACCCGACACGAGGAGATTTAGTGCATTTCGGGTTTCGGGCTTCGGAAAACATGGAGCACAAAACATGTTTTGAATCATGAATGTTCCGATGCATTGAACTTCCGAAAACCCGATTACAAAGGATTGAGCGGACTTCGGGAATCGGAGAACATGGCGCATAAAACATGTTTTGGAACATGAATGTCCCGATGCTTTAGAGTTCCGAAAACCCGAATACAAAGGATTGTCTTAACACAAGGCGGGTTTCGGGTTTCGGAGGTCATAAGACATAAAGCATGTTAAAACTTATGTCAAGCTGTTAGTAACACCCGAAAACCCGATTTTCTCTAAAAGAGGTCATAATGCAAAATCACTTCAAAAATTTTGTAGGGGTTATCCGATCGTTTCGTTGTGAACTCAAAACGGGGATAACACACCGAGGGTATAAAGACATTGGAAAAGAAACAACTCACAATACACAAAATTCCCTATCAATTGATGGGTGGATACATGTATAAACTATGTCAGGATGACATTTTTTGCTGGTGTGTTTTGTAACATGAGTGCGAGGGGATCATAGAGGAAGCTTGTGGTGGGATTACACATGCACATTATGTTGGAGATGCCACTACGCACAAAATTTTAATAGCTAGATTATGGTGGGAGAATCTCTATAAGGATGTCAAAGAATATGTCAAAATGTGTGATCATTGTCAGCACCTTGGGAAACCAGAGCAAGAGATGAGAGGCCTCTAAGACCTATTACAAGTTCGAACCATTTTAAAATGGGCAATTAACTTTATGGGTCCTATTTCCCCACCCACGCGTAAGAATGGTGTGCACAATATAATAACTTGCACAAATTATATGACAAGGTGGGCTGAAGCAGCGCCTACAAAACAACACCCTATCACCCACAGGCCAATGAGGCTGCTGAGGATTTCAACAAGATATTGGGGCACACTTTGACTAAGATTTGTCATGTTGGAAGAAATGACTGGGATGAAAAAATATTTGTTGTACTTTGGGCATACATAACTACATACAAGAGATTGAATAAGGCCACACCCTTTCAGTTGGTGTTTGGCACAGACGTTGTGTTGTTTGTTGAGTTTATGTTTCCATATCTTCATATTACAAGCGCAGGAGGCCTATATGATGAACAAGTAATTTAAGAGCACATATGTAAGTTTATGCATTTGGATGACAATCGTTCCATTTCTGTTGGAGTTAAAAATATATAGAAAGCAAGACAGAAGTATGGCATGATCAAAAAATCAAAAATAAGGAATTTGAGGTGGGAAAGATGGTCTTATTATATGATTCAAATTTTTGTGCCACTCTAGGAAGTTGAAATTTCATTGGTTGGGACCATTTGTTGTAACAAATATATTGGAATCAGCACTTACCGATTAAGCGTTAGATGGCAATTTCTTGCCCAATTACTTCAATGGGAGTAGGATGAAGCCCTACTATAAATAAGTCTTCTTGGTGTTTATAATAAGGTAGTTTTATCATTTTAGATTAGGTTTCCCTTTAATGCATTTCCTTTATATGTGTTTCCTTTCATTATTGATATGATTTTTCAATTTATTTCAAAGTGTTGTACTTGTAATAAGTGCACTTGCACACCTATCGTTGATTATTATTTAATTGATTTCATACACAAAGAGGACCACGCATACTTTTAGTGTGGGGTGGATAAAATACATGATAAATGAACCCACTTGGAAAGATATTTAATGTCCTCTGGAAGATGGGTATGCATAGAAGAAATATGGTGTAGGTGCTTGAAGTAAAGGTGCGAGATCAAGAGAAGAATTTCTCAAGTTAAAGAACACACATAGATGGATAGATGCACAATGTAACATGAGGTAGGAAGCAGCATGGGCAACTACTTGGTATGAGGCGTAATAGATAGGTACTTCGGTGCGGGGAAAAGCATGAAAGGAATTATGTGGTTGAGAAGTAGTGGGTGTGTCGAAGGTTACGAATGGGGCACGGAAAACTTATTGTGGAAAAAGGAAAGAAACACCATTCAATCCGAGTACGGTGGTTGGTGAAGAGTAATAAATACTGAGGAAAATTTTAAAAATCTATAAAAGGTGGGCTTGAAATATCATTTTTACCTTGCGTTGTGAAAGTATTCGAGTGATTTTAAGAGTGAGTTAAAAAGAGAGCTAACAAGCGAGTTCTAGGTGAACATACGTGAAGGATATTTTTTTGAGATCGAGTTAGAGATATGTGTGCACAATATTGCTTATGGATCCATCAAAGGAGGTGTTTAAACAAAGATAAGGCATGTGGGAAGAAAATTTACAAGTTATGGTTTGAGGAAAAGCTAGGGCATGCAAATCTTAGTTTGCAAAGCTCAAATTTATTGCAAAATTAAATTATTATTATCATAATGACACCAAAGCGAGCACCTGGAGCAACCACAAGGAACAGAAAGCAAAAGGAAGTAGAGGTGGAGATGGAGGACACCCCCGAGAGTATATTTTCATAAATGCAGGACCCAAAAGGATTTATAATGGGATTAGATTGGGAATCTTATATCGCGTAGTAAAGTGAGTGACTATACTCATCGAACCAAGGATAACATGGATGATTTGGACAAGCACTTAGTTGTAAAGACAAATTTGAGGACAGAGAATGACGTGGGTGTATATGATGATGCGAGTCAGAATTTGGTGGTAAATGTTGGAGTCATGCGGTTGTATGAGTTGTCATACCTTGGAAAACTTGAGAAGTTATATAAATTATTGATGTCCAGTGTACACGAGTATTTCTTCTATTTTGTAGGGCGGTGAGTACAACTTGGTGCACCCTTGATTGGGAATTTAACAAGGTTGAGGAGTTTGGGCTTGAATATAGGCAACGATCTCAAGGATAACGAGGCCATAGAAGTAACTTAAATTGCATTGGCATATACTAAAGGAGGGTGTGTGATAGACATAGTCAAGATGGAAATGTTCCCTGTGATACAGAAGCTATGTACCTTCTCACCAAATCAAACAACCGGGAGTATTGGATCTAGGTAAACAAAATATGGCTCTATATCACCGAGAAAATGATAAAGGGAGTCATGTAGAATTTGTCTTCTTTCATTGTTGAGACCATTATTGAAGAATCACACCATGGGGATAATATTAGTTTTGGCGTTATTCTATTATCTCTTATATTTTTGAAATTGGAGTTCTGATGGGTCAAAGGGGAACATTTGATAGTTCCCGAAGAGAAAAATTCACTTGCAAACAGGTTTGCTAAATATACATATGAGGGAACCATGAGTGTTCCTTATAAGTGAGGATTTTGAGAATGAATGGAAAATACCCAATGACCTTACTTCGGTATTTGATAAATGAGCACAATTTATAGTCTTTTAACACTTCTATATTGGAAGATTCAGAATGAAGGATGGGACTTGGAGCCCTTGGTGAAAAATTCCCTATGCTTTCACTATGCGTTACTTCCAGGAATCGGTGCACGGATTTTAAAATGCACGCATGTTGGTATTTGATGTAGATAAGGTAAATTGTGATTATCATACACATCGGAAGACATATGTGTACCCATGTATGACTACATACATAGAAAATTTGATCTCATATGATATAAGTATAAACTCAATGAGTTTGGCGGTTGGGAAACTTGGCACGGCTAAGGTATACCTCTACCTTAATCCTAAGTTATAAAATGGGAAATACATTAAAAATAAAATCAAACTTCATGAACTTCCCAAGGGGAATCACATGATGAGTACACTACAAGATGAAGATCCGGTGGTATCAGAAGAATAAAAAGAGTTGAAGGAAGATAGTGGCATCTTGGATCATCATTCGAGACAAGTAGCCTACGAGATGGAGTGAAGAGGACTCTAAGGCAACTCCTCTCGTGCAGACAGAGGAAATGGGATAGAAGACAAGCCCTGAAGAAATTATGACATATATTGGGGGCATTAAAGATCAATAGTTTATAAAGTACCGAGAATAACAAATCCCAAGGTGCAAGTGGGAGTGCGCAGGACCCTCGCTGATTGAGAAACAATCATAGGAGTGAAAAGAAGTTAAGGAGGATGTTGTTGTATAAAAGGAAAGGACTAAGGCAACAATATTGTACTAGATAGTTAGGTATGAGTCTTTTCTACTGAGACATTAAAGGATGAAATGAAAAAGTAGACTTGACATTGAACTTACGTGCGAACCTAGAGCTATTTATTCAAATAAGGACTTTGGTGGAGGAGAAAAAAATTCTTTTTGTAAGGAACAATGAGACTTTTGGGCATGAGGAGAGGCTAACATTGTTAGCAGAGAAATGTTATGCACTCACAAAGAACCCGGACCCCACAAAAAGACAAGATAAAGGAAATTTGGAAACTTATAGCTTAGGTGATGGATGTGATGAAGAGACGGTGGTATCGAGAAGAAGAAGAAGAGTTGAAGGAAGACAATGGCATCTTAGATCATGGTTCATATAGGTAGCCTACAAGTGGAGTGAAGAGGACGTGCAAGGCAACTCCTCCCGCAGACGAGAGGAAGTGGGAGAGAAGACAAGACTGAAGAAATTAGGATAGATATTGGGGGCATGGAAGATCAATAGTTTATAAGGGTACTAAGAAGAAAAAATCCCCAAGGTGAAAGTGGGAGTGCAGGACCCTTACATCCCGAGAATTATAGAACTTATCCCACCAAGCCTGTACAAGAGAGGTAGAAACAGAACAAGTATATTCCCACTAAGGATAGTGAGGGAGAAAAATTAGATGATAGCACACACATCTTTGAGGAGACTCCCGTTATAATTGGGGATGTAGAGGGGCCTCAGGAGGAGGAAATGTAGCATGATACATAGGTATTTAAAGAGTGTGAAGTAATGGGTGGTGCGATGCAGAATAGGAATAGGATAAGGGTGAACCATCCAGTGAGACTACTACTACACATACGAAGGAGGGGTCAATACTTGATGTTGGAGTGCACGTTCTAAGGGATAGTGGTTAAGGAGAGATAAGGAGGAGATGTATAAAACTACCACAGCCAGATATATTAATGATCCCACAAATATCATCGAGCGAGGATTCAAAGAACATTTAAACCACGAAGATCTTTATGGATGGGAACTTATGGACCTGAAGCGGCCAACTTGTGCACAAGAAAGTGGATCTCTTGGAGCATGCAGACTCATATTGATGAGCCTAAGTTTTATGTAAAAGAAGATGCATGTGCCAAGAGGAAAATAAATAAGAAGACTCTAGTTTTGTACTAGATAATTAAGCCTATGGAGTTTCTCGATGAATAGGAAAGTAATGCCTTAATGAAGAAGGCGGATGAAGTGGCACGGAGGAATATAAATAAATCGAGACACTCTTAGGGTGTTGTTAGAAGAAAATAAGAACCTAAATGAGCAGTAGAGCAGCTAACTAAAGGAAAGAGGAAGACTAGGGAGAAACAAGAGGAGATTCTATATTTTGTGGTGGAATTGTGGAAAAATTCATTCAAGCACATCGATACATAGATGAGTAGACTAAGCAAACCTATCATTCATCCATACACTTCTTGCAATATTTTGTTCACTTTCTCGATTGAGAAACAATCATATGAGCATAAAGAAGTTAAGGAGGATGTTGTTGTACAAAAGGAAAGGACTCGAGGAAACAATAGTGCACTAGATAGTTAGGTATGAGTATTTTCTACAGAGACATTAAAGGATGAAATGAAAAAAGTAGACTCGGTGTTGAACTTACGTGTAGACCTAGAGATAATTATTCAAATAAGAACTTTGGTGGAGGAGAAAAAAATCCTTGCTGCAAGGAATAATGAGACTTTTGGGCATGAGGAGAGGTGACATTGTTAGTAGATAAATGTGATGCGCTCACAAAGAACCCAAGACCCACACAAAGACAAGATAAAGGAAATTTGGAAACCTATAGCCTGGCTGATAGATGTGATGTATGGGTTAGTTTCCAATCTAGAAAACATTCTTAGGTGTTACAAAACCGGGGTGACAATATTACCTTGGATGAGATGGATGGAGATCTTGTAAACATCCCTAAGAAGACAAATAAGGTGTTAAGTGATTGGAATGAATTAGAGGTAGATATTAAGAATGAATACCCTCAATTACTTATTCCTTCAAAGGAGTAAAGCGCCTAGATTATTTTGGTATACCTTCATTCACTTTGTACAGTCATTGTTTTAATCATTATTCTTTATTCTTGGAGGGACAAGGAAGGAATTGCCCATTACCGAGGGTGGCAATGAAGTTAGTGTGGGGTAATGTTAGCTAGATAAAATATTTCCTAAGTGTTAGAGGCACATAGAAGTGGTTCGAGTAGGATGGGGCCACATAGGTATGCATGGAATTTTAGCATCAAACGACATGCTAAGGAAGTTAGAGTTCAGGACTTATCCTTTTTTCATGTTACATGAGCTAAGAATAGGATGAAGTGATGAGAATGCATTGGATAAGGAAAAGAAGGCTTGTGGAAAAATAAATGACTATTTTTGGAGCAAGAGGAAGACGAAGTGTCATGAAAGCGTTGAGATAATAATAGGATGTAGATTTAATGTATTAATATATGATCTATTATTAGGTGAATCTTGCATGCTTCCTAGCTTCTTTTGTAGCAGTGTGTGGCTATTATTAGCATGCATACTATTTTTAGAGGTGCATGGGTATTGAAGGGCAAGTCCCCACTACCTACCTACCTACCTATGTATGTATGTATGTATGTATGTATGTATGTATGTATGTACGTACGTACGTATGTATGCGTATGTACATACGCACGCGTACGTATGTATGTATGTATGTATGTATGTGTGTGTGTGTGTATTGATTTGTATGGCTTAGAGAGACGTATGTAAGAGTTAGGATGTTGGTGTATTTGCGTACATGGCTTATGATAGAATTATTTGTGTATTCAGCTACTATGTTTTGTTGATTTAATACAAATGGATCATCATGGTTGGATCTTGATTGTGGATGTTTCTATTACTGGTAATTGTATCGTGAACTTGATCTTAGTTGTTATGAGATTTGTATGTTACTTATTATGTATGTTTCAATCGAGTTCATGGATCTAGTTGATATAATTATAGAATATGTAATCATGCATGCTAACTCCTTGACAAATCGGCATAAAAGAGGGACTGGTACCTTCGCGCACTTTGGGTGAGTTCTCATATATGTCTGAGTGATGGGCCACCACATATAGGGTTTGGGTAAGAAAAATAAATACTACATGGATGTAGAAAGGACACCATATTATGGTTAGGGAATAGTGTCAAGTAGAGTTTCAGATTGGGAGGTATAAAGACAAGGTTTTGTGTGATTTTTTCCAAATGGATGTTTGTCATGTGTTGTTGGGACAGATTGTGGAAGTATGTAAAAAGGTTATGCATGATGGAAATAATAATACCTACACTATTATAGCACCAACAAGATTCAGCCATACACTTTCACCTATCAAAGGAGAACAAGAACCACAAGCAAGGTTAGTGATGATGCTATCAGCAAAGAGATATTTAATGCAAACAAAAGAAGCATGTAAGGAGACCATTAGGAGGGTTGGCAAGACTTATACAACTAATTTGAAAACTAATTTTACATGTATGAATCAAGAAATGAATTTTCAACTTTGTGAGAGGATAAGAAATCTTGAAGAGAAAGATTTTTGTGAGATTAATGAAGGGAAAGAGAGAGAGCGGCGAAAGAGATAGAACAAATTTATGAAGGAATCAACAAGAGTTAGACACGGTCTTAGAAGAGGCCTTGGAGTTATTTTTTATTCTAGTGACAATAAGAATGTTATAGTACAGAGTGAAACTCTTAAATATCGGAATGAAGAAAGAACTAAATATTATGATATAGGGAAGCAAGAGAAAAGTGAAAGAGTGAGAAGAGAAGCACATAGTGAAGTGCTTGAGCAACAAAAAGAATAACAAGTGACTAATGAACTGCTGAATGAGAAGGAAAATATGAAGAAAAGAGTGAGATGGAGACAAGTATAGTGAAGATGATGAATGAGGAAGTCATGTATGGAGTTGAGAAGCAAGAAAATATGAAAAAGATAGAAGAGGCATTCAAGCCTCCAATTTTTTATTCTAACTTTTTTCAAGTTTTGAATGTGCATATACTAATGAAGTAGATGAAAATATGAATCATTTGATGATAGATATGAAGAAATCAGTCCTTGAAAAAGAGGGAAACATTCTTAAAGGAAGTGCCAAAATAGGTCTAGTAATTGATTAACTAAAATTAGGGTAATAGAGGAATATAGTAATCCTAGTTAATCTAAATAGGAGTATTAAAACATTGTATAAACGAAACAAATAAATTAAAGGAATATGAAATTAATGTATATAAATTATTCTAAATGAAATAGAAAACTCTAATATGCAAGAGAAAAGGGGTAAATGACTCGAGTTGATTATGGAAGACTATCACCTTGGTTGTCGCGAGACTTAGAACTAGAAACTAGTTATGTAGACAACCACTTAGGGACCCCGAGAGGGTAGATCGGGGCTTTTACGAAGTGACACAGGTTCCTAGGAGTGTATAAGCGCACCCTAGGGTGCCCTACTCTGACTTTTGGGTGCTCATAATAGTATAAATGCTAAGAAACTATGTTTGGCAGTGTCATAAGCCTACCTAAAACCCTACCTTTCTGTCACATTGAACTCGCTGGATGAACTGGATGAAGCCCTGCACATGAAGAAGAAGAATGGGTCAAACTAACCTCAGCCACCAAATTGGTGGACTTATCACTACTTTGTGCACTACATTTCAGACCCAGATGTAGTTCTGGTGAGTGTGTGCATGTCGTGCCCTAGGTGCTCTCGTGTCAGTCATACTTTGTGAAGTAGCAAGCTATAATAGCTATAGAAGATGTAGATAGTAGAATAGAATTAATAGAATCCCTCCTCCTCTAAGAATGTGTGTGATGTATACTTCCTAGCTTGAATGTATGGAGCTATGTGGATGCAAGTGATGCAAGTAGATACACCCTAGATGGAGTGATAGTAGTGATAGGATGCAAAGACCTAGGACCCTCATTATGGTCTTATAAGATTTATATTTATAGGGCTCTCAAGTTTGATTTCACAATTAATCCCGACAATGCCGATTGAGGAAAAGATAAAGATGACCAACGGCTAGAAGTGACCCAAAAAGGAGTGAAATGGTATTTTCCTAGATTTGGGTGCCACAGTGGGACCAGGTGCCCCACTATACTATGAGGTGCCCAGAATTAGGGCTAGAATCTTGTGGAAGTTTTGAAATGGATAGATAAGTAACAGGAAATATGTAGGAAAGACGAAACAATTATAAAAGAAAGATGGAAAAAAGGTGGGATTAATTGGTACTTTGTACACTTGAGAACCTTTTAAATAGTAGTATAAGACTGGGCTAAATATTGTCTAAAGTGCATGATTTTATGTCTACATTTTCCCCCACTTTATGTTGGTGAGAAAACAACTCAATAATATAAAGTAGATAAAGAAGTTTACGATATACGTGCGAGTGTAGAAAGAGAACGCACCGATGGACTAGAAGCGTGGAATGACAAAAATAAAAATGTGGAGGAGTGTGGATTCTAAAGATGAAAAATGTGTAAAAGTGATGAGAGTGAACCTAGGACGGAATGCATGTGTAGGCTGCAGTGTAAAGGAAAATTCCTATAATGTTGTGTTGTCATTTTCATTATCATTGTTTGTTATTATTGCCCCCAACTTGACTATTTGTTTCTCATACGGCGGACCTACAAGAGAGAAAATTCTCAAGTAGTCAAATATGTATGTACGTAAAAATTTTGTGTAAAATACACAAGTGTAAAGTACACAAATGTAAAATATGCTAGAAAAGTGTAAATGGAACATGTGCCCCTGATCCATGTCGAGAAGAAGGGTGTAAAAGGATATTTTTACTATCGCGAGTTTTTCAGGCAATCTCACGCCACTTTGGCTGAAGAAGTGTAGGGAGGAAATACTCTGTGTCCTCTAACTCTAACCGCTTCTAGTGAAATTTTACTAAAGAGATCTATTGTCTTGTCTTGGTTTTTGGGTGATCCTACGCCACTGGATGGAAATGTGTAGAGAGGCCACCCACTGTAACCACTGAGCCTATAACTTCTTCACAGAATTTCTGAAGGACACTATGTCCTGTTGAGGCTAATGTGTATGGAGTTCGGTCTAGTTTGAACTCACTCATTGTGTCTAAATCGGTGTAAATACGCTATGTTAATAGAAACCCATAATTATTCCCCCCCTCTTTGGGGGTGTATGTGATGACCCTGAAAGGAGCATGCGTCCCCAAAAGAGGACTCGCCGCACTTTGACCTTGTAACCAACTCAGCCCTGTAGGGGGAAGGGAAAGCAATTAGTAGATATCAAGGCATGCAAAAAATGGGATGGCTAGCCAATACAAGTGTTATTATGCAAGAACATACATGTAATCAGTGTAAAAATGCAAACATGAAGAAAAACTACCAAGCAAAGTAGTGTAAACACACAAGAAGAAGAAACCGCTGAGATAGGGTTACAAACAAGGGACATCACTCATGATGTCACAAGACACACAAGGCCATCATGGCCATAAACAATAGACAAGTGTACACACCATCAAATGGCAAATCCTACATATAATAGAAAACAAAGCAGACAAGTATGAATACGAGTAGTAGTCATGGAAACTTGCAATCTGCAAAACAAGTGCTACACATGGAACACTCGTTATCATGTTAGAGTGATAACCGATATGTCAAAACATGTATGAACAAGTAGTATAAGATGCTAAGTACAAAATGAAACAATAGCACCTATATGAGTTGAATTTGGATGCCCCCAGTGACCGGTATAGGAAGGGTAGAAGGCGAGCATACATGTCGCATGTAAATGTCTTGTATTTGCAATCACACCACACAAAGAGGTGAACGCGCATGTGTGTATGATAATGACATATAAGAAATAAATCTAACATGTGTAGTAAAGTCGTCATTCAAAACACTAGTAAGTAAAATTAAATTCCCCCAAGATGATGCAGTATGCAATGGATGGATGGAATGGAATCCAAAATTGAATGATAGGGGCCACGTGCCCCTTGATTATATGGAATTGTATGCATTGAGGTTCATTTTGTTTTCCCCCTCGGCGAGTCAAGAATGAATCATAAACGATAGTGCATCATCGGGGAAAAATTCGAGTAGTGTTGGTTTTGTATAGCGCATTGCGATGAGTGTCTATGTGATGGTGATGAAATGTGACATGGGGAGTTGATGTGCTTGGACCCCTGTAGCGAAAGTGTATACCACAAATTTGTTGAAAATACAAGTGAAGATTTATCCCTAAGCATATATCACTATGGAAGATGTGTATGGTGAGGAGATGTATGGAAAGATAGGCGTGGACCCTATATCCTAAGCGTATACCACAATGTGTAGAATGGATGAGTGATGATTTATCCCTAAGTGTATATCACTACATGATGGAAGAAGAAGGTGACGATCTAGCCTATAGCATATTTCACTACGAGATGGGTGGTGAGGGTGTATGAAGCATATATGAGTAGGTGGCGGATAGCAGATGGTAGTGATTTATCACTAAGCATAGACCACTACGTGATGAGTAAGAGGAGGTGGTGATTTAGCCTAAAGCGTATACCACTAAGTGATGAATGAGCGTAATGTAGTGGTTTAGTGTAAATCATATACCACTAAGTGATTAGTAGGAGGAGGTGGTGATTTATCCGAAAGCGTTACCACTAAGGGATGAGGAGTAATAGATGATGATGTAATATAATGTCGTAGAATAGAATAAGTGGTGATAAGATGTAAGATGATAATGTGAATTGGATGAAGGGAGTGGTGATTTAACCTAAGGTGTATACCACTACGTGATGATTGAGGGTGTGATGAGCTAATGGAATAATTTTGAAATGAAGAAAGGTGTAGGATGATATGATAGGAGGTGATAGAATGTAATAGAATGATGTAGAAGTGATGAAAGGAGTGGTGATTTAACCTAAGGTGTATACCACTATGTGATGATAGGTGTGGGTGACGATATAGCCTAGAGTGTTGGTCACTAGTCCATTAGATGTGGTATGATGACATGTCACATGTAGGGAAGGTCCATTTGATTAGTAAACCCTCAAACAGACAAGTATGAATCAAGGAATAGAGTGCGTCATAGGGTAGTGAGTGCAGTGCGTAGAAAAATGTAGTGTAGGTGACCAAGATGGTGAATAAGATGTGTAGATATGCGGTAGAATGTAGAAAGTGTGATGATAGGTGTAGATAGAATGTGCAGTGGTGATAGGTAAAGCTAGACCCATGGATAATGTGACCTAGCATAGAGATAGAATGTATGAGTGAAATATAAAACTAGCCTCATATATGATGATGACTAGTGTAGCATGTATGAGAGAGATGATGTAGAAATGAGTAGTAGATGAGGTATGTGTAAGATGATGTATGATGTGGGTTTTAATATATAAATGATGAGATAGAATGTGTGGTGTGTGGGGTTTAGTGTAATGGTAATCCCTCAATAGTCCAGTGTGAACCGAAGCACAAGAGTGCATCATCGGGTAACGAGGGTACTGAAATGTGTGAGATAAAATTGAAGATAGTTGTAAGATACTATAAGTATGCTAGAAGAGAGAAAAGGAGGGGGGAGATGTATAATGGGTTATACCCCTATAGTGTTTCAAAACATAGGGGTCAACCAATAAGGTTTAGGGATGGAGATCTATTGATTGATGATGACGAGAATGACAACACCTTAGGATGATGGTCGAGAAAAGGTGGTATGTAGAGAAAACACGTGCGGGGAATGTAATCGATATGCATGCGGCGGGTGGATGTAAGACCAATATTGAGGTGTAATAAAGTGCATAGGTGATGGTGAGTGAGGCAGGATTATGCATGTAGAGGTAGATGAGCCACGTGGAATAAAGCGAGGAGGCAATCATCGGCGAGAGGCATTAGTAGGCCTAGGAATAGATATATGGTAGTGTGTAGGACTATTAGAATGGAGTGGGTGCACATGGGTTGGTTGAGGTGGTGGGGTAGGAAAAGGATGTGATGTAGGTGGTTTCAGAGGAGTTGGGTGAGGGACAAGAGGAGGCACAAGAATAATGAAACTAGAATGTGATGGTGCTTAGAAGATGAAGGAGGAATGCCATCAATGGAGATAACTCGGTTATCATAGATGAACTTAAGGCACAAGTGGTTGATGGAGACAATAACTTGAGATTTATGATCCAATTAAGACCGAGGAGTAAATCACATCCTTTAATAGTTTAACTTACAAGGCAAGGGATGAGAAGAGTGAGAGGACCAACTGTGATATATAACTTAACAACTCCATAGGGCCTCTTGAATAGGCAGTCAATTTGTGAGGGAGGATACCCAATAGAGCATAAAAAGGATAGGAAACATGTGCTAATGGAAGAAGATGTATCGACCTTAGTGTTGGTGATAGTGGTGGAACCGATAGATGTTTGTATATGCAAGTGATAGGAGAAAAAAATAGCGTGATAATCAACATCGAGAAGGAGATGATTGGAGCGGGTGCGGTAGTGTGAGCAATAAGAAAATCGAGAGATCTAGGGGAGGCAAATGATGAATGAAAAACATATTTAGAAGATGAATCAACTTGCATAGTGTTGTGTTTGGGTATAGGATTGTTAAAGATTTGGATTTTTGGTTATCATTAGTAGGGGTGGAGGAGGGTGAATCGGAAGTTTGAGATGGCTAGCATCGAGTAAGTCTTGGATGAGATGTTAGAGCTTGAAGCAGCGATCGTGGAATTCCCAACACATTAATGATAATCGCAATAAGAATGGTCATCAAAGTTGCATCCTTTAGGGTGGGAGGGGTCGAGTTATAAAGGTGGTGCCAAAGTAATAAGGCCATTATCAACAAGTTATGGAAACAAAATGCTTAGCAGGGTACTAAGTTTAATAAAAGGACGTCGGTACGGATGTCGGCATAATTCCCTAGCAGTGGAGACTATATTATTAACGAGGTTGTGAGTCAGTAGATTTATGCACGAGGGCCTTAAAAAGGTTTTTAGTGGTCTGTGAGTAGAGGAAGGGGTGCATCCTGATATTTGAGCTTGCCTACGAGAGACTTGTGTGGTTTCATGAAGTTTTAGAGCGTGAAAAAGTTGATCGAATGAGAGAAATGTTTCAAAGAGCACACTATATTAGAGTGGAGGTAATAGGCTATGGATAAATATATCCTAGAGTTCTAAATTGGTGAGAGGATTAGTCGTCTTATCTAGGTTGTGTTTGTAATGCATAACATAGCCGGATAAAGGTTCGTTTGGTGTTTGTTTGAGTTGTTCTAGTTGAGAGTAATAAATTGTAGAACCGATATTAATAAAAAATGGGTAAGAAATGCATCATCTAGTTAAGTGATTGAGACCACCAAATGAATGGGTAGGTGGTAAAACCAACGCATCACATAGTCCTATAGACTATGTGGAAACAACTTAGCGAGGATAGTATGGTCATCAGTGTAGTCAAGGCAGGCCACATGGAAAACACGAAGATGTTCTTGGGGATCACCATGGCCTTTGAAAATGGGTAGTTTGGGAGAAACAAAATTAGGTAGAAATGCGTAAGCAAAGATAGATGGTGTAAAGGAGAATGCAACAAGGAGGTGGAGTAAAACTATAAGGTCCTTTAGAGGTAGTAATATGTAATGGCGGTGGATTTGGTTGAAGATCCTTATATAATGATGCAAGGTCGGGAGTACTTAGAGGTGGAACCAAACAGACCATTAGAGGAACTCGGTGAGTAGGAGGGGTAGTGGTTGTTATAGGAGGTGTGGGAATATAACGGGTGGTTTCGATACCATAGGAGCGGAGGAAATGGGGATGAATGCTACACGAGCTCGCTTAGCGGTGAGTAAGGCATGCAAAACATAAGGAGATGAGTGGGGTCCTCACATAGAGCTTAGTGAAACTTTGTGATAACATTTTGTCCTAATCAACGTTAGTATCTTCATCATAGGATTTTTCTCTAATTGTGGTTTCAATTTCATGAAGGGGAACATGGGTAGAGTTATCTAGGGGTTTTCAATTGTAGAAGTAGGTATATCAACCACGGATCTAGGGGTGTGGCGAAGAGAAAAAGAAGCTAATAGTATTAGAGAGGGCTAAAGTGACCATTACGAGTAATGGGCATAAACGTAAAATAAAAGTCGGAGTTCACCAAAATGATTAACTAAAATTAGGATAATGGGGGAATATAGTAATCCTAGTTAATCTAAATAGGAGGACTAAAACATTGTATAAATGTAGTAAATAAAGTAAAGGAATATGTAATAAATGTAAATAAATTATTCTAAATGAAATAAAACCCTAATATGCAAGAGAAAGGGAGAAATGACTTGGTTGATTACGGCATACATGTCGTAGGTTGTTGTAGACACTGGAACTAGAAACCATCCATGCGAGATGACCACTCGAGACCCTGCGGAGGGTAGATCCAGGGACCTGTCTAAAGTGACACATGCACCTAGGAGTGTATTGGGGCGCCCTAGGGTGCCCTCATCTGAATTCTAGGCACTCAGAATGGTATAAATGCTCATTAAGCGTGTTCGAAGTGTTCTGAGGCTACAGAAACCCTTCCTTTTTGTCACACCGAACTGTTGAATGAACTCGATGAAGCCATGCACACGAAGAAGATGAATGGTTTGAGATGGCCTTAGCCACCAAACCGGTGGACTTATCATTGAGCATTGCACTATATTTCGGACCCGGATGTAGTTCTAGTGAGTGTGTGCATGTTGTTCCCTAGGTGCTCTCATTTCAGTCGTATTTTGTGAAGTAAAGCTATAATAGCTATAGAAAATGTAGATAGTAGAATTGAATTTATAGAATCCCTCCTCCTCTAAGAATGTGTGTGATGTATACTTCCTAGCTTGAATATTTTGAGCTATGTGGATGCAAGTGATGCAGTACATACAGCCCTAGATGGATTGATAGTAGTGATAGGATGCAAAGACCTAGGACCCTCATTATGGTTTTATAATATTTATATTTATAGGGCTCTCAAGTTTAATTTCGCAATTAATCCTGACAATGCCGAATGAGGAAAAGATAAAGATGACCAACAGCTAGAAGTGACCCAAAAAGGAGTGAAAGGGTAATTTTCCTAGATTTGGGCACCCAGAGTGGGACCGGGTGCCCCACTATCTTGTGAGGTGCCTAGAATTAGGGCTAGAATCTCGGGGAAGTTGTGAAATGGATAGATAAGTAACAGGAAATACACGGGAAAGACGAAACAAAATATAAAAGAAAGATGGCAAAAAGGTGGGATTAATTGGTACTTTGTACACTTGAGAACCTTTTAAATAGTAGTATAAGATTGGGCTAAATATTGTCTAAAGTGCATGATTTTATGTCTACGATAATCAATATAGAGGTGGAAAAGTCAAGAGAAGGTAATTTTTGCAAGAAAAAACTAGTGTATCTCAATCATGAGAGCAATATGATTTATAAAAGACCAAGAGAAGATGGTGGACACAGTTCACTAGTCATATATGATGAAGATTCATCTCATATAAGGATGAAACAGATGCATTCTTTCAAACACAAGATGGAGAATAACAATCCTAGTCTTAGAACCATCCTTTATTTCTAGAATATGATTAGCAAGCATATGAGAAGCATGAAGTAAATGACACAAATGTGTGAAACATAGTATGGAATCAAGGTCCACCTCTAGAAGCTCATCATCAACTAGAAAAAAAGGAAAAAGAAGAGAACAAGTTTGCAAACAAAAGTTATGGGAAAAATCTTTCTTCCCCTAGGATTATGATGCAAGAGCATCTAATCCCAACTTGCACATATGGATAGCAATATGCAATTTTGGATTGTAGTCACTCAATTTTGGCTTGGATGGTTTATTTAGGTCATTTGTAGTCATTTAGGTGTGATAGGGTGTAACTAGTCCTTCACAATTTCAAACTTTGCAATTCCCTCCAAAATATGCAAATTTGAATTGTGAATCCATTTTGGCTTTGTCTTGGAGTTTGATGATCTCTTTAGGTTATCCATGATTATCTTACATGTAAATTGACCTCTAAAGGTCTAGAAAGCATAGTTTGTGTGTTAGAAACTTAGAACTTGGAGTCCTAGTTGAGTGTCTTTAATGGTTTACAAGAATCCATCATGTGACCAAGGGGTTGAGAGGTTAAGATTTAGTTAGAGGGACTTTTGAACATATAAAAACCTCAATGTAACCAATTGAGACCCATTCCATTCAAATGAGTAGTTTTAAGAGTTGAAGGAGTTTTGAAAAGATAACTTGTTTTCTAGCAAACTATGAATATTTTGATTATGTGTTGATGTTGTAAATCTTGAAATGTGTGTGCATGGATGGTGATCCTTGCTTTGTAAGAGGTATTCTGTGTTTCAATTATATTAGATTCATTGATTGATGTATTGTAAATGTTTGTTCAAATTTGAGAATATGCAACTATGAATGAAATTGTGAAAATCTTTCTAGATGATAATTGTTGATGAAAGGTTTGAACTTAAAAGGTGTTGCATGTGAGTGGAAGGAGTATATGTCAAAGGAACGGACTTTATTCTAACCTTGGAATGAGAAGTATTATTTGTATATGATTTCCATTGAAACCCTAGAGGAGTAAGATACCATGATGCGAGAGATAGAGAGGGGGTCATGAAGGGAAAGTTATAAGAATTATGAGGGGATTCTTGTGTAATGGTAGATGAATCTTAATGAGAGGGTTTTAGTGAAGTTAAAATTTTCATTTCATCTCAATGATGTTCTAAAAGGTTGAAGGAAGTTATTTACTTGTGCAAATTGTAACCAGACAGAGAACTTTGTGATGTGCATGTGTAAATTTCTAAAGAAAGAGATTGATTCTTGAAAGGGTGAAGAATCAATTTTGGGGTAAGTTATGCATTGTAATATTATTTAAAATCATCATTTCTATTAATTAATGCTTTGAGTAATATCAAGAATTATACCTACATATTTGTCTCGAGTGAACACGGTAGTTTGAAAGACTTGATCACTGTCAAAACGTGTTATGAATCACTTGTGGAAGTTGTTCAAGAAATAGTAAGTGTTTTGGGAGTTTCTATAAGGTGTGTCAATCCTTCCAAAGATTTAAGATTTGAGAAAATATCAAAAATTGAGCCAAAACCTTTCAAAAACACCTCTCGAGTTAACACGGTCTGTTAAAACCCTAGTTCTAGGGCATCGAAGGAGAGGATTGATACAAAACATGTTTTAACCGATATAAATTCCTCAAATTTTTAGGATAACTTTTTCTTTGAGTTTCCAAAGGGATTTCAAAAGAGAAAAGTGTAATCACTCATTGAGGGAAGAGAATAATATACCAGTTTATTGTTACATTCGTGGAAAATAAAGAAAGGTAGAGCCATTACAAGAGAAACACACTTTTCATTAACTATCAAGCCTTGAGACTTCTAGCACAATTGAACAAGGGAAATGGATGGTAGAAAACCATGAAATTTGGTTTTGAAAGTATTTTCAAGAAGAATAAACTCGACGAGTGCCAACAGGACCTAGTTAGCCAAGACTCGAATGTTGATCAATAAGATGGACTTGATAAGGTAACTCTATGATCTATAAGGGGTGAATTACAAACCAGCTAGTGCATGGAATAGATGAAGAACTCCTTAGATCAGGGAAATTGTGTTTGTAACCCTTGGACATAGGTGAAAAGGAGTTTAGAAGGAAAATTGAAGGACAAGGATTACCCCACATCTCAAACTTGGGGAAGAGTGTTAGAAACGAGAAGAGTTGATCATGGGCAGCTCTAGTTTATCATAGTCATGCACCATCTCGTATATTTGGCTTGAGAATATTTGTGGACAATAATGTCAAAATAGACCATATTGTGGATTCCTATCATTACTAACACAAAGAAAAGATGGAATTTGTATTGAATGAAACCATGAGTCGGGGATAGAGCAAATCCAATAATAAATTGTTAATTAAGGTCGAGATTTGAGTCTTTTTAGATACATTATAGCATATGAAGATAAAGTTCTTGACTAGAAGAGCCCTGTTTTGGAAATTTGGCCTAGTTATTGTTGTTGCTTAATTGATTTGATTATTAGCTATGCATCATTCAAACCCTAACAAAGTCGGTCCCAAGAAGTGGTCAACTTCCACAGGAAGGATGTTAGCCCACGTGTTTACCGAATTGATTGAAAATATTGGATAGATAGCATGCATAAAATAAATAGAATCAAATATATGCTCATGAATAGATAAAAAAAAAATCAGATAATACAGATTGAGATAAAAGGATGCAAACCATATAGGGTCGAAGGTGACTTGGGACATCAAAAATGAGACAAAAAAATATCAAAAGATGTGAAAGAAGTAGATCTAAAATGTATTCTTGGATGTTGAAGATGTCTTGGATATGGTATAGAGGCAATGAAATAGAAAATATGTAGATTGCAAGCAGATGGATCAAAATGTAGTGATGCGAGATCATGTCGATTTACTTACTAGAAGAAAATTGATGGTGACTAGGAATAGGAAAGTGAGATCCTAGGGTGTTAGGAAAGAAGAACAGATAGATGGATAGATCTAGAAGTTGCAAAGACTAATAAATTGGCAGTAGAAGGGATATGATATAGGAAAAACAATTGATATAGATTGGGTCAACTACAACCAGGCCAGAATTACGGTGTGACTAAGGCTGAATTAGGGTTTGATGAGGGTTGATGGGTGACAAATAGACTATGAGACAGAAACAAGGGTAGGTGATGTGATGGGAGAGCTCAAAACAACGAGTGGGACTATAAATCTGATGAAAAGGAGTAAACAAGCTAGGTCTCTAAGCAAACTCCAAGTTTCAAATCTTCCAAGATGGTTGATAAGGGCTCCAAGATGGCTACCAGGATGTTGATGGCAACTCATAAGAAGAAAATAAATTTTTCAAATATCATTAGAATTTGAAACTCGAAAGTTTCATCCTCTTTGAGGAGGGGGTAGTAATGTATTTATAGGTTCGTCAACGCTCCGATAAGGTCAGCATCTACTACAAGGAGTTGTTGATTTGGTGATGCGAGATGATGCACAACTCAAGACAAGAGGCCCTATTAAGTTTTGATTAGGATTAGGGATTGATTTGGCGATTTGGAGTTACATAGGAATGATAAAGAGTGGTTGGAAGGTTGAAAATATTAAATGAGGGTAGGTGATGGTTCTAGAAAGGATAAATGGGATGTTTTATGGATGTGATTAAGATAATAGGCATGCTTAAGTATGATAAGAGTAATTAGGGAAATGAGATAATGATCGGATTAATATATGAAAATAGAAATTAGGGTAAATGAATCCGATTTAGGAGGGAAATGGGATTTTGGATAGGGACATAGGTCAGCGTGCACAATGACGACGAAGAGGGAGCGAACACAAGATGGGGGCTAGCGAACCAAATTTTGGTGTCTACAAAACAATCATACTTAGAAGTAAATAAACATTGCTAGCATTTAATATCATCAATGGATTTAATATCATATACTTTAATATTCTAACATCATCCCTTTCTAGTGATTATCACTACCTTCCAATGATCACTTTAAGAAGCTTAGTTATATCCATAGCTTCTAGTTATGCTTGAACTAATATACTCTCCTACAATCCTTCCCATTATTAGCTAAATATGATAATGACTGCAACATCATTCATAATAACCCACATCCAATACGGTAGAGTATTTATGCTAAGATAAAATAGTAGTCTGCCTCAAAAGGAGTTAAAATTGTATCACTCATCAAACCATAAAGTTTAAATACCCATAAAAATCAAGGAAAGAGAAAGAGACAATGTATTAGATTCATTCATGTTTCTAGGAAATGTCACATAGATAAAACAACAAGCTCGTAAGAGCGCAAAACTCACAAAAATATTGTCTAGAACTTTTTAAGAACTCGAGAAGAAATAGTTCTTTCGTTTCCCAAGAAAAGATTAATTTCAATCAAATAAAAAAATTTCGGCTCCCTAGAGATCTTTTACATTTTAAAACAATTTTTAACCCAATCAAATGGTGATTTCGAACAAATGAAAAACAATCCAAACAATATATATATATATATATATATATATATATATATATATATATATATATATATATATATATATAAACTCATTTCGCAAACCCATTGCAAATCTAGATAATATTTGTTCAAGCAATACCCAAATCGTTGTACAACTTTCCCCGTGTTTTTTTCCCAATTTTTATGATAAATACAACGGTAAGTGCCATATTTTTTAGCAATAATAATTCAAGGACTTATTTCCTCAAATATCATTTAACAAAAATCTTTAAAACGCCATAATAGCTTAAAATAGGCATTCCATATTTTTATTCAACCCATGAACAAATTTCAATAGTATACCCACTAATTCCTTATTTGTAAATCAATTGAAAAACCAAAATGCATTCTTAGTCTTCCAACTTATACTCGGTTTTGAAACACGCACGCATCTTGAGAAATAAGAACCCAAAACCAACCATTAATCATGTCTAGATTCAAATAAAAATATACAAACCCAAAACGCCTAGAAAAATGCGAGACAACAAATTTTACATCCACAACATAACCCATTTCATTCCCAACTTTTCTTCTCGTTTTCATTTCAAATTTTTATAATAAAAATGAAGAACAAATCCACATTTAAAAACAAAAATGAAAACCCATACGTATTCCAATACTCATATTAAAAGCAATAAGAACATGAGAGAAAACTCATTTCTAGTTTGTTCTTGTTCTCTTTTCCAAACTTCCTTACAATCTGCAACTTGAATGCTTCCCAAAATCCTATAAAACTTTTCAAAAAAATCTTCAATATAAATACACGTTATTAAAAATAGCTTCATCATTGCATGTGTATGATCAAAAACAACTTCCATAATTATCTCCCAAAACCCTCATGCAAAGCTCAAACAATAACCCAATTGTAATTCCAAAAATGTGAATGGATGGAGAAGTTTCATGTTTTGCATTTCTCAATAAGCTATTGGTTCCCAAGGAACCGTGCAAATTAATTGCCATTAAGAACACCAATTCCACGTAGCGGCTCATTGAACCCAAAACCTCTTTGATTTACTTTTTATGCAATTCAAATGGTCCAAGACTATTCAAAACTTTAAAAATATCAATTGCCTTGTGGTTTGTGACCATGTTCCAACAATAGGCGTTAAACAATTATCTTGCCAAATGATCTAAGACCATTGTCCATTACCATAGCCAAACATCAACCAAACTTCAACATTATTTGATAAGTAGTCCAAAACCCATCTTCTATAAACATTAAATTTTAATTGATATATGGTCTAAGACCAATTTTCAAAACATGAAATGGGGGCTCATCCAACTATTCATATGCCTTTACCATAACATTTTAAGCTATCTTAAACAATGAAAATGACCTTAACCATTGCAAAACATCCATAAACAATGCAAACAGTGGTGGAGTCCAAACATATCAACATCATGTTGTAATACAAGCTAAAAGGTAGTAAATCAACAACAATATTTTCAAACATAACAATTATATATGTATGCTTGTGTGTGTGTGTGTGTGTGTGTGTGTGTGTAATTACAGTTATAATTTAATTAATTCATTATCCATCAATCATTGCGATGGAAAATACATTAAATACGGGGGTGTGACAAATATGCTCAACATGAATTGTAGTATTCTCTCCGGTGAAAAAATGAACACTCTTCAGTGGTCGTCGTTGGAATGTCATCGTAGTGGGGAAGAAGTAGAGGACTTCCCCATTGCACATGAAAAAATCTTGATTTCTTTGATGAGCCATGAATATGATGGGTCTCAAAACTCTTAAAGACAAAGAAGGACTTACCAATAGGAAGGGTAGATAGGACTCGGTTGGGAGGTGACGGATATATTCTAACCGAACTACCCTTTTTCCTTCTTATTTTTGATAGTTGTTAGTCGAAGGGTTCTTCTCTTGTTGTACTAGATCTTATATGTATCCTTCTCATAAAAACAAACACTAGACTGTTGGATTTGAGCGTGAGTAGATGGAGTCGCCATATGTGTTTGAAAATCACCTCAAAAGGTTGAAGTCACTAAGCTACACACTAGAACTTAATGAAAGAATAAGTAAATATCATCCCACCGGGTGTGCTAAAAATTTTAATGCCAAAAGTTGCACCCTATGGATATCCTTTGGTGAATATCCATAACTTTGGGTAACATAGGATGATCTCGAGAGTGTGGGACTATGCAAAGTGAGATCAACCTCCGGAGAAGGTCGGTTTCCTCATGTTCTAGCACGCTGCAACTAACCTATGATCTAAGAATGTAACTAAAATAAAGCTAAAATATTCTTTTATAGGATCTAGGGTTGAGAGGGAAGATAAAAGAGGTTGCAAACTAAAAAGGTGATACACCAAACTCAAACATGGGTTCAAGTCTGGGTTTTGTTGACACGGTTGAAACTATTATGTAAGAAGCCAATATAAACTCAGTGATCTATAAAGAATGAATACACAGATTTAAATAAAAATGAGAGGGTCAAGGGTTCACATTCAATACACAAGGTGTGAAGGAAAACCAGAGTCATACCTATTTAAACGGTATCACTTGCATTTAGAGAAACAGAGGTTCGACAACTTCAAATAGAATATATTTGCAGAGGTCTAAAAGCATGGAATCGTAAGGAAAAGCTTACAATTTGCATGAAGGAACCATTGTAATGTGTAATAGCACTTACATTTATACAATTTGATAGAGCATAGAAAGAGGAGAGAGAGAAAGAGAGAAAGGACCGGCGAGGTGGAACTGACGCTTCTGAAAAATTTCATTGAATAATTGTGGGTGTCATGATTTTCCTTTAAATCTTTCTTTTAGTACAGGTATGGACGCCCCCAATCTTGTCCAACAACTCCAACACGATCCTTGATTCCATCACACGCCATCAGATTGCTTTAGATAGTTCCATCCTTATTAAATTTGGGTGGTCGAGAAGGTTGGCTCCTGGTTCTAAGTTTGGCGTGGCTTCGTGACCTCCTACGATTTTCACTGTGTTTTACATTTTGAATCACCGTAGCCTTTTGAGATTTTCTTACTTCCACGGATCTTCACAACTTTTCCTCTCACGTTCCTTAAAGAGTGGAAACGATTGCACCACCCACAAGGTCCAACTCCTTGATCAACGATTTTTAATGTTCCGCAAGTATTTTCCAACATTCCAGTGATTTGAAAAAACCCGCACAACACTAAAATTTGGTGAACCCATGGAACACTAAAATAATGTTCGTTAACTTTTGAACTTAGGAGATTTCTTCATTTTACTGCGAATAAGCAAATTCTGCGGCACTTCATTTGACTTTAACTAGAAAGGGACTTGTCTCCTTAGTGGTTCCAAAGTTTCCGCACAACACTAATCTTCACCAATTTCCGCCTAAGATCCCTTACTGCTCATTCCTGTATTTCACGGATTTGAGAGGTGAAGGAATGTGTAAATAACTTAGATAAGCAAGATAGGTTCTTTGATTTAAAAAGAGCATTCATAATGACAGTCTTGGTACATTAGATGAGGTTAGAGATAAAGAAATTAAGTGAGAACAGAGTTGTGTGAAAAGAAAGAAAAGTATGCATGATTGAAGAAAGGGTTATATATGGGCACTTGCAAGTTCAGATGATAACCGACAACTGGCCCACAATGCGGTCAAATGCCAAATTCATCTCAATGTTTGGCAATGGTGCTTTACGACTTGCTCCGCCTCTCCCGAGAATGAAGAGATTTAACTTGGATAATCTCACAATTTTCTCGTGATAAACACAACACACTAACTGTTTTTGTGAAGAATGCGCAAACCATCTATTTCTACAAGAAAGAAGCCACAACTTCACTTCCTAAGCATTATAGGCTAGGGCACTACAAGATTAGAAAGTTTCCATGGATGCCTCAACTAACTACAATAACAAACCAACAAAATTCAATTTCAATGTGCTTTGGGGACGTCCAAAATTTAATCTCAAGATCATATTTTAGCATATCTAGGACAATGTGTGCCAAGCTTGTGGAGTTTGACTTCATGCCTGAAAATTACATTTTAAAAAGCTTCCAAATGCATCCCAAGAGCTCAAATTTCTTTACATGGCTAGGAGGAAAGTAGCCAGGTTGACGTGTCATGTTTTAATTAGCATCAACAATAATATCTACATGTTTGACAAACTACCCCCTTCCCTCGCTGCAGGATTTCCAATGCCCATGTGCCTACATACACTCTATACTGACTGCATTCCCTTCCCTTTTATTTATTTATTTATTTGTGTTTTATTTTTATTATTTTAAATCTTAAAACTCTCTTCTCTCTCTCTCTCATTTTTATTTTATCCACATAACCCCTTTTTCCTTCTTACGTATTTACTTTGTTCTACTTATTATTAGTATTTTGCAGACACAATTTAAAGATAAAATCACAGGTTTGAAACCCAAACTAAAAACAAGGTTCCCAACAAAGCACTTATCCTTTGACTTAACAAAGGTGCACTCAATCAAAGGTCTAAACTGGTTTGACATAGACAAGTCATATCCGACTGGGACATAAACTCACATCGAAAACTTACTAACATACACATTGGTACCTCTCTCTAGGGAGAGTTTAAAATTAAACAATTCATGTGCAATGGAAAAATAGGCCCACTCCTATTTGAAAACGTCAAGTGCTTTTAAAAACACAAATCAACTTGTAGTCGAACCTCCATTGAAAACAACTCGGGTCAACTAACTTGTGATTTTTATCCCATAAATATAATCTACACCAATCGGTGCTTAGCAAGGCATTCACGGACACGTCGATAACCTAAAGATGACCTCATAACAAAGTGTGACACCAAAGACATCCCTAGAGGCTTGGAGTAGTGCTTGTATCTTACGACTTATACTACCTCTCTCAAGTAGGAAAAGGGTTTGATAATGAGAAATCAACTCATCAAGGTAAGTTCACACACGTGTCGACAAGGGGTGATGGGGCAAGGCATTCCATTTAATATCTATTTGTTTTCTAATTTGAAAGGGGCTTTTTAGTTTTCCCTCAAAATTACATCGTTATATCTTATTGCAATTACATTATGAATTGAAACTTTATCTTTTATTAATAATAATATTTAGATATTTTAAAATTTTCGAGTGTATGTCAATATAACTAATATCATAATATATAATGTTTAATATTGATGTTGATGTAGTTTTAGCATCGTTTAAGGGTGGTGTAAAAGAGAGATACGGGGCGATATAAAGGTGGTACTAATACAACGCAATTAAAAATATTTAATTGTATCACATTATATGACATAATTTCCTTGAAGAAACACAACCAAAAACACACAAAAATGATTTCTAACATGTAAATAACCCCAAAAATAATGTTATTCACACTTTGTGTTGTAATAAATATGTCATATCATGAATAAATAACAACAAGAAACATGTGTCAAAAAATAATTGTATCAAATATTAATACACCTATTTATATAATTGTAGGGGAGGGGCTAATAGATGAACATGGTCCAATAGTTGACATGACTATTGATCACACAATACCCAATAGTTATCATAGTACTATCTAAAAGTTATTTATTAGAAATTTTAAAATATCAAGTTTGTAACAATATTGATATGGTATAAATCAATGCAATTGGATAATAAAAGAACACTTCTTTATAATGTATTTGTTTATCAGAATGAAGATTGGTTTCCATTTAGCACAGAGTGCTCCTTGAAAATTTACCCACATCCCTTAAGCACATAGGCATGAGCTATTCTTTAATCATATTCCTAAGCAAGCATCTAGCAAAATGGTTGGCACAAGTACAAAATGCCCTATAACTTCTGCTGATTATGCTTCAGCAGATTTTATTTCAATAAAGAAATCTTTATATATTAACATCACATATAGCTTCATAAGCCAAGGTAAATAGTTCAATGCAAGGGATGGAAGCTTCCAAATTGCAATCTCAAATGAACAACAATAAGCACACCTGCCACCTTGGTGCTAAAGGAAATAGAGTACATTCATACCAAGCATAGTAGCATTTTATTGTCAAGAGTGTTTTTTTCAATTGTACTGGTTTAAAACAGGAAAAAATGAATAAGCATACAAAATAATTTCCTTATTTCATGTGAAATATAGTGCATAGATATCAAAATAAACATATAGCATATTATAAAAACAATCTCAGCATAACATCACTTGCCACGTCAACAACTACTCCCAAAAGAGAGACAGCTGAAACAATCAATATGGTAAATGATTGTCTGATTATATGTTGTTGATAATCACATAGTTATACACAACTCTTAGACCTGCACTGTCAATGAGTAGAGTTAGACAGTAAAACTCCATCATGTCTTTTGTTTATTTTGTTCATTTATTTCATGTCTTTTTCTTGCCAACCCTCCAGTTGGACTACAATCATAACATTCAAGGAGCATTCCTATAAGAATCTGTGAGGTAGCCTTATAAAAATCTATGGGTTAAGTCCAGCTTAACCTAAGAACAAATATTCAAGGTTTGTTTGATCAATTTTGTAGGGTCTGCTGGAAACATTTGGAAGGGTAGCTCAACACAAGTTTTGACAGATTGGTGCAACATATATCCTAACATTTCACGTCTTCGACATGTAAGTACATTTTGTCTTATTAAGAGAGATTGTTAGAAATCAGCGCAGCTCTTTATTGGCAAAAACATCTCTAAATTGCATCAAGGTCATAGCTGTAACACTTGGTTATTGTTCCTCATATTGGGTGCTCTCATTGATCGCTTGCAAGAAGCTTACCAAACTTATTTGGTACTTTCTTGGGACTGACCCTAGTTGCTACAAAAGATTCCACTGTTTTCTAGCATACCTCATCTCCCTTGAGATAGAGGAGGCGTGAGTTTATTTATATTCAAAGAGAGGGTTTAGCCTTTGGTTCATTAAGAGAAAATGTTGGAAATTGACCCATATCATTGTTGCTAGAAACATTTCTAAAATTGCACAAGGTCATAGTTGTAGCCTGTAATACTCGTTTATTATTCCTCATTCCAAGTGCCCTCAATGATCAATTGCAAGAAGCTTTACCAAATTTCTTTGGGACTTCCTTTCGATCAACCCTGGTTGCTGCAAAAGGTTCCTTTTTTTTTTTTGGCACACCTCGTCTCCCTTGAGATAGAGGAGGAATGAGTTTATTAAAATTCAAAGAGAAGGTTTTGCCTTATCTGCTAAGTGGATTGTTTGAACCTTGAAAGGATATGAGGCCTAGAAAACCCTTCTTAGGGATTCTGGTGTGCCTTTCATTCCCTAATATGATAAAAGGTTGGAATGGTTTGGACTTCGCTCCTTTTTTATTATTATTATAGAGAAAATTATTTGGAATATTTGGAAAGTTGTAGAACCCCATCTCTATTAGATAGTGGAGAATTTTTGCAGTTCCTTGCTCATTATAGTTTCTACCATAAAAGCAGTACGACCATTAAGAATGTTTTTCCACTAAAGAACAAAGATTAGGTGTCGTGGTATGAGCCTAAAGCCTGTTTCATCTCTCAAACGCAATCAGGGATCTATCAAAGCAATTCATAAGCTTCTCTAAACATTTATCTCCACAAATTAGGATATATTTATCTGCTTATTGGTTGAGAGATTGACATGTGAAGCTGTGACACTCTGTTTAGGCCATACGAAATTAACAGTGCATATAAGTAGCATTTTTCTCCTCCTATATAAGACAAGCTTAAAGAGTGATGTTGACTAAGAACCGTCAAGGCGGTTAAGATGCTTCACCCAGATATTTCTCACCACAAATTAGGAATGCATTTGCCTGGTTGTTGGGGGCAGTTGTGCTCCTTGTAGTCACTACTAGCCTAAAATTTCATATAAGTAGCTTCTGCCTTCCAATTCTATATAAGTCAATCTTCGTGAATCTTAGTGAGTGATGGAAACCATATTCCCCTCTGAAATTGTGGAAAGCCCTATGCTTAGGATGTGACTTCGTGCCCAAGACAATGTGCTTTACCTAGGTTCTCCATTACCGAGGCCGACCTCTAAGGCTGAGAAATTTACCATCTCAAATAGCTTTATCCCACATTATTTAGCTTGTTGCTGAACTAAATCTTTCAAACCGTACTTTTCAGTTCTTTCCCAAGAGATGCCTAGAACTAGACTAGTTGCTTCTTTATATACTTCCGACTAGAGAAGCCCTTTAATGAGAAATGGAAAGACTACATTTATATAGAGGCACAACCATTGATAAGCAATGTGTGGATTGGTATGGGTCAGGTGGATAAGGCTCGCAACAAATTTCGAGGTGCTCTCAACATAGGGTAGTGATAAGCTTCTAATGATTAATTGTTGGCATGTTGTCAACAAAAGGGAAAGATAACCTTATCAAAGGTGCAAAGGATAGACGAGTGAAAATCTAAGTCCCAAAAAAATGATTTAAAATAACTGTATCACTCATTTCAAGTGATCTTTTAAAAGCTTTCCCAGCCTCGTTAATATTTTTGTAGCACATGCTTAAAATGGAGCATGGGGAAAATGAATTATAAGGAAAAACATCTTTAATGTTCATCAATTCTCTGATTCTAAGCATAAGGAGATTATTTAAGGCTTGTAGCTCACTAAAATGGCACCTTATAACCCTAGGAGTGAAAAAACTAGGATGTTGTTCTATATAAATTTCCTATTTAAACTCCTCATTAAGAAAAGCACTTTTGACATCCGTTTGGTGAACAGATAAATTATTAGCAGTAGCATGGGAACTAATAAGATCAAAAGCATTTGTGCAATCAAAAGGAGAAAACATTTCATTATAGTCAATACCTTCTTTTCAAGAGAAGCTTTAGTCACTCACTGAGCTTTGTACTGAAGGTACTGTTCTACCTTCCCCTCGTAAGTATACTTGGTTGTGTAGATTCATTTACAATCACATGGAATTTTTTTCTTTGTTGTTTGCGCAACTCTAGAGTATTGTCCCTCGTCAAGGAGAACCCTTCCTCCCTAGATGTTGTCCAATGTTGTGATACATGTTGAAATGTAATGGAATCAATACCCAAGGGCCAAATTCATCAATGCATGATCAACATCATCTACAATTATGAGGGATTTTAAGATACATGGGGTTTCCATACGAGGGGTGTGGGAGGCACCACTAAGAGAATCTTTGAGAGAGAGGTCAAAAACATCATCAGAGGGTTCATCAATGACCTCCTCGGCTTCAAAATGAGATGTGTGAGGCGCTCCTGAGAGAACCTCTCAGAGAAGTGTAAACTATATCATCACAGTGTTCTGTGTCCCAACAAACTCCTCTAAAAACTTGCATCAGAACTAGTCTCAATAAGTATGTATTTTGTTCCATGTCCACAGACTGTTAAGCTGTCTTCCTTTTAGGAGATTCAAGATAAATGGAAAATATTCGCAGTTACCAAAGATCAAAAGATCTGGCAACCGTGGTTGGATGTCTGTCTTTGAATCGAAAATTAATAGTATTTCTAAAGATTGTAATGGAGTTACTTGACATAGTTATCTTCCTTTTAGGAGATTCAAGATAAATGGAAAATAGTCGCAGTTACCAAAGATCAAAAGATCTGGCAACCATGGTTGGATGTCTGTCTTTGTATAGAAAATTGATAGTATTTCTAAAGATTGTAATGGAGTTACTTGACATCAAGATGGATTCAAACAGAAATGGGGGTATTCAAAAATTGGCAGTCAGGATGGTAGTATCCCAGTAACATTACATCTAGTTGGAGAATCATTGCCTCAAACTTATTAAACACACTAATGAAATTGCCAACAGCACAAAGATTCTGCATAATAGTAACAGAAATCATGCTCCCCAAAGAAGAGAGTGTGTATCCTCAAACCTTACTGCTTTGTAAATTTCAAGACAAAGGTCTTTACTACATGTAGAGCATTCTAAAAAATCCTATTAGCATAAGAAAGAATTCTTTCAGTACCAGCATATGAAACATCAAATGAATATATGAGATCTTAATGTTCTTCCATAAACTTTAGAAGACCTACATTGCCACCATCTCACCCGAATGATCTTCATTCCCAATATTTTTTATAAAATTATTGTGCTATGATTAAAGTGTGACTGACAAAATGTGCAAAAAAATCTACCAACAATTATAACTCTTGCAGACATCCCCTGCTAATGAAGCTTGTGGTTATTGCTCTGTAAGAGCACAATCTAATTAGACTCCCATTTTAGTCTTAATAGATGGCATACAAGGCCACAATCTTAGCAGCATGGTCTACATTCCCATTATTTTTAAATTTGCAAAACTTTCAACAAACAATTATAGCCTAACTAACAGACATCCCCTGCTAATGGGGCTCGAGGCTTTTGGTCTGTAAGAGCACAAGCTAAATGGACTTCCATTGTGATGTGCAGGCAGAATTTAATTTTGACAGGGCTTCCAAGCAAAATTATGGATGTGCAGGCATGGGAGGTATGTAAAGCAATTATGATGGAAAACTTGTATAACTTTGCCCCTCACCCACCTCATGCATCAAACAAAGAAGCTGAAGCTATTGACCTTATGAATGGGCTAAACTTGGCTCTTTAAAAGGACCTTAGCATTTTAGAAGTTGACAGTGATTCCCTTCTCAACATTCGCTCTATAAAGGCTAAAGACACCAGCAGTTGAAGACTGACGTTCTTGATGATATTTTTCATCTCAACCCCACATTCCATACCATCTACTTTCAGCATGGTTGCCGGGAAGCCAACAACCCCCAGATTTCCTTTCATGTCTTGGTTGTCCTACGGCCCCTAGAGATGGTTCATTGGGCTCATGCAACTGCTGAAGAGTTGGCATGTTTTTTCCCCCTAATTTTATAAAGATGTTAACTCTGATTGCAGTCCATGATGAATGATCCTTTTCATTGTGAAGAGTTGTGACCCTTAGCCTGCCGGCTGACTGACCGTGATCACAACAATGAACATTGAATGAAGTGGATCAACTGCTGAACAGAACACAGCCTGAATTGCAGCAACAAAGCAGTCGGGCAGACAGTCTCCTCAAATTTAGTATGGTTCATCTCATCAACTTGAATTTGAGATCAAATAAAAATGCAGAATGGCTGTTTCTGGTCCTAAGAAAAAGGGAAGACGAGGGGGGAATTATTGCTATAGTGTTCCTGTTAAGAGGCAGCATTCATTAGGGTCAGATGATGGGTGATACTCGATATTTTAATCTAGGGAATGTGGTAGAGCTAGACAAGATAGCTAATATTCACTAGCAAAGATGGATACCAAAAAAGCTCAATAGGATTGGAGGAGCATCTTGTTTATCTTATGCAGGCAGAAGTATTGTAAGAAATAAGGAACTAGCTTAGATTCATGCCCCACAATTCTCGTGCAAGTGATTGAAAACACAAACAAAGATCGGTGCCTTGATCAATTTGTGCAAAATGGTGGTGTACTAGTTGTGGCTCAATAGGATTGGAGGATCATCTTGTTTATCTTATGCAGGTAGAAGTATTGTAAGAAATAAGGAACTAGCTTAGATTCATGCCCCACAATTCTCGTGCAAGTGATTGAAAACATAAACAAAGATCGGTGCCTCGATCAATTTGTGCAAAATGGTGTTGTACTAGTTGTGGCTGATAGGCTTCAAGGACCCCACAAGGGAAATATTGTTGGAGATAAAACAGTCCAAACCAAGTATACAAAGTTGCTAATTTTACTTCTCTTTACACTACTTTATGCCCTCACAAAATTGCAAAATGGTGGTCTACTACTTGTGGTTATAGGCTTCAAGGCGCCCACAAGGGAAATATTGTTGGAGATCACAGTCCAAACAAAGGTTACAAAGTTGCTAATTTTACTTCTCTATACACTACTCTATGCCCTCAATAAATTCTGTTGATCTTAACACTCTCTTGATATAAAATGTTTGAAAGTCGGCATGCATCTGCAGAGATCCCAAGATGGTTCGAGATTGGCATGTTTAGTAAAAAATAAGTGATATCCCACTCCCTGAACTGACATCAGACGAGGGTTTCCTTGTTGCCAACCAAAAGATCAGCAGCTAGATTTCCACAGATTTGGGCACAGTTTCAATGTAGAAATCCTGAAAAACAATTTATAGAAAAATGCTCACTGTTCAACAGATTGAAAACAGAGTTGCAACAGAGCACTTGGCATTCAAGCAAGAAGCTACTGGAAAAGATGAGTGATGCAGATTTTCAAATTGTACTAACCTTGACAGGTGCACTAGGAGGGCAACGAAGCTGCAAACCTAGCTGATAACCAAGCTTTCACACCAAGATTAGGTGAAGCGTTCATCAAAAGGTTGCATCTGGAATTTGCAGAGTTAAAAACTTGAACAGCATCCTTATAAGCAACTGGGAAAGGAAAAGCCCTTTAAAGGGCCACGATGTGGCAATATATGCAAATATGAGACTGCCCCGTACTCCATATGCACCTACCATGCATAGGCAAGGAAGCACTAAACCATTGCCCTCGTATGGGGTGAAACCCTACCATCATACTGGTAGTACATACCCTGCACTTCATAGAATTTAAACTTGTCCTTGGGGAAAGGGGAGCAAATTGTATTAGGAGACTAGATCAAGATGCTATACTGAGTCCAGCTTAACACCATTTGACAATAACTCACATTTCTCTAATGATGTGCCGTGGGTTGAAATAATATGCACAACAATTGGGGATGGTCTATTCTGTGTTTTAGTTTAAGGTCGTAAACTGGAAGTTGGATCTGTAGCTATTTTGGCTTGATAGGACATCATTACCAGTTGCCTTGTCTTTGTAAACTCGGTTCAGTCTACTCTCATGTCCTAAAAAGTTTAATGGGTTCGGCCTGCAGCCATTTTGGCACATTTAGCCACTCAATTCAGATGGCACCAGTAGGCTTATGTTCCTTATGTCTTCGCATTTTGTCCTGTAATGCAGCCTACCACATTCCCTTCTTACCACTGATCTTGCTGAGTTGGGTTGAGGGGTTTTACCAACATCTGAAATTGCAAAGTTGTAGACATTGCAATGTGGACAACATAGAAGACTCCCAGCGGGAGCTCTCAAAATTTGTATTCATTAAAACTTCCTTTGCCATGACTCATAAGTGGTGTTTGATTTTGATAATGCAGTTCCATTTAACTTGATAATTTCCTACCCAGGATAGGTTACAAGTTTTCTAAACCTCCACAAATTATCGATATGACTCTTTTGAGCTTTATTTAAACTGAAGAAGACAGGTAAGATGAGCACTTCATAATGTCAAATAGTAGGTAAGATGAGCACTGTATAACTTCAAAAGGAACAAGATCAAGTGGAAGCATTGGGAGCTTTCATCGTGGGAAATCAGTGATCAAATTTCCGGGGTACATGGTACAAGTTTAAAAGTACAGATGTACATGTTGAATCGAGTAAACTACCCACCACATCCCTTCTCGGAGCAGTGTATCCCAACAAAAAGGTGAGGTGCAAGCGTGGAACACCCACGGTAATCTACCACATCCAATTCAAATTTTTACCAATGTTGAATGTTCAATCAGGTAATCTACCACATCCAATTCTAGGTGTGTCATACAGACAAGGCAATGTGCAAACCCCAATGAACACAGCCCAAGCAAAATTCGAGCAAATGGTAAATGTAGAATCAAGTACTCTGCTACATCCGATTCTGGGTACCCATACCCCAACAGACAAGGCCAAGTGCAAGACCTGAAAGGCGCCATACAAGAAAAATTTGTACATACATTGAATCTGGTAAAACTATCACATCTAATTTTGGGTGTGACCTACACTAGTGGACAGTGGACATCCCACAAAGGAAATTTACCTAGCAAAACAAAAAAGGAAAAGCCCTCTGTAATAATTTGCTAATATTTCAATAGGCATGATTTGAGTTCTTAGGCCTGTGCCACCGAAGCCACATTTGTGTGGCCAGATCTACTGTAATTCTTGGCAGAGATGCATGCACTTACATATAGAAAAAGAACCCACTACAATTCCAATTGTTAAACCAGTAAATCTTTAATTAAGATTGATATGGGCCACAACAACAAAAGTAAAAATCCAGAAGTGCTTTAGGCCTTCTGTTCCTAGTAAATATAGCAAAAGTTCAAATCCATTATTAGGCGTTAAAGTACATTTAGTCCTTCATTTTTTTAATAAGAATATGCTAATATGTTTGTTATATAGGACAAATATCACACCATCACAACCAAGTTAAATAAACGCACTTTTCTGATGGCCTCTAAATCCTGCAGACGACAAATTATATGTAGAAACCGACATTCTCTAAATTTTTACTCCGTTAAACATGTACTTATTCCTCTTAACAACACGCTACCCAAAAGGGCACAGTTTTAGATTTTTTTCTCTCGCTAATCAATGTACTTACATTATGAAGGGGAAAAAGTACAACAGCAACTGTATGTATAGGACAATCGCCTGCATTGTGGCGCTTTGTCAGTCAAATACATATATAATACTTCCAAATTCCAGTGCAGTTCCCAGAAACTCTATTAAGTATAACTTCCGTTGTAATATTTTAATTTTCAGACCCTTGTCCCACATCATCAAAAAGATAGTCAAAAAGATACTTGGACAGTATCAAGATCAAGCAAAAATTCACAGGAATTTACAATGGTTGGGACACATTTCCTTTTACAAAAGCAGAGAACAAGGAACCTTGATGAACATTTTGTCTTTTGGCAACTTTTGACTTTATTGAAAGGGCACAGTGTTCCTCCTAATGGGCTTGGCATACAATGGGGCTTTCATCTCACATGACAGCCTCAGAAGCTCTGAGAGATCAACTGGGTGGTCTTCTGAAGCTAGCCATTGAAAATGGTGTAGCATTCTAGCCACCCAAGTGTGAACAGTCTGCAAGCCCAAGGCCTTTTAGGACAAACCCTCCTGCCTGATCCAAAGGGCGCCAGCCTTAAATCACTACCCATGATATTTATTTCCTCCCCTCCAGCTGACGGTAGGAATCTATCTGGATTAAAGCTCAGGGGATCTGTCCATATATCTTCGTCATGGGTAATTGACCACATGTTCACCATTGCAGTAGTTCCTGCAGGAATATGGTGGCCACCCACATGGACATCATGGATTGCAAGCCTTGCCCAGGAGAGTAATGGACCAGGTGGGTGAATCCTCAGAACTTCCTTCACAACTGCTTGTAGGTAAGGCAGCTTGGCAATGTCAGATTCTGACACTTGCCTGGAATTCCCAACTACAGAGTCCAACTCATGATGGACCTTGGCTTGAATGTCCGGATGGAGAATCAACCTTGCAAGAATCCATTCCATAAGAATGGCCACTGTATCAGTGCCCCTGAAGATCATCTCCTGCAATACAAAAGCACCCATATAAGTTTAACATAGAGCCATAACGCAACAACAGTTGCAAACCCATGAAACTGCTACCAGATAAATCCTGTAATACAAAATCACCAACATAAAAATGCATAGTCATATAGCATCCAAAACTCTTTATCAGAGAATATAGACGTATCCACTGCCAGACAAATTTCAAACCATCAATTACAACAAATATTGAAACGAAATATCAAAAGCCACAAATCTTAACCATCAGGACTTGTTAACTTGGTAAGCAGAACTAGTATGAAATAAGCAACCAAACAGTCGATAGAAATGAACAGCGCCCATTTACTTTGCTACCCGCCCAAATGAACCATAGGTGAAACTCCAACAAATCAATCGGGAGACCCTGCATATAAACTGTTTTGCAAACTATCATGTAAATACAGTTAACAGAACTGGTATGAAATAAGCAACCAAACTGTCAATGGAAATTAACAGCACCCATTTGCTATGCAACCCACCCAAATGAACCATAGGTGAAACTTCAACAAATCAGTCAAGAGACTCTGCCTATTAACTGTTTTGCTAACTATCATATATATACAGTAAATACATCACAGAAAATGATTCTGTGCTAACTGTCGAAATATGGAGGGAAAAAAATCAAAAAGTCTAAATGAAGAATTAGACATTAACTACTGCACAGTGACCAACTACTTAGAAGAAACCAACCATAGAAGAAACTGATAAATATAAAACTCTACTAAAACAAATCTGGAACCGGGACCGCAAAACCACACATATAAGTCAATATAGTTTTTTTAAATGCCGCAGAACCAATCATAAGGAAATTGATAATTGCCACTAGAACTATTAAAACAAATCTCCAAGCGTGTGACCACTAAAGTAAGGGGCAAGGAAAACCATACAATACACACCGCAGAATACAGGTGACGATACAAGCAACTTTAAAAGTTGAACAGGACTCAGAGTCCTAGATGTTTGGTCAGTATATTATAAAATAAACTACAAAAACAATCATGCAGGGCACCCCAACCGCTGAATGCAATTAACAATTCAAAGGAAGACTCCAAACAAATCACAAAAATAAAAGTTGTATATATATGCAACTGTAGAACAATCATACTAATCAGCACCTAATACAAAAACCCAAAACCTGAAAAGCCAAGCCCCATTTGCAAGGGATGGGAGCCAACCATTTGCATATGTACAACAGAAACACTTAACCAATCACACAAGTTTTGCCATGCCTGTACCTACCAACCATCACTTCAACCGACAAACACATAAACCTCAACACTTCGTCTTATAAACAAGTCAAAAAAATACTTGTCAGCGAAAAGAACCGCAGCTAAAAACTGTTGAACCGCCTACCTATTGTCATAAAAGCATAATATATTTTGTTACATGTATATGAACATAAATCACAAACCATGGCTATGGAACTCTACGACAGATTTTAATAAATACGATGATACTTACACAGGGCAGAAAAAAACTGAATATCTGTGTCTTCGTTTCAATGTGAGCAGCTGTCATGTTAAAGCAGATAAACAAATACCCAAATGAGGAAAGCCATCACTTACCCAAAGTACCGCCACCATATCAGTATCAGTGAGCATGTCATTCCCCTTGAGGGACAGCAGCACATCAACGAAGTCCGAATCAGCTCTATCATCACCAACAGCAGGATTAGCCCTGTGCTCTTCAATGATGTTCTGTACAAATGCATACACTCTAGGAACCAAATCAGAACACCTCCTCCTTATATTCTGGAAGTCCAAAAATCCCAACAGGGGAAGGTGGTCAGCCCAATTGAAGGTACCCAAGAGCTCATATCCTTCCTTAACCATGGAGGCCAGTTCCTCCGCCTCAGAATCCCCACACTCAAACCCATAACACCTCCCAAAAACAGACCCCATGATGTTGTTCAGAGAACTCCTCTGTAAAATCTCCCTTATTCTAACAGAATTGAGGTCACCGGATGACTCAATGGATTGCAGCATGGAGTTGGTCAAGGCCTGTCTGTGAGACTCAAAGGCTGAGATTCTTCTAGGAGCAAACAAGTGTGCAGCTGCAATTTTCCTAAGATTTCTCCAATAATCACTGTAAGGAGCAAACCCAATGGCTCTGTCAAACATGAGCTGGTAAGCAGATTCCTTAATGGGTCTGTCTGCAAACGCTGAACTGTTGAGTATTTCCTTGGCCAATTCAGGTTGGCTTGATATGACCACTCTAGTAAACCCAAGGCTGAAGGCCATAAGCCTCTTGGCCTTGCAGCACTGAGTTAAACTAGCTAGGGACCTATGAGCCAGACCTCCCATAACAGGAAGACTGCCCAATATGGGCATTCCTCGAGGACCAGGAATAGGCTTCCTCTGCCTCATGAACAGGCATCCGCCCCAAGCAGAGCCACCAGGGTATGCCCATGAGACTATAAGGCCTAATACTGCAATCACTAGGACTGTAAAACAGAGCACCCATGTACTAAAAACTGCAATATCAGAAGATGCCAGAGGCAGGGAGCCTGGTTGTGTGTAACAACAGGCAAGGCCATCAACCACCATGAAGACAGAGGCTGAGAAGAATCCATGGTTTAACTTGTTTTTCGGCTTGTAGAAGCAGGTCAAGAAGCTCGAATTGCAATGCACAGAACAGAGAAATAGAAACAACAACTTCAAAGAAAAAAACACAGGAAATGGGGACTTTTGGATTGAATTGCAGTAGCTACTGCTGTAAAACCCAAATCCTCCCAGGCAGGAATGTATGCATTGATGAGATGGGTATGGGGGTGATCATTTATAAAGAGGGAAAATGGACAATATATTCTCGTATTAATTACGTTCTTTATATAAATTCTATTCCTATCAAATGGGGAGTCCCGAACACCCTGCCGTTTGTTTGTTTTCATACAGTAAATTGGACAGCCACATGACCGTAATTAAGTTTTTTTCACCCTAAATAAGACAGTCGCAACAAAAATTAAATTCTCAAGATCGTATCGGATGACCGGGAAAAATCTGAGCGTACCGAGAAAAATCTTCCGGCATAGCTTTTGAACGGTCTAAATGACAGTCAGTCTTGAACGTCAAATTTATCATCCTCGGTCTACTGTTATTTTTCTGTTCGGCAAGTTAGGTGTGGGTGGTAACTAACCATGGTTAATATTTCGTTAAAAATAAATATATTGTTTTTTGGGGATTAATTTTTCGTTTTGGGTATTATTTTAATGTTTGGAGACCTCATTTAATAGTATTTGTACAAATTGGGTTGGGGTGTGGATCCTAATCATTTGTTTGGGAACTTAATTGTTTTTTAATGTCTTTTTTTTAATTTTGTGTGAGATGTGTCCATTTTGCCTAGGGATTATATGAATCGTCTATGTAGCAATTTAATTGTTTTTAAAAAGATGTTGGATTTTATGTTCTAAGGATTGTGGTAGAAGGGTATGGTGGTGTATGCAGCATTTATTGTTGCTAAATTGTTTAATTTTAATAGGTTGTTTATTCACTCTTTTTTTTTCCTATTTTAATGAGGTCTAGCAGTTTTTTTTTGGAATATCCTAGAAGGCTTTTTTAGAGACTCATTTTAATCATTGTGTATTTGTTTTTTTGGTTTCATTTTTTAAATTATTATTTTGTTATATTTCAAATTTCAGCTGTCTAAAGTATTGTCATGTATTTTATTGTTTTGATGGGAGTGTTTGTTCTAGTCATTTTTAGAGTATTTCATATTATCGAAGTTTTTAGTGACTCATTTTAATCATTTTATAGTTGTTTTTTATTTCATTTTCTATTTTTTAATTGTTATTTTGTTTTTAACGTGTTATAAAGAGGTTTAATTCGAATTTTAATTGTCTATAAATACACTAGTATTGTCATATATTATATTGTTCACATGAATTTATTGAACAATTACAAATATCCTAGAGAAGATCGAGCAATCAATAAAGTATTTATTCATGTTAGAGCAATCACTAACAAGAACAGAGATCGTGAATGAATAACATTAGCTTTCCTAGCTAATGAAATTTTACAAGTATTAGTGTGTTCTTTCTTTGTAGTGTTGTCATTTGAGGAACTGACAAATATCAAGATAATTCAACTATTTTTATCAACACTAGGCCAAAAATATTTCGTTGTGCTTGGTTGGTTCTCTAAATGTCTTTGCATGAATAGATCAAGATGAAGTTTATTGTTAAACAAGTGATCAAAATGAAAGCACAAACATTTGAACAAGATTTTGGAGATAAATAAACCAAACAAATGTATTCGTCAATAAACTTTTGGTGTGTCGGTAGTTTTTTCCAAAATGTTTAGATGTTCCAAACATTGCAAAGAGAGTACTACAAAACGTTCTTGATAAAATTGTTATGTTTCTCCCCAAAAAAATTAGCTTTGTTCTCGAATTTGATGCATGTTTTCATCGTGGTGCTTATCCATCATGCGGGGTCACAATCAACGCATGACATGTGCAAAATATTGACCATCTCGATCAACTTTGCACCCATCCTTTGAACTCGCAACCTCCACACCCCAATTCCCATGCCCCACCATTATGTTGTGCACTCATGTTTGAACCAATATAGCACATGTTATTTTTAAAACATTGCTAACATTAGTTTGATGAAAATAGGTAACAACACATCATGTTGTTTCCTATATAGGTAACAATATAATGTGTTGTTACTTTTTCCATCAAAACTAACGATGAGATAACAGAAAATACTTTTTACCTATTGTGCAAACATGCATAAAGATAAACTTTTCTTGTTTTCATTGTAAAGTCTTGAAAACTGTCACTAAATCTCATAAAGATACATGTCTAAACATTGCATTTCACTTCTTTCTCTAATTTTAAAACTAATTCATTAAATTTATTTTATTAATTTATATTTATTTAGACTTGATTAAATAGTATAAATTTTTGAAGAGTTAATTGTCTTGTGTGTTATTAGATCTAATAATCCTAACATGCTTCCTACTAGCCTCCAATGATTTTATTTCTAAAAAAATTGAACCCTAAATGATTATGTGATGTGACATACATGATTGATTTGAATTATAAGCACCAAGAGAATTGAGAACCTTGTAAAAATTAGAAAATATGTTACCAAAATCATAATGTGATACCTGAATGCATTGAAATAATTGACATGTTAAATTGTACCTTCTCATAAAATCATTTCTCAAAATTCCTCCATTACCCAAGTTTCTCTTTCTTCTCGTACTTCTTTTATGCTACCAAATGCTTATAGAACTAGTCTCCTTAAATTCTTCATATTTCTCAATACATCATTGCTGTTCTAGTACTTTTATTCTTCAACTTGTTAATCAAATTCTTCTTATTTTCCAAGTTAATTTTGCTTCTCATTGTATTCCTCGATATGTTATTATTGCTTCTCACAAAAAATGAAGTCTCTCAATATACTTTTATTCCTTCTTGTGTGAACTTGTAAATTCTTCCATTAATAATGTTTTCCTATTCCTCTTGAACATTTTTTTAATGGTTAATAGTTTTCTCCAGAGACTTTTATTTCATAAATTACTTCAATTCCAATTTATGCTATATGTACTTCTATTTCTATTCTAAACCTCAACATGACCATTATGCAAAAAGCATTATCTTGCAAAATTAAATTAAAAAAATAAAATAAATGATTCTCAAAATCTAAATTGTAAGGTGACTTCCAATGAAGTTATTTCAAACCCTTTGACGTATGAAGTATTTTACATATGTTTTGTATATTTTATATAGGAGTTAATACTCCATAGTTTAAATTATGTAATAGAAAATGAGATCCTTCTCATCACATTGGAGAATCTAATACGTCTTGTTTAGGATCTTTCCATGATGATAAGTTATTGAGTATGCCATTTTTAATCTTTATTATGGGAATGTATTCATCATTTTACAACCTTAGTTTACGATTTATTAGCACATTTTAAAATTAATATTGGTGTGACATTTATATTTCCACAATTAGCTCAAATTAAATAAGGACCAAATAACATTGTTAGTGAATATGTTTATTAGTTTAAAACTAAGATTAATAAGAGCCGCGTAGTGGCTTATTCCTACCAAATATATTGTAGTTGAAATTGAATATGTTTCATTGCATTCAATGGATGTTATGTTAGCAATTACTATGAAAGTGTAAAGTATGTCATAAGGAATATGATTTTTAATGTAAATTATTTTTATAGAAGAAAGTTTTTTAATGTTTAGTATTATTATATTTAATTACATTCAATAGATGTTATACTACCAATTTTCATTCAAGGATGCAAAGAAAATACTACGGGATTTAATTTTTCTAATATAAAATATTACTAGTACAAATATATTAAATAGATCTATTTGGAAAATGTAAATAGGCTCTTATCGTGGATTTTACACATATTCATTAATAATTTTATTACATTCTCTTCATATTCTACACTTGTTGGTATTTAAAAAAGGAGCACCAAACTCTACCGTGTGGTCGAGATAAAATTATTTTTGATTGACTTCTTAATGTTTTAGAAAAAAAGTAAGTGATGGTCAAATTTAATGTAGTAAATAAAAGTTTAAATGGTAATACTATTTTATTCAACCCTTTCTACCATTGTAGCAAGTTATTACTATTTTTGGATTAGTTTTCATAGTTAACAAAACAAAAAACTTTAAAATGACAGTCAAATGGACATCAAAGTTAATGTAGATGATAAAAGTTGACACGGTCACACCATAAGATCCCTCCCATCACAATCATCGTAAAATCCCTATTGAAATAATGATATGGTCACACCATTAGATTCCTCCCACTACTATTATAAAATGTCCATTGGCATGATTATTTAATAGAGAAAGTATCAATTATCATTATGGTTTTTATCGATTGTTTAAAAAATAAAATTGATTAACACAAATTTAATTTATTGCTTCATAAATTTTTGATTGGAAAATTGAATTTTGAATTTAACAAACACAAATTTATGGGGGCCAAATTTTGTTAATCCATGACATTCTTCCTTGAAAAAACATATTAAACAATAGTTGAAAAACATCTTTAGAAAATAAATATGTTCAAATATTTCATTTATTCCATAGACACTTAATATTGGTACATGACTAGTTAATTTTTATGGAAGTAGTGTATTTATGTGTTTATTAATTATTAGTATGGGACTAGTTAATTACCATGGCATTAGTTTAATTACATGTGTTTGATTGGTCTAACATATAATAAAGATAAAAGATGTCGGCCGATGTAATGGATCCAACATATAATAATAAAGTTAAAGCTTTCTATACGAGACTAACTAATTACTATGGTGTTCATTTATTTATGTGTTTATATTATTGCAAACACTCAATTTTAGAAACTTATCATTTTGACATTATTGGTTATGATTGTGCTTCTTTACTAAGACAAACACCCACATTCTATCCCCACTTAGTACATCTTGATATCTCTCTCCCAACTTGTTTATTCCTACACATTGATGTGTCAACACTTTCTAAATATAAATATATAGAGTAATACCTTAACCTATGGGCATTATGATGTAACTTTTAGTATTAATTCACCCTTTCCCTACCCAAACACATACATCAAGGTTAAGATGTGAAATATGGTCCTGGCCAACCAGTGTAGTCTTGAATTGACACATATTCCAACTATATTTTGAAATGCATTATCTTGTTGGGTCATTTCACTTTATGTGTTGGCCTTTACATGATAAATTACCTTCAAATCCCTATATAAACAATTTTATATCACCTCATTCACTAACCTAGCACTCTCATGAGCTCTCCTTGTAAATACTAACAAAAAAGGCACCCACGACTCCTTAAATATTTCTAAAGTTCATGCACATCCATTAGGGTAGCCACTATTACAGTTTTGAAGCACTCAACTAGGTCAAGGGTTTTATCTTCCCTCATTTCCAACTCAAAGATTCATACTCGATGTTTTAGAAAGATCACAATCATCCCAAACATGATCAAAGTAGGGTAAATTTTATGCCCACCCCTAAAAAATAACCATAGATATTACTTGGTGAATTTCTATAACTTGTATACCCAAAATCTATGCACTTGGGTACATTTCTAGGTCCTAAAGCATACTAATATATACATGATTCCTAAGCAAGAAAACTAGTGATTGATAATGTATTTTGGGTCATTTGTTTAATCTCTTGCCTTCTTTCTGGACTTACACATCTTACAGCCCTTCCAGAATTGAACTTATTTATCTTTTATGGCATCAGACACTAGCGCCCAGTTAGGACATAAGCACCCAGATGCTCATGTCCCTCCTAAAGCTCCTGGCCTTCTTTACTATTTTCTTCCCCTTTTGGGTCTCTTTTACTTCTTCGTCATCTTTTGGCACTTTGGGTTAGCCTTTCAGTTGTCAATTATGAAATTCAAACAAGGGAATCATATATATATACTTAGTTACTTCTCCAAAATCAAGGGCCAAGCACTATGCATTACCTATCATCACTTAAGCTTGAATTCAAAGACACGGGAGCACTTCAAAGGCATTCATCTACCACACTCACATAAGGGACAAGGGCTACATACACAACATAGGAGGGGAAGTTCATTTTATTCCATCACACATTGTAAGCAAAAATCATGCACTTGGGTACATTTATATGTCCTAACAAGCATACTTGCATTCATATGATTCCTAAGTGAGAAAACTAGTAATTGACAACTACCTTTGGCCTCTTTTTTTGTTTCCTAGCTTATTTTTGGTCTTTTACACCCTACACCAAACCAAAGCTTTCCTTTGTTATATTTTATGGCTTTGGACACCAACGCTCAAGTGCCCTCGTCCCCTCAGGTGACCACGACCCTTTCTATCTTACTTGCTTCTTTTGGGTCTCTTTTATCTTTTAGGCATCTTATTTTCTTATGGGTTGGCCTTCCAGTTGTTAATTACGAAATTCAACCAAGGGAATCATATAAATACAAATCTATGTGACCAAAATAAAGGACCAAACTACGACGAGCATATTATCTAGCACCTAAGCTTGTATATAAAAGCACCTAAAGCTCTTGAGGCATGTATTTTACATCCATTATAAAGGGACAAGGGACTGCATTTTCTGCATACACTTCATAGGAAGGGAAATTTTTTTTTTCCATCCACACATTTATTTACATTGGTACATATAGCTATCGCCTGCTATCAAGTGCACTTGCACAAGGGCTTCTAGGGCACGATTCTTTCACACACGCACAAGAACTACATGGAGTCTGAGATGTAGTGCAACGCTTGGTTGTAATTTCACTCAATTGGGTGATCGTCGGGGTCATTCTAACTCCCCATATTACATATTTATTTTTTTAAGGATTTGATGTAGTTTGATGGTTTTACAAGTGAACATCACTTTGCGGGTTACAAGTATATTCTACAAACAAGGTGTGACATACATACGACCAATGCGGCGAGTACGAACACTCTTGGGTCATCACTTCCTCTTGCTTTCATTATTTTAGGATCCTCTCACCATGGATATTTCCATCTATGCCTTTTTGCAAGATAATCTTGAATGTAAGGCTAAAATCAACTCTCTTCTAGCTAATACTTACATTCTTTCTAATACTCCTCTGGATCATGTATATCAATTATTCGTAGATGTGTTTTCTTAGCACCTTACTTTCTCATATGATGTAGTTGTCTCTCTTTTTGTTTATGGTAGTGATCCTCCTCTTTATATTTAGGATTGCATCTATAACATAGATATTAGGTGAGTACTAGTTGATAATGGATCTAAGCTCAATCTTTGTAATCTCACATTTATTCAATAACTTGTCCTTTCCTTAGCTCATCTCAGTCCAACATCCATTTCTATTTGTAGCTATGATTATTTTACACGCCCGTGCATGGGCACTATCACCTTACCTCTCACAGTTGGGCCTAAAATTGTTCCTACGGTATTATTTGTTATCAACACCAAACTCCAATACAATTGCTTACTTGGTAGGCCATGGCTTCACACTATGTAGGTAGTACCTTCTACATTTCATCGGTGCATTAAATTCCTACATGATGGCTATGCATATACCATTCTTGTTGATTGCGACCCATTCAAATATTACAAATTTGACCCACTCACTACTCTCCCTACTCCATTTCTCTATCACAATGTCAATCATCCCCATAATCCTCCTACATACCTCAATGATGAGTATCAACTCATAAAACTTCTTGCCCCTACCACCGACATGATTTGTCTCCAATGATCCATTTGTGCATTAGACACCATGTCATCTACTTTTCCCTCCAAGAACACTCTATTTCGACACCTCCTCCTTTCACATGAACTCTTTTCATACATGGCTCTTATTGGCCTCACATTCCATTTGATCCCACTTACTCTAACATTATTTTCACACATGATGGCTTAGCCCGACTTGGCTTCACGCTGATGATCTCCACCCACCACCTCATTCTCCTCACCTTTATCATGGATGTGTCTTTGTTACTATTGCTTATGGCCTCCGTGTATTTCATTTGACAATATTTGTTGCACGTACTCCTTATTCCTCTCCACTTACACTTAGGCATACTTAGCTCAACTACATTGGTGGCACTTTGGATCCTAATCATACTAGTATCACATTTCCCATGCCTTTCGACCATGTTTGTATTTACAATGACTCATTTCTTAGGTATACCCTAAATTTCACTCGATGGTATGCACATGGTTTTCCATAACCACCTTTCACTGATGAAGAATATGCAATGGGCATGTACAATCTACACCACAATGGATCTTTATATGATCAACCCCACACTATTGCTTACCAAGTCTCGATCCAGGTCTAATTAGATATGATCTTGACAATGACAATATCCTAGACAATGTTACTTAATTCTTATACACATCATACACTTGGGGTATCATTCTTATTTCTCTCCCCCTCCTAACATCATTAGGTATCTACTTACTCTACACTTTATGCTTCATACTTCATCTTTCTAAACATCATTACACAACTTGATACATTTTATATCGTCATTACCCTATGACACATTCTTGTGTTAAATTTCACACTTGATTGTTGAGGGCATACTACATACATAAACCTCTCACACTACACAATTCATGTTTTACCCTTCACGATACATATTTCTAGCATTCAAATAAATACAAAGCTATGTGACCAAAATAAAGGACCAAGCTCTAAGCATACTATTTAGCACCTAAGCTTGCATCTAAAGGCACCTAAAGCACTTCAAGGCATCTATTTGGCATCCATTACAAGGGACAAGGGAATGCATTTTTTGCATACACTTCATAGGAAGGGGAAGTTCATTTTTCCATCCACACATCTATTTACATTGGTACATCTAGCTATCACCGCTATCAAGTGTGCTTACGTAAGGGATTCCTAGGCACGATTATTTCACACACGCACAAGAAATATATGGATTTTGAGATGTAATGCAGTGTTTGGTTGTAAGTTCACTTAGTCGGGTGACCACAGGAGTCGGTCAGACTCCTCATATGCATCTTTCTTTTTGGGGATTTGATGTAGTTTGAAGATTTTACAGGTGAACATCTCTTTGTAGGTTATGGGTATATTCTACGAACAAGGTGCGACATATAGGCGACCAACAATGACTACTAATGAAATTCGTGTGACACTAAAAAAATTAGGTTCTGAGCTCCTTCGTAGTCACAGGTGCCCAAAAGCAGCACTCGGCACCTAGGTGTCCCCGACCTGTTCCAGGCTTATCCGATGGTTCCAGAACTTATTGTGCACAATTACAACAATCTTCCCTTCATGGTCATTAGTTTTCCCAATCCAAATCATCTTCAAAAAGTATAAATCAGCTAAGTCATTCTTTCCCTCTCTTGTACTTAGGGTTTTATATTTATCTAGCTTATTTCTTGTGTCAAAATTTGTACTTTAGCATTTATTTATCATATGTGACTCTATAATTAGGGTTTATCATAAAAATATATTTTTGTTAAATCACACACATTCTACACGTTACTACATTCTAGATCTATCATGTTATCACTATGCACGACTTGCACAAGGGCACCACTACACACACATTCACATAGAACTACATGGAGTCTAAAATTTAGTGCAACTCTCGGTACTAAGTTCACTCTTTGGGTACTGTCGAGGTCAGTCTAAATCCACATTCTACTTATTTATTTTTAGATTCGATGTGGTTTATGGGCATGTGTAACTAGGTATCTCTCTTTGTAGGTTATAGGTACAATCAACAAAAAATAATGAAAACCAAAGTGATAAAAGGAAGCTAACAACAAAGCTCCTCCTACACAAAAAGGACATAACTTGAGAACTTGGTGGACACTAGCGCTTAGGTGCTCCTGTCCTCCCGTGGGTGCTCCTTTCCTACACATTCATGAGTCCCAGAACTCTCAGTGAGCCTTGACGACACTACTTACAATCTATCTCAATAGTTCTCCTGCCCAAATCATCTCCAAATTGTGTGAAATCAACTAAGTCACTCACTCTCTCTCTCTCTCTCTCTCCCTATTTCTTAGGGTTTCATATTATTTCTTTCTTATTGATTGTCCGTTATTGTACATTTATCATTTGTATATAATTAGTTACAGAAGTTACTCTGAAATTAGATTTAATTCAATTTAGATTAAATCATAAATGAATTTCAAAATCTTGGCAAATACCATGAATTCAAATGAAATGATGTCATCCGGTATCAACTATCGGTTGGTAGCATTAGGCTATCAAATGGTAACAAAATTCTCTTTTTGCACGCGGTAAAGGCAATTTGGATATTTAAATTTGGGTATTACTATAAACACTAGGAAAATCAACCCAAAAAAATAGCTTGTACCCAAAATATTTAGGTGAAATAACAAGTGACCTAACCCCTCAAAAATAGTCAAATTTAAATTTCCAAAACCCAAATATTTTTGAATTAACGAAAATTAGCCACTAAAATTTACATCGGATCAAAGTAATTCAAGTTGTCAACAGATGTATTCATTAAGATATCACATGTTATGTGAAGAAATATGTGTGATTTGAGGCCTCTTGAAGGATTTTCAATGTAGGCGGTGGATTACACTTGAACACAAAAATAACCTTCTTCCAAAGTGTCTTCCACCCATGATTAGGGTTTGAGTTATATTCAATTTGATTTCAAATGGTTTCAAGATTGTGTGACATTTAGGGTTTAACAATGCAACATATTTCCATACTATCAAATGGAAAAAATTTGTAAAACGTCACTCCCAATAATTCCAAGACCATATAGAAGGTCCTATACCATACTGACCATTGAAGTAGTCTTGTACATTCCAATACCAATGCAATTTTAGGTAATATTTTCTAGAATGAAGCATCTACAAGTTCAATTTTCCAAAATTCTCTTTTCATTGCATCCATATCTCTCTTTTACCATTATGTGTAGCTAATTGTATGTCTTGCACCATAGGAAAGATGTTACACATGCCCCAATGATGATTAAGATCTCTTCGCAAGGTGTTCGGAATCCAGAAAGCTTGTTGAGTATACATTTGCATCCCAAAAATCCTTGTCTAGCCTCTACATGTTTTGTCCTAGCCTTTTCTCTCTTTTTCCTTGTTGTTTTGTTGTTATTTACAAGACCGCCTCCTTGCCCGGGCGGCGGTCCTGTAACCGTCACCCAAGCAGGGCGGCGGTCCTATAACCGTCACCCAAGCCAGGGCGGCGGTCCTGTAACCGTCACCCAGCCAGGGCGGCGGTCCTGTAACCGCCACCCAGGCCAGGGCGGCGGTCCTGTAACCGTCGTCACCCTGCGCAGGGCGGCGGTCCTGTACGCGCTTTCCAGAATGTTCCGACGATCGCGTCAAGCGTGAAAATTCAATTTTCACTCGCATTTCTCAACCACTAAAGCTTGTATTTATGTTTTTGCCAACTGAACAGTGATTTATCTTTGTTTAATGGTGGGAGAGTTCAATTTGAACTTGCCTTCTAGTCATTGCAAATGCTATAAATATGTAGCTTGTTTACAAGTAAATGGTCTTGGTTCTTTGGTCTGGAGTCTTCATTCTTGAGCTTTAGTCTTCAATACTCAGTCCTAGATTTATTTTATGAATCATTTTATCTTTAGCATGGATTAGAATTTTGAGTATTTAGTTATGCCTCACTGTACACCGACAACGATCCTGCTAGGAATCGTATAGGCCAAGCTCTGTTCTCTTGTGCCATCCCTCTCCTACTTGTACTTCGTTGTATTTCTCTGAAGCTGCTATTATTCATTGTTTGAGTACCTGTTGTTTATCATTTTGTTTCATCATTGCTGCAACAACCCTGCTAGGAATCGCATAGGCCAAGCCAGTTCACTTGCGCCATCCCTCTCCTACTTGTGCTTTGTGCCATTTTTACTTCAAAGTAATTGTCATCCCAGTGTCTTCCTTGCCGATGTTGCTATACTCCTACTCTTTCTGGATTCACGTGAACACGCAAGAACGAAGAGATCACTCTGAGGGGACAAGCTACAACAAAACTGGATTTGCCTCTGCTCAGTAAACTCCAGGTTTAAATTGTCAAAGTTATTATCAAATAGAGTAGTGAATCATTTTATTTCAGTTAAGCTCGCTTTCAATATTGCCAGGGAAGCTGTGGGGAATGATAGTTTCTAAGAAACTATGATTTGTTCCTCACTTCTGAGGTAGGATTGAAGGTTTTCAATTAAGTTAATTAGTTGTCTTTTATTTAGATTCACACATCTGCACAGGTGAATAACCACACCGGGTTATCTCGCTTGTTTAGTTTTAGTATAAAGTAGTTTAATTGTTGCTTGTAATTATAATGTTTCAATCATATATTTTGTTTAGATTAGTTTCCCTTTCAATAGTAGTATAAATTGTTATTTTCAGTTTAAGTTAATTTGGAGACTTCATAACTAGATTAAACGCTTAAATTCTAGTTAGGAGGATAAATCACTAGGGAATTTATGCTACCCGCTCATAGCCTCTAAATCTCCCCTTTGTCATTTTAGCTACCAGGAGATCACACTACCAGATCTTAGTCACTGATCCTCCCATGGTTAGCCATAAGAAAGTTGCTTGCCGATTCTCATCCTCGCTTGTAGCTTTTCTATCATAGAAAACTTGACCATAATCCCACTGTGACTTCATCTAAGTCACCCACATTTCAAACCACCGGCTGTCTCGGCACGACCTCGGGAGGTCGGGTACGGGGAAGGTCACTTGTCGATTATCATCCTCGCATGTCACTTTTCCATCGTACAAAATTGGTGAACCCGACGTGAAACAAACAAAATCTTTCGTACCTCATTAGCATTCACAAAATTTCACCAACAAAATTGGTGAACCCGACGTGAAGTCAATAGTTTCACCTTCTACTTTTAAATCTTCATTAACTTTCACCTTCGCTCCTTCCCATTATTCTGTGGGTATTCATATACCCCCCGAATATGTCGGGATTCGATGCATATGGCAGACCCCTCTTGGGTCTTGAGGCATACTACGCCCAACAAAATAGACAATCATCACCCTCACTCTTAGTATGGGGCGACAACTATTCAACTAATCAGTTGTCAACACAAACCCCAAGAATCAGATATAATTCATCTTTTCAAACTGAGGAGTTAGATCAACCCCCTCGAACGCAACAAACAGAGCCTTCAGGTTCAAACAATATGACTTTACCGGAGAATGGTTCGTCTCCTCAAAATACTACTTAGACCACAAATTAGTAGGCAATCGATCCATACCTGGTCTTAGATGATGACAGTCAATACGTTATCCTAGAGTGAACAACGCTCCGGGGCATGTACCCACCTATAGGAGGTTTACAAATACAACCCGAGATCTCTTTTCAAGAAAATACCTCTATGCCCTTTGCATATAGGAAATACTCTCGAGAAACTTGGCAAGATAATGATCAGTTCATAGCAGGATATCACGTACCTATACAACACCAGAGTATACAACAAACGCCGCTCAGGCAAAGCACCGTGACTTCACCAAATGAAGTCATTTCAACGTTAGTAGAAAAAGTGAGAGGGTTAGAACTTGCTCAAGCAAGTCAAAATTCTCCGTTCATACAAGCAGGAAGTTCCAATCCTCCATACCACCTTGGCCAAGTAGATCTCCTCACAGGAGTAGGCACGTTAGGCATGCCGCCTCACTATCCACAACAAACGCCAACAAGGCCCATCATCTCTAACACTATTCCTCCTGGTCTAGTATCAAACAATCCATTCCTAGACAATACCCCGTCATACTTAAACATGTACTCCAAATCACCACAAGGAGATATGTTCTCCTCTCCCGGCATGTTTTCTCAAACGCAGGGACTTCCCTATGCCCCTACCAATGCATACGCTGCACCGTATCAACAACCCATCCCACCACCACTCCCTCAGCAACCACCATCAATGGTGAAACATATGCGATAGGGACTTATTCAGAATATCTAAAGGAACCCTTAGACTTCACCATACGAAGCATCATGCTTCCAAGACCTCTTCCCGATTTACCCAAGTTCAAGGGTGAGGGAGATCCAAATGCACATATCAAAGCTTACGCTACAGCCATACGAGAATTACTCCCTTGGGATGGGGTTGTTGCTAAAATATTCCCAAAACCTTGGAAGGCATTGCTCTCGATTGGTATTATAGAATACCTGAGGCTTCCATCCATTCATTTAAACAACTCGTGTCGAGATTCATTAAGGCATTCGACATGAACAAACTATTAAGAACAGGAATCAGGGAATTCTTACACATCAAACAAGAACACAACGAATCTGTCGCCCATTTCATCCAGAGGTGGCGTACAGTTCTTTATTCTTCAGCAAGTGCTCCAAATATGGATCAGATGGAACTATGCGATTTATTCCTTCATTCTCTCAGCAGAGAGGTGAAGGAAGAAGTCCAGAAGTTCCCACTAAGAACTTACGATGAAGTACTTGAGAGCGCTCTTCGAATAGATCAAGCAGCGATAGATAGTGGTCGTAAGACATATGGAACAAATGGGAAATTAATCACTCCTAATCAAAACACTATGACCTATCCTAATGCCGGGAATACCGATCAAGGACCCAAGATCCTTAATGAAAACCATGGGGTTACAATAGATGGAGTCACTGATCAAGTCAAAGGACCAAATGTTGTGAACACCCCGACACCTGCTAACAATCAACGCAATAATAACTTCACTCCAGCGATCAATATGGTGGATTCTAATCATCCTCCACAACAGCAAATCCAGCCACAAGGCCTTGCTCGGGGCCCAGATGGATATCAAAACCAAAGCCAAAGGCCACAACCTCGAAATTTCAACTATAACAACCAACAGCCCAATCAGAACTTTGGGCCACAACAGGATTCAAACCGATGACCACGGAACTATAATCCCAATCTATATTGTGGTTTCCACAAAATCAAGGGTCATGATACTAGGACTTGCCATGACTGCAACAAATTCTTACAACGTCTACCAGAAGAGCAAAAACAACTCTTTGTAGATATGTTTCTGGAAAATCCTACACTGCCACTTGGTATGGGATCAGTTTCCACTCAAAATGCACCTCTCAAGATCTTCAATGATCCTCTCCCAAATCATTCTAACAATAACAAGTTAGATCCAAATGGGAAAAACAAAGGTATCATAATAAGAAATAACAATCAAGACGCCTCAACTCCTGACAACTCTCAGGTTGCTCCTAACCTAGGTTCAAATGGTAATACAAAAATCTTGGGATTAGTTGAGCTAGAGGTTGAGTGTGAAATTAATGCAACAACTCAGACAAAGGAGTATGTTTCACAACCCCTACCCGATATTTTCTCCACACGAGATGAAGTTCCTACAAATGCTAAACCGGTAGGATCCTATGATTTAATATACGAGGTGGCAAAGACAAATAAAGATAAGTCAATTTCTGTGGAAACAGTCTCCACTAAAACCACAACAGGAATTATGAAACTCTTGGAGAATGATGAACCGATCTTTCTCCCATTCGAACCTCAAGGAATGGGTAGTCTTCTCGATATAGCATCTCTTCCCTCCGATGACCTAAATCTAGATATAAACATGATAGAATTAACAAACGAAGAAAGGCAATTTAAAATTGAAACGATGCCTATCAAAACCATCTCTAGGCACTGCCCTATTCTAAAGCCTAGTTTCGACCCATGCGTGTCTAAAGCTAAGTTTTCCCTATCCATGGGGCAAGACCTCATCATTAACACAATGCTCACTATGAGAGAGAAGGTCGAGCAGCATAGTCATGCTCACCCACATGTCATCTCTCAAAAACATGACAAAGAGGTACGCGAATGCCTCTTTCAGAAAAATGTTTTTAATAATGGGACATATACACCTCTGGGCAAGGGTTGTAAGTTCAAACCTAGAATGGTAGGCCCTCATCAAGAAAATGAAAAATTTGAGGATAATGGTTCTCCGCTGTGTACTTCTAGGGGTGAAGAATTCGATATTCGTCAACTTTCTTCACCTTAGACATCATGACATATAGTTCCACCTGCATTTTCATATGTACATGGTTGCAGTTGCATTACATTAGTAATTTAGTTGGTTCATTTTGTTCACTCGTTTCATAAATATTGTAGTCCAGGAACTTACTCTTAAGTAATCTGTTACAAATTTCTGAAGATATTGGCAAAATTATTCAAATCACATCTCTTCAAACATCATCAAGTACTTTCAAATCTTCTCATCAAGTTTGACAGACAAACATTGACGGAAACCATACCAAGACCTGCATACTTGGCTTTGCTCTTTCTTTCTACTAGGTAAAGTTGTCCTTGCCTACGGTCTGTTCTAGAAGCTTCTTGGTGTCACATCTATCCCTCTTAAAATCTCTTGGAACAAAAGGATATCCCAAAGTCATAGATCAGAAATGTCAAAATCAAATGAAATCAAAAGCGCCAAGCAAACAAAATATTTTATTTTACACACTTCTTTGCCCCATCAACCTTCGGTGATAAGCCCACATCTCTTACTGGTGATGTGAGGTTGGGAAAGGAAAGAAGTGCCCTTACTCGCTTGTATCTTGCCTTTGGTGACAAACCCATGCTTCTTACTAGTGGCGTGAGGCAAGGTGTGGGGGGTCCAGTCACACAAACTAACAAATCTTGGTATGCTAAAAACACAAGTCAAATTCTGTTAAAAGAAGGCAAATATCCAAACATCCAAATTCCAAAGAGATCAAATCCTTAAAACCAGATTTTGTCAACCAGGTTGCCATTTATGAATCTAAGTCTAGATAAACTGAAAAGTAAGTGGCCTTCTAAGCTTGGTAGTAGTTCTGAGTAGGGTGGGTGTGTAGGTCAAAATTTGGTTCTTGTTCTTGTTTTGTCTGTCTCTCATCATTCCACTCAAATCAAACTCATACAACTTGTGCCCTTCCCAATTCTTGGTGTTGAGCCCTCGCATCTTACTAGTTGCGTGGATTTGGGATTGGGGCAAGTTCATCTCTTTATCGCTATACATTCATCACATTTTGCCAACATAAGAAGAAATCACAGACATTGTCTAAAGAGGCCAAAAGTTCAAAACTACATGATCGTCATCACATATCAGCATTACAAAAGCAAATAAAGTAAAAACATTCTGTTTAACATTTGTTATCACTTGTCATCCATTGCATACATTCTGAAAAGCATGTGAAAATTGGTGGCATTTCGACACATGGGCATGTCAGGTATAGCCTCTAACTCCCCATTTTGGGACCGCCATACTCGGACCCAACGTTTTATGCCTCTTCATGGCTAAAACGCTTCTCCGAGGGGGCAATATGTACGTACCCAAAATTGTATGTACTGCACCACCGAAAGATGTTACACATGCCCCAATGATGATTAAGATCTCTTCGCAAGGTGTTCGGAATCCAGAAAGCTTGTTGAGTATACATTTGCATCCCAAAAATCCTTGTCTAGCCTCTACATGTTTTGTCCTAGCCTTTTCTCTCTTTTTCCTTGTTGTTTTGTTGTTATTTACAGGACCGCCTCCTTGCCAGGGCGGCGGTCCTGTAACCGTCACCCAAGCCAGGGTGGCGGTCCCAGAATCGTCACCCAAACCAGTGGCGGCGGTCCTCAGAATCGCCACCCAGCTAGGGGGGCGGTGGTCCCAGAATCGCCACCTGTGCCGTGCGGTCAGGCGGCGGTCTCAGAACCATCGCCTCTGCGTGGTGGCGGCGGTCTGTACGCGCTTTCCAGAATGTTCCGACGATCGCGTCAAGCGTGAAAATTCAATTTTCACTCGCATTTCTCAACCACTAAAGCTTGTATTTATGTTTTTGCCGACTGAACAGTGATTTATCTTTGTTTAATGGTGGGAGAGTTCAATTTGAACTTGCCTTCTAGTCATTGCAAATGCTATAAATATGTAGCTTGTTTACAAGTAAATGGTCTTGGTTCTTTGGTCTGGAGTCTTCATTCTTGAGCTTTAGTCTTCAATACTCAGTCCTAGATTTATTTTATGAATCATTTTATCTTTAGCATGGATTAGAATTTTGAGTATTTAGTTATGCCTCACTGTACACCGACAACGATCCTGCTAGGAATCGTATAGGCCAAGCTCTGTTCTCTTGTGCCATCCCTCTCCTACTTGTACTTCGTTGTATTTCTCTGAAGCTGCTATTATTCATTGTTTGAGTACCTGTTGTTTATCATTTTGTTTCATCATTGCTGCAACAACCCTGCTAGGAATCGCATAGGCCAAGCCAATTCACTTGCGCCATCCCTCTCCTACTTGTGCTTTGTGCCATTTTTACTTCAAAGTAATTGTCGTCCCAGTGTCTTCCCTTGCCGATGTTGCTATACTCCTACTCTTTCTGGATTCACGTGAACACGCAAGAACGAAGAGATCACTCTGAGGGGACAAGCTACAACACAACTGGATTTGCCTCTGCTTAGTAAACTCCAGGTTTAAATTGTCAAAGTTATTATCAAATAGAGTAGTGAATCATTTTATTTCAGTTAAGCTCGCTTTCAATATTGCCAGGGAAGCTGTGGGGAATGATAGTTTCTGAGAAACTATGATTTGTTCCTCACTTCTGAGGTAGGATTGAAGGTTTTCAATTAAGTTAATTAGTTGTCTTTTATTTAGATTCACACATCTGCACAGGTGAATAACCACACCGGGTTATCTCGCTTGTTTAGTTTTAGTATAAAGTAGTTTAATTGTTGCTTGTAATTATAATGTTTCAATCATATATTTTGTTTAGATTAGTTTCCCTTTCAATAGTAGTATAAATTGTTATTTTCAGTTTAAGTTAATTTGGAGACTTCATAACTAGATTAAACGCTTAAATTCTAGTTAGGAGGATAAATCACTAGGGAATTTATGCTACCCGCTCATAGCCTCTAAATCTCCCCTTTGTCATTTTAGCTACCAGGAGATCACACTACCAGATCTTAGTCACTGATCCTCCCATGGTTAGCCATAAGAAAGTTGCTTGCCGATTCTCATCCTCGCTTGTAGCTTTTCTATCATAGAAAACTGACCATAATCCCAGTTGTGACTTCATCTAAGTCACCCACATTTCAAACCACCGGCTGTCTCGGCACGACCTCGGGAGGTCGGGTACGGGAAGGTCACTTGTCGATTATCATCCTCGCATGTCACTTTTCCATCGTCTGATAACCAATCCATTTAACATATTAATCTTTCTGCTCTTACTCCTAAAGAATCATCTCTCCATGGATTCTTCTTTTTACCTATCTCTAACATTCCATCTATACTTTATCATCCTAATTAGGTAACATTTCATGACATGGAAACCAATAGTTTACATTCTTATGATTAATACCATGAAGAAGATAACATGCTAGATCAAAAACAAGTTGAACTTGTCGAATTTTCATGTACAACTTTATGAAAATACCCATCACATTAATCATATTATTAAGATTTTTATTGCTATAAAAATCACTTAAAGAACCTCTTTTTGGGAAACATCCACCTTCTCCTATCAAAACATCCATCATTCCCACCTCTATGGTGCTTATATCTTCGAGGACCACCTCATATCTTAAGACTTAATGTCTCCATGTTTGTTCCTATTTATCTATCGTTGTCTCTACATATAATCACAATGGTTTACATGTTTCTTCTTCTTCTATCATGTTGAATCTTCAAACCCTTGTTCATTATTTACGTCTAAAATCTTACAAGTACAACAAGGTGTATCAAAGTGCTTCTCATACTATCGATTACAATTAATTTCTTTGTAACCCACTTGTACCTAAAGTGGATTTTTATCCATTTCCTCTTGGTTTAATTATTGTCAAGCCTCCTATCTATGATGGTAAGAGTGAACCCAAAAAACAACTTTAACCATCCCATGTTGCTTTCTTTGAATATCCATATAATGGTATCTTACTTACAAAGATTTTCTATAAAAGCATCAACAAATTTTCTTTATAATGAATATATATGATCTCCCAATACATTATGTGTAATCTTTCACCACTTTGGTAACTCAGTTTCTTACATAGTTTTCCATCAATGTTAGGAACATATACTCAAATGTCTAAAATTTGATAAGGGTATAATTATCACATCAATAATTATTTTTACACTACAAGATGTCAAGACTATACTCACTAAAATATATAATCTCATAGTTAATAACAAACTTCATGATCTTTTCACAAAGATTTTGCTTTCTCATTTTCAAGAATCAGTTATATTTTCTAATTTCCCTTCATTTTAGCATTTATGTCATACACACAAAGAACGTGAGGCCAAGTTACTACATTTGAATAAGATTTTGTATCTACTAGCTCTACTACTACATCTAGTGTCAAATTTCCAAGTAAAGATACATTCAAAGGCAAGGCTAATGAAAATAAGCCTACTAATAAGGACATTATTAATGTCATATCATAACATACTAAGATACAATTAAAAATTTCACAATGTTAATTCACATGTTTACCTTGTGATCCACATATTATGTTTAAACAATTACGATAGTGAAATCTCATGTCTCTCCCTCCATCACTTGAGGTTGATGCAAGAAAACCTCATGGTAATATTTTTATGTAAATCTCTACCACGACTAACATAATTGTATTGGCTACCTAACTAATCAATGTCTTAATATTAAACATGTTATACAAGATCTTATAGATACAAATGCAAATTAGCATGTTGAATCCTTTAAGCCTACCAATGATAATCCAAAACTAAAATCTTCAATGATCAACTCCATAATAATAACATTAAAAATGTACTTTAAAAGTGCATAATGTTCATCATATGGTACCACCTTTATCTTCTTATGATCACCCATTAAATGAAATTATTGTAATGTTTGTTCTATGACACTATTGTCATGCAAAATGATTGGCCTAAAAAATTGAAACTTTAAGCATGATAACTAAGCCCGTAATTGAAATTTCTTCTTCCCAATCGCAATGATCCTCTCTTCTAGCCAACCTACCTTCAGTTCCACCCTCAAACCAGCTCAAAATAAATTCCTAGCCAAGTTCTCTAGTGTGTCTCGGTGTGCGAGGAAAAGTGATTAATTTGATTGATGAATTCGAAGGTTCGATCAAAGACAAGTCCCTCTGAAGGCCTAAAAAGGCCATTTTTGGTCATTATGCAACCAATATACATCCTCCATGAATGTTCAAGGAAAATATTTAGCATATGAGGGTGGTTTTGGAGATTATTGAAGGTGTCCTAGGTACTTTAGGAAAATTTAGGGAATAAAATATCATCCAGAACAACTTGTGCAAGACCGAGTCTTCTAGGTGTAGGGAATGAATGTCCTAATGGTGAAAGTTAACTTCCTCAGATGATTCTGGGAGTTCCAAAAGGATTTATAAGGGAAAAAAATAGGAACCATAAATCTCTTAAAATACTCTATAAGATGGAAACATGAAATTTTCTCCAAGACCCAAAGATTCCTTGAGATAGTTCAAAACATGCAGTTGCCCCTCTCAGTTAAAGATGAAAAAGGAACTAAATTTTGAGTTTTAGGAATAATTAAGTATCAATAATGGATATATTGATCTTATAAGGTTTTTTGGAGTCAAAATAATATAATATTTGACCCCAAAACACTTTCCTAAGCTTCCGAGATGAAAAATCGGTTCGGAGTGTCCTAAATTAGACATACTAGGCAAAATATACTTTCCTAATCTGGTTAAGCCGCACTTTGGACACTCTTGTGTCCCCTCTATCTCCAAAGGTAAAATCGGGACACCAAATTGTGATCTTAATCTCTCCCCCATGTTGCATTTTGGCTTCTTAGCTGCTCCAACTATCCTCTCTATCCTCTTTGTCCCCATGGTGCAGGGGACAAGGGGGACACCAAAATGTGACCTCCCTCCTCCCGGAGTTACAATTTGGACACCCTAGTGTCCCCTTTGTACCATATTTCCACCAAGGAACAAGGGGGCATAAAATTGTGACCCACTCATCCATTTATCCATTGATCACCATGCAACCACCTCCAACTCCTATGGTGTCCATTTCCTAACCCCGCATCTCATCCACCACACACCACAAGCTACCACTTGTCAGCATCTAGTGAAATTCACACTTTGGCATCCCTAATGTCCCATTTTTCCCCATTAAACTAAGTGCAACCTCGCATTCACTCCATTTCAACCATAGTTAAGCAATGTAGTTCTAAATGAGTTAAAAAAATGCATTTAAAACTCACCAACTCTCCATTTTTCAAATAGTTAGTCATTTTTATTGAAAATTGCTACTAAAACATCCACTAAAAAACCATTTTTATCCAATAATTATGCCAATTTTTGTTCCAGTCTTCCATAATCATCAAAATGAATACTTGATCATATCTCTTCATACAACACTGTTTACCTCAAATTTTCCCATGTGATTTCCTCTCCAAAACGCGTTTGGGAATATTTTTAGATCAAACTCATTAATGCCCTAGATTTTTTATAGCAACAATCTGAAAATTCCAAAACCTAAACATGATTTTTTCATTTTCATGGAGATCCAACTGACAAAAAACCATGAAATTCAAAGCGAAGGTCCAGTGCAAAACAAAAAAATTGACAACATTCTCGTTACAACCCGACATCTATAAGTTCACTTTATAAAAATATAAAGTATTTAGAGCCATGGATGTCTAAAAATTATAAAATTCTAAAAATACTAAGTTTCTAGAATTTGTAACACTTGAATGAACAAGAAATGGCAAAGATAAAAATAATGAAAACTTACTAAAAATAACAATAGTATGTAGGACTCGTAAAAAATAGAAAGTTTTAGATTTGATTTTAAAAAGTTTTTGGTGAATCTTATTCTACTCATCTTGGTGATTTTTGGAAAGATAAATTTCAAATGCTCAGGTTTGGAGCCCATTTGAACCCTAATCACCAAGTATTCGGATGTGTGAGACAAAGTGATGTCACTCACATGGATCTCTAGGACCTAAAAATAGGATGTTTGGAGGACCTTGTAAGCCGGTGGAAGAGAATATTTTTTCAAGTGTTTTATTATCAGTAGGATGTCACCTAATATCCATTCATATTAATGAATTGGTCTTGGCATGTGTGCAAGACTATGAAGGCGACTCCAAGATAGTACGAGCATACAACAATTTAATCCTCGAGTCCTCACTCCCAAAGACATCTAGTTCCCACCAGCATTAACATGGTCATCATCATAAGAGTGGGTGGAGAATGAATCATATTTTCAAGGCCTTACACTTAGTTCATAGCTCAAGAAAGGAAGAAAACCTTCTCATGTTCCTAAGAACCTGTCTAAGAGTGAATTCCATGAAGGTTATTCAAAACCAATATCCTGCTAAGAAAGGTGATGAGTGAAGAGATAACAAAATAATTTTAGGATTAGATGGCTCAATTCATCCTTGTTTCCACTAAATGGAACCAAGTAGTGGATTATGGTTAAATTATCAGTGATAATATCCATCAACAATTGCTCTATTTGCGCTTTACGCCAAAAATTTCACTATCATGACTTCTTACCTAGTATATGCTCTCTCCTTCACAAGACCTTTCAAGGGCCTAACTACTTCTCTCAATGTGTCCCAAAATTCACCGGCATATGAGAAGCACCCAAAGATCACTCATAGAGAAATCAACCATCATTTTTCTAAGATAAATGATGCATTCACCATGTTCATCATCAGACTTCTTGAGGGAAATCTAGAGCTAAGGATCTCTTCTCAAGAAATTGTGTTGATCAAGAAATACGGGAGCCATTTCACCAAGTTCTCAAGCTTCATGTACATCATGGTTTCGATATTTGATCTTACCTCTTGCATGCTACCAGGTACCCTAGTGATAAAATCATAATATTTGAATTATGTAGGAAACTAGCTCATGTTCATAATAGGTGTAAAAAAACAAACATAAGGGTGTACACTTTCCCATATCTCTAGGGATATATTCATGTAAGAGTGTTATAGATGCTTAAAACATTGAAGTCTATTTTCTCCTCCCTTAATTTCTCTTCCTATGCATTTAGGCCTAATTTGCGTCTTAGGAGAAATCATGACACTTTCACTTTTCTTAGATTACACCATGATCATAAAATTGAGGAATATTAGGCTAATTGAATTGATGAATTTGAAGTAAGAAAAAGGAACCACATGCGGATGACAGTTGATCGATGAGAAATTTAAACTTTGATTGGTTTTTGAAGGAATATGAGACAATGGATCAGAATTTTTTGACACATGATGTAAGCGGTGAAATTTAAACCCCTTCCCGATCTAATGGAACATAAGAGGATTAGGTGATATCAATTAAAGGATTGTAGTGGTAATTCATAGATCAAGGGAATGGTTTAAGAGAAATAAAATTTCTATCATTGATTTTGGTGGCTTCCTGACTCTATCAAGACATGCATCTCACATTTCATCTCTAAATACATCCGAGAAGACCATGAGCTCCGCTCACTCGGAGAGACCCTCAAATAGAAAGATTGTAGAGGAGGAAAACATTGAAGATTCACACCCCAAGAGGCTCTACAATAGATATAAAGTCACTAAAAGACCCATTAAACCTCTTGAACAAGATGAAATTGATCGTTCACAGTACCTAGTTCTACATCGGTTCCCAAGTGTTTCTTCTTCAACAACTAAGTCATCCCATCATGTGCAAGATGTGATCCCCCATCATGAACCTAAAAGTTCTCTCATGCCTAATGTTGAGCCCACACAGACATAAAATTTCCCTTGGATTCAAGAGTTGATTGGTAGAGAGTAAAGGACAGGCAACAAACATCAACGCTGATTTTGAAGCTATCGAAGATCACAAAACCAAGAGAAGTAAGAAGGAATGTGCAACTTATTATTTATTTAGTGAATCTTCGATAATCGGTATTTAGAAGTTTCCCGGCTGAAATTTATGAAACCTGTGGAAGAGATGACTCGGGATGATTATAAAATGACAAGGATATCTTTAGGCCAAGCCACACATGAAGGTGATGCACATATATTTAATGAATTTTTTGTTCACGTTATTTCTCAAAATGAGGAGTGTAAAAAACAATAGAGTAGTTGGAATAGCATGTGAGAAATCTCATTGTTTATGTGCAATCATTCTTGGATCCCAATGCAATACCACCTCCTCCTACAAAGGCCATCACTTCTATCATCAGATTTGACCCTGAAACAATCAAGAAATCTCAAGGTCATACAATGCAGGGAAGGGCTAATGATAGATGGGTTGAAAATATTCTCAAGAAGGGAAAGACATTGTTTCCAGAGATCCTCTCGTTGTTTAATTTTTCTCTTGCCACATATTCCAAAGTGAAGATGACCAAGGAGGAGATTGAGAAGGAGAAATCCCATTGGGACATTATGTTTCCATTGATGTCAAAAATGAGCAATCTAGATTCCCATTCCCTAGTGAGTAAAAATGTGTACACTTCTTTGACTTACAACTTGTATCCTATTTGGTCTCACACGATGATTTCTCGATATGACATCTTGAATGATGTTATCAATGAGATTGATTCTTATGAGGAGAAAGCATTGCAAACTTTAGAAGGTATCAACAATAATGTGTGGAATCTCGAGTCACCCACACTCAACAAAAAATCATCAATTGAAAAGCTCCTGAAATCCTTCCAGGATTTGGTCAAGAAAGAGGTGGGAGATCCCTTCTCGTTTAATGAAGATACCTTGGAGTCTCTACCAGAGATCAAGAGTTCAATTTCCAATACTGTGAAGGATCATCAGGTGTGGTTCAACCAATGCAAGACCATCAAAAGTATTCTTGATACCCAAATCAATGCTCGAGATTCATTCATGTTTCAAAGGTAGATAAGGTGTCATCTACAAAGGCCCGTCTTAGTAAATAATTCAAGTGTGAAGAAATATTCCTAGGATCACTCTCACAAGGTTCCCTAACAGTTGATTCTTCATCGGCATAGGTTTATTCTTCATTAGAGTGATCCTCTCTTCTCTTCTTCCTTCCTCCTTTTCTCTCTCCATGTTCTAATTCTTCGTTAAGGAGGTACTTTTCACTATTTCATCTTATTCACTTAAGTGACCTTTATTTTAACATTGTAAAATTTCTTTTCAAATAATAAGAAAAGGACCCATTTTTGTTTCCTAGGATCATGAAAGGTCACAAGTGATGAGGGAAGGTGAAAATTCATGTGGGGGGAGATGAAAGGACTATTTTGTAATGTTATAAATTGGGATGACCTCTTCATTCCAAAGGGTTGTCAATTGTGAGTTTCTAGTAGATAGATTTGCACTACTAAATACAAGCAAGATATTACTTTCTTCCATTTTCCTCTTTGTTTATGTTTCCTCTATTCCCTTGCATGCTCAACTTTGTAAACATGATGATCTTGTAAAACCAAGAAAGGTGTTGGTGCCTTTGATAAATGAATCAATATAATTTTATGTCTATGGTTTGTTAGTATTATCTTGTTCTCAAGGTTGAATTATTCTAATTGAGTGTAGATTTACTCTGGTTAATGTTGTGAAAATTTGTAAGTTCCTATTCATAAAGTTAACCCTCCTTCACCACATTCTTACTCCCCTCTACCTCCTCTCACTAATACAATGTATCCTTTGCACTAAGTGTAAGCAATTTTCTGTGTGATCACTGGTTTCATGACCACTCAATTTTTTTTTTTATGTATTCAATAAATGGGAGCCTCCCCATTACAAGAGGAGGGACATAGTCCTGGAGCATTGGTGAAAAATCACTAATTTTTCCTTGTGAAAAATTATTTCACCAATAGTTTTTAGCACCACCATGGGGTAGATTTTGTTTGGTAAAGGCACGGACTAAGTTTTTGGATGCGGGAAGTCATATTTAAATAGGTATATTCTCTTCTTATGAAAATATTCAATAACTCAAAATATCCCTCTTGTTGATAACCACCTCATGTCACTATTTGTCTCATGTGTTAGGCCCACTACATCTTTACAAACATAGTGGAATGGAGTTTATGGGTGTTTATGTATGGTTCACAAAACCAAATTAACTAAGAACATAAAAAATTAGATAAATATTCAAAATAGAGATTCTTATGCTAGAAAATATTGTAGATTTTTGTAAGAAGAGTATAATAGTCCTACCAAGTTTATAAAAACTATCGAATGTTGAAAACTTTCACTTGTGAAAGAGTGTTTCACTAACAACACAACATTGAGTTTCTTCTCAAGTGTTGGTTTTTGAATTGAATCAAAACCTCTAGAAATATTTGGTTCTCGTCTATTTATAGTCCTAATACTATTGTTAACTACCTAATATAACAAATGTTGAGGAAAAGGGATAAGAAAAGTAAAGGAAAAGGTAATGGAAATGGGCCAAGAGTAAAATATGGATCTTCCTTCCACTTTGTGTATGAAAATCAAACAATATATTAGATAAATGAAAAATATAGTATTGATACATATGAGAGTGGTGGAAGACAACCAAATCAAAACAAAAAGGATCAAGGCATCATTATAGCTTTTAACCTGTTTGACCTTGCTTAGTATGTTAGTAGTGGGATTCTTAATCGCAACCTTTATTGTCTGCGGGATAACTTACAAGGACTTATAAACTTTGTTTACCTTTTTGGATACCCTTTATGAGTATACAACTCCTGCCAAATTTTTAGAACTCAACCTGTATGTGTAACTCCTTCAATCTTCTCCTCTACTATTTTCAATTAGCTCTCTTCTACTAGCCCCTGTTACCTACAAACCTTATAGTTTAGAACAACTCAAGAATTTTCTCGAGGAAATAAATAAATTTCCTAATACCCTTTATCAATTTCTTACTTTCCACCAATTTTAGAATATGAATCTTCCTACAAATATCCCAACACCACTGGCACCTCTCCAATTAGCCCTATTTAGGTCTTTCTTAGATTTTTAAACCGAGTTTTCAAGGTTTAATGCTTTTATCTATTTCTTAACCTTCTTAATCACTGTTATTAACTTGACCCTTTCTTATAAACCCCAACTTTACTTTGTTAGGTTCTTAAGTCTCATACTTTCCCAAAACGCAAGTATGTATAGCTTGTGTGTAGGCTTTAGTTCTCACCTTACTCCTTACTTGTAGCTTATATTACTTCACAATACTTCTTCCCACCTTATAATATATTATTTAACTTTATAGGCCTTCACTATACATGTATAAAACATTAGTTATGACCAAATGCATTCATATAATGATTAGTAACAAAATCTTTGTTTTAGTTCTCATTAGCTACAATGATGAAACAAGATAAATCTTTAAAACATTGTTTAACTATTATCACAAGAACTCCTCCCAAATTTGTTTCTTCTTACACATATTTTCACCATACTCCTTCATATGATCGGAGTTCCTTTTGTATACTTCTTACTATGAATAGGTGGATGAATTTATGTTCTTAAACTTACTCTTCGATCGTGACGGGAACATGACTATAATCTATGATTGATCTCCTTCTTAACTCAAGATTCTTCTTACCAATTTTTCACCTTCATCATATATTTATACCTCACCTATACAAGTTTCACTAGGATTTACAAAAATATCTTAATTATTTCATCAAATCTCTTGTTCAAATCCTCAAAATTGGGTTCACATACACTCATGTAGTATAATTTTTCATCATCCGACCTATCACCCCTATTCCTCGACCTTTTAAAATTCATGCACAATTATGTATTCCCGAACTCGGTGTTCACCAATTTTTATCAAGTATCTATGGTTTCATTTAAAGTTATACCAATTTCTAGTTTTTCCAAATCCTCACACGAGTTATAGACCGAGAGGATGAATTTTGGAATTATTTTCATTCTTATTAATTTAACAAAAATTTCCAAGCCCTAATGGATTCTATAGGTCCTTTTTCAACTTATCAACCTCCTTTAATCATGAAACACTACCGTGAAATGGTTCATAACCATTAATCTTGTTTTCTCAATCTATACATAGACTATATAACAATATTCTCATATTTTAGTCTCTTTTCCAATTAGTTATAAGGATATACACTTGGTTTTTCTTGTTGATTCTGCTAACACATTTCCCTACAATATTAAATCCTCATAGAATCTTCCCATGCATTCATTAGCTTACAATAATAGAACTCCACATATGTTATATTGCCTTCGACACTTTCTACATGTTCTTCTTGGACTTGCATAGTCATTTCACACCTATAAACAACATTCACTAATCCATAAATCACATGCATCAACCAACAATTATCATTCACACATGGTTTCACAACATTTTCCACACATAACTCAAGAAGTCCTTATTTAAAATGTATTTTCATGAAGGATTACAAGAATCCTAAGCTATTGGATTTGTAACAAACTCTCTTGTTCTCCTAAAACCCTATGTCCACTATCTCTTTTTCTTCCTCATTCGAATATATTTATTAAAGGATCCAAATGAGGTAGTTAGGTCACCAACTTACCTAACTCAACTATGGTGAGAGTGACCATAGTTAACAAAACCTATCAAGAAGCATTTAGACACATGACTCAAGCTTATTTATGCCCCTTGACATCCATTTATACCATTTATTCACCCTAACCTATCACCTAGACCCCTAAACACAACATTAGTAAATTCAAATATTCAAATGGTGGTTTTGGAGGGAAACTCCAAAATCACATTATTACATACCAAAAGAGGTCCAAATGGACTAGAATCCATCCCTAAACACCTAAGAGGACCTCCTACACCTAAATACTTATGAAAACCAAAAATTTTATTATTTACAAACAATAATGCTCCCGCATCGAGTCCACACATGCATAATGACAACACGATAGTAGGTAAGAAAGATCTACAAGAGATCAAGAAGATAAGAGAGAAGAATAGGTTATATATAAGCCACAACAAATTAATTGTTGCTCAAGTATAAAAATGGTAATACACTAAAAAATAAGCCCTATATGCATTACGTTCATCAATATAGATGATGAAACGTCATATATAAAATATGAGGATTAACTAAACTCAAGATATATAAAGAGGAGTTGACTAAAAACCCCTCATAATAGAACAAACTTTGCTCTTTTATAGAAGGAAAATGGAGTAAAAATACTTGATAAACAAATCAAAGACATTATGAATGAAGAATGGTGGATTGTCCCTACAAATAATTTTGGGTTTAAAGTGATAACTAGATTTGATCTTGAATGAAAACCACGTGTCCTCATAGTGAATAGTACATCTAAAGGGGATAAATAATTATCTGAATTTACTATCAACTAATAGTGTCATGTAGTATGAAGGTCTATACCATCGCCCCACTTCTATCATATTAGGTTAGACATTAAAATTTGTAACCACTCAAGGAGGGAAATTGAGCCACATGTTCATCGTGACATTCCTGTAATACAAGGGTAGTTGGGAATATTAATGTAATATACGATAGTGATATGCAATATAAAAAAGTGAATGAATTATTTCAAGTTCATGATGGTAAGGAGAAGCGGTCACAAAATGAAGGAGATCCTTACAAGTCTTCATATTTGTAGAAGAAAATGGAATAGGTAGTGTCACACCAAAATGTGACCAAAAAAACAAGGTGCGGCATCGAGACAATTGAGATGTGGGAAAGGGAGAGGGAAGATATTGATAAAATTATGTGGCTTGGAAAGAAGTGTTTTGGTAAAAACAAGTTAGTGGAGTTATGTATGATAGGGTGTGGCCTAAGAAGATGTAGCTATGAATAATATTGCATGGCTTTGAACATTTTGCTGTAACTTCAACTATACTTCACGACATTCCTCAAGTTGAAAACATTATGTGATAAGAATAAATGAAGGGTGACAAGGAATAATTTGTGAAAAATATTAGTGGAAAGGGGAAGAAGCATGTGAGATGATCCATCAATACTCTAAGGTCACAACTAATGGTTCATAACACTACAATGGTTAGACTTAGCTTAGTAAGATCAACCAAGACTTTTCAATGATATACGGTCCATGAAAAAAGAGTGTGTACATGCAATATGATTGAGTTGGACACTTCACATATTAGACAATGCTTTGTAGACTACAATAGGAACAAATTTCGTGAACATGAAAAAAATTTCAGGGGCCTGGCCCTCCAAGAGCACAAGGTTAATAGAAATAAGTAGGGCACATTTTGGCAAATAGTATGTATATGGTTTCTCTTATGATCTTGGTGTGTGAATTCGATAATACCTCAAGGTATTTGTGTATGATTTGTTACATTTGGTATTAGAGCAACCAACCATGTTCGAGTCCCGACATAGGTGGCTACGTCGACATTGTATTGTTCATCATGGGCTTGTATAGGGTTGGGCGTGGTCCCACTATATGGGCACAAATCTAGCCCACCTCCGGGGTCAGGACTACGAAGTGTGGTGGAATGTTATGATCCTTGTGTCTCGAATTCACTAATACCTCGAGGTTTTGTTGTAACGTTTTCTACGAGTTTCTCTTTCAATTCAATTCCAAACCCTAACAATTTACTCAAATAAACATGAAGGAAAAATAATAGAATTGACTTGAGCTACCTTTGACTTGAAGTGTTGTGTTGTACACTAATGTGGAGTAAAGGCTCATGTAGTTTTATGTAAGATTGTATCTCCATGTGAGAGAATACTTTTTCTCCCCCCTCTCCTGTATGTTTAATCAATGCAAATAAATGAATCCTTATTTGGCATAAGGCACATGACAACAACAAAAAAAGATATTGGATGTGCTTGAATGATTTGGAATGCTCGTGGATTAATCTTTTTATAGCTCTTGTGTAGGTAGAATGATCTCAAAGAAATGGATGTGTGTTGTCCTATGAGATTTCCTATAAATGACCTCTAGTGTGTGTTTGTTTGAGTAAGAAATATTATGATGATTTCCCACACAAGCCATACCAGATTCAAATATAGGTCGACCAAAAAATGTTCCCAAATGATAAAAAATGATCTTTGGACATAAAAAGTCACTATTAATTATTGTTAATGTCTCGGGTCACTAACAAACATTATGAATAGGGTCCCTCCATCACACCTTGCGACTCGAGGGGCATAAATATATAATTTTGTAGATGTGCAACACATATTTTAAGCAAACTAGAAATGAGTTTGAGGAAGTATAAGGATGATTGATAGTATTAAAAACAGTTTAAAAAAGAAAAAATATGCCAAAACAAACTTAATATATAAAGTAGTGGTCCAAATATCTCAACATGTAAATCAGTGGTCCAAATATACTGCACACCCCTCACCAAACTTGAGCATTATTCTTTTACTTTCCACATCTACACAACTAAATATATAATAATAATAAATTTTATCATAATATCAAGTTAAGATACTTCCTAATCACATGCCAACAATACAATATACTGTCTTTAGGAAAATGCTCTCCATATTACCGGCACTATCCTTAAGTAAATAAATAATTAATAACTTTAATGAGAACATGGCGTATTGGATGAGCAACACCTTGCAATTCGTGAGCTTCCTGAACTTTCCTATATATTTTAAACACAATCTATCTTGCTCGATAATAATGGACTATCTAGCTTTTAATTTATATATCATTTCTTAAGCGAGATAGTGACACAACCTTCACTACATTTTTGGGCTCACTTGGCCTTTATTGAAAAAAATATACAATGGTAAGAAATGTCTCCCCTCATTATAGAAAACAAGCTTTGCCAAATTAATATTGTATCTTACATAATATAGTTTTAAATTGTTTAACCAAGACTCCCATCTATAATGAGTACCATGTTTGACAGGCAAGAGTGTTGTCGTAATCCAGCCAACATAAGCTTGAATTAGTACAATATTCACCACTTTGAACCATCTTCTTAATATTATTAAATTTACTTTACTTTCCCCACACTTGAAGCAAAGAATCTAAGAGTTTTTCTCCTAAATTACAAGCTTTTCCTTACTATAATATATATCTAATTATAATATAGATTACCAAATATTTAATAGTTTCTTATGTTAATGTTTTTTTCCAGGAAAACATAGCTCTTAGGAAACTCCATCCAATGATCTATTTTATTTACATTGATGTTAATAAACAAAATATGTAATCTTTGGAAACTCCGCCTAAAAGTTTGTTTTATTCACATTCATGTTAATATTTTCATCTATGAAACATTAAATCCTAGAAAATTGTACTCTGTCTATTATATTCATATTCATGTTAATACTTTTGTCCGAGAAACATGAAGCCCTAGATAGGGTTGTCTAAGAAACATGAAGCCCAAGAAAACCCTCTCTCCCAACAATGTATGTTTATTCAAATGTTAATATTCTTGTCTAAGAAACATGAAAGCATAGGAAATTGCACCTCTTACAATTTATTTTATTCACACTGGATACATTTCAATTATCAACAATATTTAATAAAAGAACTTATCTAATTTTTATGAAAGACTTAATAATAGAGATCGACAAGGAAATGCATGCATATAAGAATATATTGAAGAATGACTACAAAGGTCGAGGTTTGAGGTAGAATCAATTCGTAAACAATTTTGTTATCAAACATTTTGTCATCCACCGTTAGAGGAACACAACATCTCATCAACATAATAAGAAGATAATAACCTTGGAATCCCGATAACATATTTGTGAATGATGTTATTTGTCAAAGATAACAAATTCTTATAGAAAATGGGTCAAGTTTGTTTGATTTATATTAAGAAAGAGTAAATATTGAAACCCCAAAAATTACTATACATTCCTAAAATATTCGATATAAAAATACATTTGAATATAAGATACTCTTCAATCTCCACTTCTTTGAGACAAAAAAAAAAGACATCTTATGATGCCTCTACAAAGGGTATGTTGGTTTGACAACACTTGTCACTAATGAAATCCAACATACAATTGTTTGTGGAAATCACACTACAACACCATTTGTATCGAATGAAAACCAACACACAAGTATTTAAATGAATCGTAGTTTGACACCACTTCTAATTGATGAAATCTAACACACAATCATTAAGTCGGGATACACATTCTATAACCAAAGGCATCATAGGTAGTTAGACTTAATGATAATACCACCCACAATCTATTAAATACTTAGGATAAAAAACTGTCTTAGAACTAAGATACCATGGGGAAGAGATTCAAGTGACATGAATATATTTTTATAGTTTATGAACATGTTTTTTCCAATAATAACACCATCCACAATCTATTAAATATTTAGCATAAAAATCTATCTTAGAACTAAGATACTATGGGGAAGAGATTCTAAGTGACACGAATATACTTTTATAGTTTATGAACATGTTTTTTTAAATCAACAATCACGTAGTAGTGAATAATTTTTCACCATTACACTTTGTAATATTTAAGTATTTGTCTTAAAATGGGTCTTCTTATAATTTTATCAAAATACATAAATTTTAAGGATTTATTTTTGAAGATTATTGAGTTAGGTGCACAAAATTGTAAGGTTTAGATGTCAATGATTAAAGGGTTTCATTCCACCAAATTTATCTAAGACACAATTCCAACCTCATCTCTTATTATTTGATATTTTCTGAAATTTGTATTTTAATAAATGACTAAATAACATCTTTTACACTACCATATACACCATTAGACTACAACCCATTTAATAATTTTTTTAAATTAAAACAAAAAATATTCATTAAGCAAATCTTTTGATTATAATATAAATTCTAAAATTTAAAATTCCAAAAAAATTGATATGCCCAACAAACACAAATCCCAAGGAAACTCCAAGTGTCTATTTTATTCACACTCATACATGTCAATTACCAACTAATTTTGACAAGGAAATGTTTTGAAACATTCCATGCCCTGCATATGTAACATAGGCACATGAACTTGGCACAAGAGTAGATATTAACGAAAATAATGGAGCTTGTGAACAAATTAAGAAATATGATGTTGATGCAAGTCCCTTTTAAGCTTTGTACCTACAACAATCAAACATATTCTTCAAACTAAATGTGGTTATTTTTGTTAGACATACCTATCCATTGTAGATATATGGTTAAAACGTACCATATCAATCTATTCAAACTATAATAAACAAGTATTTTGGAAAAGCTTGACTCAATCTAAGAGGGACACGTTGGATAGAAAATAAATAATTTAAAAGGAACAAGATGCATATTGAATATGCTAAAAGTGGTAAGGCTATGGTGAGTACAAGCTTTGTGGTCACGTCCTTAGACCAAGCAGAAATGGAAAGAAAGAGAAAGGAAAAAGTATATTTTACATTCATGTATGAAAGATACATGTTTGGAGGCATAAATAATGTTTAAATAGATGAAAATAATTGTTATGGGTGTAAATAATTGCCTAAGAAGATATGAATTTTTTTCGAGTTTTGAAAGGTTTTGGTAATTTTGTATATCGATTTTGTCATTTCTTTAACTTAACACTACTTGTTAATTTTATATTTCACTGATCATACAATATCCTTTCTTAATTTTACCCCTTTTTTTTTTTTTTGGGTATGACACCATATATGATCCATCCTCATCTGCTACTAAATCTTCACTAAAAAGTTTTGTTTGAGAATCCTCCAATGAACTATGTTTAATTTTTTTAACATAGTTAAGAATGAAAAAAGTTAGACATGAACATAACAAACAAAAAGTTATTCTTTCAAATTCAAATCATGTATTAAGAATTTAATAAACATTAAAAGAGGATTTAATGATTTAAGAATGAGACAAAGCGTTCTAACATTTAAGGCGGCTAACCAATTATTTAAGGAGACAAGAAATTTGTGATGTCAATATGTTTCTAATTATTAGAATGTAATGTGAAGAATTAAAATCCCCAATGCCAATAAGGAAAAAGTTTAAAGTTAATTCAAATGAAGGGTGATGCGTGGTGGATGGTGGGTGGTGTATTCTTGGAAAAATAATTAAGTTCAACGCATCATTAATTTTTTAATTTTAACATATGGTGAATTATATTCACTACTTTTCTTTTTATTATTAAATGTTTATGGTATTTAAAATGTATTAAAGTAAAAAATGTTATTAGAGTAATAATTATGTATGGAGGTTATTAATCTAAAGTTTTATAATAAGTAATTTTTAAAAAAACATAGTTATATAGAAGAGTGAGTGGAAAAATCACACTCCAAGTATGATATTGATTTTAACCAAGACACTTAATGACTAGTTTCAATATAAATATTTTCAATCAAAAATATATAAAAAGAGGCACCCCACATACCAACTATGGTTTGCACCCCATCCCCCTCGGCCTACTACCAAGAGGGTCGATAACATCGAGTATCAAGTTCCATCCATCTTTTTTTTTCTCACTTCTTTAAATTCTTAGTATGTATTACCATCTTGATGTTTAGCAAAGTGTAGACACAAAATCTATGCACTTGGGTACATTTCTAGGTCCTAAAGCATACTAATGTATACATGATTCCTAAGCAAGAAAACTAGTGGTTGACAACTACTTTTGGCCTTTTGATTTCTTTATTTTTGCACCCGAGTGTTTATAAACTTGGTGAGCATCCTTTTGGCTTTTACAAATCTTACTATTTTGCCAAGTACTTTGACTGATTTACCTTTTGATGGCCTCAAACACTAGTGCTTAGCTAGGACAGAGGCACACAGCGCTCCTATCCCTCCTCGCACTCTTGTCCTTCTCTATCTTATTCTTACTCTTTTTAGGTCTCTTCTCACTTCTTGGTCACTTTTTAATACTTTAAGTCGGCCTTTCAATTATCAATTACGAAATTCAAACAAGCGAATCATATATATATATATATATATATATATATATATATATATATTTTAGTTACTTCTTTCAAATAAAGGGGCCAAACACCGTAAGCATTATCTATCACCACCTAAGCTTGCACAAAGGCATAAGAGCACTACAAAGTACATATCTAGCACATTCACACAAGGGACAAGGGCTGCATTGGTTTACATACACTGCATAGGAGGGGAGTTTATTCTATTCCATCACACACATTTTGCATATTTGGGACAATCTAGATCTAGCTTGCTATCATCGTGCTAACTTGCACAAGGGAAACCTAGGGCACGAAACATGGATACACACACACACACACATGAAGAACTACATGGAGTTTGAGATGTAGTGCAACGTTCATCGTAAGTTCACTCTTCGGGTGACTGTCAGTCAATCTAACTCCCCATTCTACATCTTTTTTTATTAGATTTGATGTGGTTTATGGGCATGTGCATGTAGTCATTTATTTTATAGGTTACAGTGTGATCGATGATTTAACAACAAAACCAGAATGACAAAGAGTGAATAACAACAAAGATCTTCGACTCAAAATATCGAACACGAGAATTTTAGCACACACATGTGCCTAAATCATTCGTTAGTTCTTGGGGCACTCTTTCCCTTCTACATGTGCTTCTTCCCCTGTCACAATCCTAAAGTTCTAAACCCTTGACGAGCCATTTTGACACTTTGTTTCTAGATTGTTCTAGCATTTACATAGTCACGATCACTCTCAGGTTGCATAGAATCAACTAAGTCATCATCCATCTCTCATTTGCTTAGGGTTTTACATCCTTGAATGCTTAGTGCTTACATATTCGCATACTTAATCATCTCGAATATAATTTATTATACTAAGTTACTACGAGATAAGATTTAATTCAAATTAGATTAAATTAGAGAGATAGCCAAAGCCAAATGAGGGAATTTCCCTTGCAATGGTGGCATTTAGCTTGATGAGTGTCGACCTCCTAGTCTAACCTCCACTTCCATGAGAGTTATGAGTTGGGGATGGAAACCACCATTGAGGAGAATTACGAGTGGCATCTTCTACATGAGTGAGACCTTCCATGTTGATTAAAGTCATGGCCTTGAGGGGAGATCAATGGTGAGGTGAATCGAAGGGACTCTATTGATGACATAAGAAGTATTTCCTCAATGATGTGTAGTTTTTGTTGGAGGTGGACGACCTCTAGGAAGAATTTCTCGCTTACCCTTTGAATTCTTTTATTAAATACTATGACACCTAGTGTGGGAAGCTCAAAGAAATTAAGCATAATGGTGTGTCTTGATGTGTGGGTGAGAGAGTATCGAGAAACCTAATAGTTGAATGTGGAGGAACACAACATCTCTTCGACATATACCTTGCAAGCTATAGACCTCTAATATCCAAATGATTTTGAGGACCCTAAACTTTAAATTGATGTAAAAAAGAAATCAACCAACTTGGAATCCCAATAATTAATAAGTTAACAAACTCTTAGGGAAATTGAGTTAAGTTACTTTGATCGATACTAAGAGAAGCTAATAGATATTGAATCACCAAAAGCATGTGTTAAATATTCACAATAGACAATACATATGAAAATGAAATATTCTTCAATCTTTGTTGCCTCTTTAAGGTAGTATTTCGATTCCTTATGATGTCTCCACACTTATAAGACACTTGTAATAATTGAAAACTAATACTCACCTTTTTAATGAAGTACTTATCAATCTCTAGCACCCATTTGAGAAACAAAAACACTTTATGTTGTTTCTACCATAGATATGTAATATACAACACCGACAACTTATAGAAACTAATGTACACTATGCTTAAGTGGAAATCAAAGTTTGGTACTCACTTGTAACTAATGAAAATTGATAATTTGACTCTTGTAACTAACAAAAATAAATATACACAAATCTATAAGTGGGAAACATGTGCTTGTGGCCAAAGGCATCATAATTAGTTACGCTTAATGATAGTATCATCCACATTATGTAAAAATGCTTCTCATAAGAAGGTATATCAAAACTAAGAAATTATGGGGCTTTTGTGCTTTATAAAATAAATCTAAAGTACCAAAATATGTACTTTTGATTTCTCGAACGAAATACAAATCACACCTTACTTTCTTCACTTATACATTTCAAAATAAAAAGAATAGAAAGAAATTTGAAACAATATGATATAAAAATAACTTAAATAACACACATGTTTTAAATTCAATTGAATTGTAAATCATATTGTTGAAATATATACTAGATACATGTTAAATACATTTCAAAATAAAAAGAATAGAAAGAAATTTGAAACAATATGATATAAAAATAACTTAAATAACACACATGTTTTAAATTCAATTGAATTGTAAATCATATTGATGAAATATATACTAGATACATGTCAAATACATCTACTCATTACTCGGTCAATCAATCACTCTATTTTTTTTTTTAAAAATGTGTAGTTGAAAATTATGATTTAAACACAAATAATTGTAGAATTTGTAAAAACCAAATATTTTTAAGTAACTTTATAATACTTGGTCTCTTGAATTGAAATGACTTATTTAGAGAAGTCATACTAAACCTTAAATAATCCAAATTCAAACTCAAATAGATCACAACTTCAAAAGTTTATAATAAGAATACATTCAAAACTTAGTAAGTTGAAAGCTCAATAAAATTAAAGAAAGACTAGATTCAAACCTTATTATGGTCCAAGTTCACAAGATTCAAAGGATGAATTTAATTTCATAAAGGAAGTTCATATCTTTTTTAAAAATAATTATTTAATTTTTAAAATGATTAAAATATGATTTTAAGAATTTTGTATTCAAACTCTTATAAGTTGAAAGTTTCATAAATTTAAAATAAAAATAAACTCAAGACCAATAACTTAAGAGTTCTAAAAATTTAAAGAAAGAATATATTCAAACCTTATTAAAGCTAGAACAAAATAAATTCAAATGAAGAATTTGACTTCTTCCTACAAAAGTAAACAATTATTAAATAATTATTCTTAAGATATCTTTTCATGATAAAATTATATTTTTGTTTAATTAATATTTTTTAAAAATTATTTTCTTTTTCCAAATTTTAATATTATATTCAAACATTATTAAGATAATAATTTTTCAAAGAAGAAATTTGACTGCACAATCTCCTTTTTAAAAGAAAAGTCTCATAAATAAATATTTTAAAAAATTAATTACTAATTTAAAAAAACAATTACTAAAAATTTATTATAAAAATAAATAAAAATTTTAAGATAAAATCTTCAAAGACTTTAAAGTAAAAAAATTCAAAATTCATAAATTAAGAATTTTACAAAAATAAAAAGTAGACTTTGACTTCAAATCTTATATAATATCACCCACACTCCTTTCAAAATTAAATAATTATTGAAATTTATTTTAAAATAATTTTTAATTATTATTTAAAAAATATTTCTAGTTTGTTTATTTTTCAAATTTAATAAACATATTCAATTATAAGCGTATAAAGAAGAAATTTGACTTCAAACATACAACTAACGTCTACTTTCAAAAACAAATAAGTCTACAAATTATTTTAAAATTTTATTTAAAAAATTATAAACATTATAATTAAAAAATCAAGTTCAAACTCTTGAAAGTTGAATAAAAGTGAAAATAAATTAAAACCCAAAAAATTAAGTGTTCCAATTTTTTTGTAAATTTATTATTAATAAAGACTTTCTAATTATTATTTATTTTTCAAATTATAAATATAGCTTTTATTATAAAAGTTTAAAGAGAAACTTGACTTCAAACACTATAGGTTGCGCACATGGAAGGTAAGAATGGTACACCATTTTATTGTAAGTTTTATCATGCAGCCCAAGTCAATACTCGAATTTTTTTTTTTACATCTCGCATGACCATCTCTTGTTTTATAGATAATTATCTAATAAATTTGTGCCACATAATAAAACCTTATAGAACAATTTCGTTGTGTTGCATGCATATACAAAACTTTGATGAGATCTACACTGGTGAAAATATGTATGCGTGTACGCTATGAGATGACACATTTCCATTCAAAAGTAAATAATCTTGGTATGACATTTTAATTTTTCTCCTATTGTCTACAAAGTTGTACCATAACAATAAATAGTTGTATTAGCAACCTTTAGAACAAGGGTTTGATTTCCTGTTTACTTGTCGTACGACTCACCTTAAAAGAACGCACGAAAAAAATTCGTTAAGTTTCCATTAATTATCGATTTTGTATCTTATTTTTCGCTATACAAAATTTTCATAAAGATTAGGAATAAACCTTTCCAACCTTTTTTTTTTTTGTTTTAGGAAATTTCCATAATTTTGCCCAAGCTTTTCTAAGAACCCATGATCGTCTTCCCACTTTTGCAATATGATCACAAGGGAAAAGAATCCATCAACTTGTTTGCCCTAGGAATAAAGCAGGAGGAACAAAATTAGGTGGGATTAGGGATAAAAGATTCCCCTTTGGAAGATATTATCCGAGAGATTTAAGAAAAATTAATTAGTAGCTATCAATGTGGGGAGGACGAATGTCATCATGCGCTCACCACAACGCTGACGCGTCACCGGCCACGATTTCAAGTGGCCGGAAAAGGCTCGCGGTGTCGGGTACCACGAGAATCGGGATATTCGCTCCCGCGGGCCCCACCCTGCAAGGCGATACGACAGCCTGGCGGCGTGGGAATGATGTTGACAGCTGCGCCGTTAAGAAGGACATGGGCGCCGCCATTAATACCGTTAGTTATTGGCCTGCAGTGCCGCCGCCGACAGTTCCCACTTCCCACGTACGCTGCAGTTGCCCGTCCGGTAACCCGGTCAAGTCTGTGAACAGCGTTACGTTACTCCCACGTCCTGACACACCGCCGATATCGCCGTTTACGTGTCAGTTTTACCGTGTGCGAGTCTTTTCCCGTTCTGTTTTTGACGGCTGCTTTTCCTACCTTCCGTAACCGTTTAACTGCTGCGTAAAAATCTCCAGGAGGCTGCCGTGGGGCCCGCCCGTCTTAACCCCGGTTAAACCCCAAAAATATATATTTTTTGAATTTGTTTTTACTCGCACCCATTAATTACTGCTGGTCTTAACGTTTCTGTGTGCTTTTAAGTCAGTTTGTCGTGCCCCTGAAATTCGGTAACTTTAAATATGGTGCGGAGCGTGTGGCAGCTGTCCATTTGAAAACGAATTTGGCGCGTCCCATTTTCAGCTATATAATGATAGGGTGTTTTTCGCCAATTGGCTAATTTTTCACCATTTTTCCAAATTTTAATTTCGTCAATAAATCGATTTAGAAAAATGATTTGTCCAATATTTTTATAAATAATACATAAATTTATCCAATTTGTCAAAATATAAATTGTTTGGATAGTAAATTTTATATTTTTCTTTAGATTTTTTTTTTTTAAAATTTATTTTTAAATATGAGGAATCATTACATATTACAATTAAGTATGGTCTCTCAATAAACTTTATCTTGGGTAGAAAGGGACCACCATGTGCATATGCGTACACTCACGGACGTTGGTCGGACTCCTCCGACAACACGCAAGGACTTCAAGTAAATACATAGACTTTACCAATCAACAAGACCCTATTGGCTTTCTTTAGACTTTAGATTTTTTTTATCATACATATGTTTCGTACCATTATTCCTAAACATTATGTATGTTTGTAGGCTGATTTTATGAATACAAAAAAATCAAAATTTCCTCAAATTTTGTAGTTGTGTCATTTGCAATGTAAGTTTAAATATATGGTTTCATAGAGGGGGCGAACTTGTTAGATTATTTAATTTTTTTGTAGTGATCTTTTAAATTTTTTACATTTTTACGGTCTAGAGTTTTTTTAAATTGTAAAACCTCAAACAAAACACATTCAAGTTGTGTGGACGAAAAAGGAGCTTTCTATTTTTATTTCCATTCTTGAAATTGTTAGAGACTTTTTGTATAGTGATCTTTTAAATTTTTACTAGAATTTTATTAAATTGTAAAATCTCTATTGTTGTATGGACAAAAAGTTCTTTAATTAGTGAGAAAATTTTTACTTTATGTTAAAAATTGAGGGTTCTATATGCCCAATCTCATAATAAAAATAGAATCCCAGCCCCTTATTCATACTTCATGTTTTAGAAGGAAAAATTCCTTAAAATATTCCTCAATTTATATTGTTTCAACTCTATATGAGCAATCTCAAATTAAAAAAATCCCAAGGCCCCTCCGTTTAACCACATCCTTAATAGTGCCCACATACTCTTTCCTAAGATTCGGAGGGTTTTTAATATATGATAAATAATCAACTTTAATTTCTCCTTTGCTTATGTTTATCCTTTTTAAGTTTTAAATTTATCAAACAGTATTAGCGTTTATGTGAAGTGTTTTTAAATGCACTGTTTTTAAATGCACTGCCACTAGGGGGTTCTTTTAATCTTAGTGTTAATGCGTCCATCACTCATAACTTGCCAAAAACAACACTTCTAAGGGTTAATTGCTATGCGTTTTTAACGTGTGGCTTATTTAAAGGTTCGAGACTCAAGTCGAGTGATTAGTTTCATCATTTCTTCCCTACTAAAAATATTTATAGTGTTTTTTTGTTATGTGGATGTATTTGTCTTGTGATTATTATAAAAATATTTTAAGAAATTTTTATATTGATTTAGATTAAAATAAGATAATAATATTCAGTTCTTCATCTATTATTCATTCATATGAAACAAACATATAGATCACGACTTCTACATACGTGGAGATTGGGTCTAACAACTAGGGTTGAATTAAGGTCTTTGAGCACCCTACGCAGCTTCTTGGAGTAATGCCCCTTAATTTTTGAAAGCATTGCATAGAGGAATTTTTAACTGAGTCCATATCAGGTTGCTCGTCGTGCCCACAATGGCTTCAAAGCTCACAAAGGGGGTTCCCACTGCAACTTTCATCAGAAATTCTCCATCTCCCACTTGAACTGGAAGTGTAGTATATTGAATGGGGTAGTAAAGGTTTATTAAGAGAAGGAATACTTTCTTATTGTTGCGAGTGAGAAAGCGAGAAAACACTAGTATGGAGCCACTTTTTCCCAGTCTTCTTGGCGAAATAGGTCAAGAGTGTTTGTTGAGGGAGCCCTACAAATCCTATTCTCAACTGAGAGCAGTCTCGAAGAGTTGGAAGACTATATTGAGCAGCTCCCGCTTCTACGAGGATAGAAAAATCTTAAATATATCCGGGCATCGTATATATTTAATCCAATATGTATATTGGATTTGCTGAGTAATCAGTATGAACCTCTTCTGGACAAATGGGAAACAAAGTTTTTCTGTACGATGTTTGCTTGCGCAGATGGTTGGATTTTCATTTGCTTCCACATCTAAATTTGAAAGATGCATTTATGTTACCTGGGGGGGAGGCCGTAGCCTAACAAAATATGTCTCTGTGAATAAAAATTCATAAGCTGCAACCAAAAATACATACTCTCACAATAGCATTTCTTAGATTAAATGAGTTGGTTTAATCGAGATTTATTGTATATATATAAGTATTTGCATTTTATAAAATATACAACCGACATGAATGCAATTTTTACCGTCCTCTGCCTTCCAACGCCTAGTAGGCGCGCCAGGTTGCTATGGGATGATCCGCCCTTGTTAACACCTTTAACAATAATTCCAAAATAGCACATGACAAATAACAACTTAATATATGGGAGTTATTCTCTTAACTCACTCGCACAAATATATCTTATGAATATATTAGTCATATCATGAAGCGCTAACATACATATTCCTAACATCCCCCCTTGATGTGAACATGGGAGAAGAGTAACACATCCTACAAATGATGCTCCCTAAAAACACTTCTTAGGCCATGTACAATTCCATCAAGTTGTCTTCTAACATTTGGAAAGGTGTAGCTACAAAGCCGAATTCCCTATGAAAGTTCCCAAACGTCTTTCCCCAAACTCCTAGATGAATACTCTCAATTCTTAGAGCTCTTCAGCTCACTAGACAACAATCCATTTTAAGTTTACCTTGAAACCTTCTCCTGCCCCTAAGAGCAAGATTCTTTAGAACATGTCTACTTCCCCAATGTTGCAACAAATGTTTTATTAAAAACACCACAAAACAACACATTGAACACAACATAATGGAAAACAATACAAAAAAGCATATTGAAAAACATGCCACCAAATCACAAAGTGGCCTCATCATTAGTGGTTGATGAGAGGTCATTGTTTGACCTCCTTCCTTTGTTGCCTCCATCCTCCAAAATGATGCTACTCACTCAATACAAACAATATTTACAATTATACCCGTTATTCTCATTCATTGGTTCATAGTCACTATATGGTTCTTATGTGATTATAATCGCTTCAATTGTTTTGAGCTTCCCTTTGAGCATATATTTTCTCGAGCTTTACAGTTCCAGGATGTGTGTCCTTTTTTCTTGCAATAGAAACATTTGATTTCCTCCTTATTTTTGTCAATTTTTCTACAATTTCTCTTTGAATATAACACACTTTCCTCATTTATAGCTTATGTAGTTTTTTCTTCAACTAGGAGAGTTGAAATTATATCTTTTAGTGATTTGGAAGGTATCGACCAAGAGTAAAAATATTACTCGTATCTGGAAGGAAAGTTATTCAATAATATGTCTTTTGCATCTTCATCATCAAATGGACCTTTGACTTCTTCTACTTGTCTCATGATTGATCTTAGCTCATTGATATGACTCGATATAGTGACTCGTCATTCATTTTGAGTTTGAATAATTACAACTTTAGAGAAAATTTTACATTGATTGTTTTAGCACCAAAAATTTTATTCAATGATTCCCATATTTCTATAAACGGTTTTTCCAAATCCACATGATGCGGCTCACTATCTCAAAGCGCAAGCCCAATAATGGCTTTAACTTTATCATCTTTACTATGTCATTTCAATAACTTGTTAGAATCTATTGGGTGTTTCTCTTATCACTTGTTCCCCATAAGTTTTTGTTCTTTAATTGCATATGAATTTTGACTCTCCATGTGTGGAAGTTGAGCTCATTGAGTTTATCTAATGGAATCTCCATTGTTAAACAAAAATACACAGGATGTCAATTTCTACCGAAATGTATTTCTACAAACAATATTAAAAAACACAACCTAATATTCTCTTAAACATGATTTTTGAGAAAAGACACGATACAATGATCGGGCGGGCCCCCAACTCTGACTATATGCCCAACTCTAGCTAGTTCAAATTTCTATTCCGATCGAGATGCCGACCAACTTCTCCATTCCTTCTCCCGAACATCGGCTATGACTAAACAGAGCCTCGACCATATCAAGGGGAGTCGACTTGACCTTGACCCTATAAATTCAATATTATCTGGCAGGTATATAGGTGGCACATGGGGTGAGGGAGGACCCACCTTCCAGTCCAGCCAAACAAACCCGGAGGCCCGATTTGTAATATTAACATAATTACAAATCTAATCACAATGATATAAAAAAGAATAGAATTCACCGATATCTAGTATATACTATCAATAGGCATATCCACTAGAGACATTTGAATAACAAGAGAAAAATCGAATGTACAATAAGATATTCAACACTCCTCTTATTTAGAATGAGTGAGCACAAAATCAAAATATAGATGAAATAACTATAATAAAAATGACTTAGAGAAAAATTCCTACGAACTAATGGCTACCATATAGATGAAACTACAAATCTCTCATAAGAGGGATGACCCCGAATAGGAGTGCATCTTCCCCACAAACTACTCGAGACCCCATATAATGCTCTATACTAAATCTTAAATTTGGTTTAGATTAAAATACGATAAACACAATAATATTCAATTCTTCATTTATTATTCATTTATATGAAACAAATATATAGGCCATTACGTCTCATACATGCATGAAGATTGGCTCTAAAGAACTTCAACAAGAATTCCAAAAATATCACATGACAAATAACAACTTAATATACGAGATTTATTCTCTCAACTCACTCCCAAAAATATATCTTATGAATATATTAGCCATATCAGAAACACTAACACATATTTTCCTAATAAAAGAAGTCATTAACATAAGGATTATTCATAAATGTCACCTTGAGATGACATAAAAACAAAAGAGTAAAATTCGACAATTAATTATCTTACTTATATCTAGCCTTATTTCGCACCCACTCGGTGGACGCTAGAGGGTTTTGAGCCAAGGTTACAATGTAAAACAAATAACTTTCCACTAAGCCACCCCTCCTAAGGATTAATTTCTTAGCAACATTTTTTTTTTTGGGATAATTTGTTTTGGTGAGCTTAAGAGAGAACACAGATGATGAGAGTTCGAGCAAAATTTCGTAGTAGAGTAAATTTAGACAATTAGGTTTGACATCGTTAGTTAGTTGTGTGGCATACTTAAATCTCACATTCTAATAAAATATATTTCTCAAGTTCAAGTCATGATGAGACCATTTGACTTATAGCAATAAATTTTTGTTTACAAAGTATGTAACTACACTAACAATGTTTCATTTACTCTCAATCTTTATCACGAAATTAGATAGATATTAGGACCTTGTTTCGCACCAACCGACATCAAGACCTTATTAGATAGATTAATAAGGATTTGTTTAAATTCACATTAGGACATTAACCGCATATCAATGAACATTACGATGAACAAAATGTGAAAAGGCAAGACCACAAAGAAGGGCGCATCTTGATAAAAATGGGGCCATTAAATGGCCCATGAGTGTTGGTGAAATCAATGAGTATCACTCATGCTCGTTGTGTAAGACTTAATGTATGTACAAGGAGAGAGAAAATTATAAAATAAAGAAGGTTGAATGAGGCCTTGAGATCATCATAAATTGAAATTTATTTAATAATGCATAATTTGGACCAATAATTAACAAGTACATAATCATCCTAAAATAATGCAATTTAATGACTAATACATTCTTACCCAAGACATATTTAGGTGTCTACATTTTGACCCCTTTAATGACTAATAAAAGAAGACATGGTGTGGACATAAAATATATGCACACAAACCTTTGGGATAAAAGTCAAGGCACTTAGGAATATGTAAAAACATTATTTATTTTTCTAATAAGGATGGTTGAGTTTCAAATAATAATAACCTACAAAAATACGAAGTAATGAAAATGTAATACTTGATTTAACCATTGATTTTTAATAGTGTCATGTTAGGGTCATTAAATAATGGTTGAAATATAGAAAGTATGTATAATCGATTTATGATTAAACATTCAAGTACATATATGATATAAAATTAAATAGAAATATATTTGATCAATTAGGACACATGGTAAATATACCAAAATTATAATAAGGCACACTTTGATATTTTCTATACTTCAACAATTGATGAGGGAATGAACTGGAAGAAATGGAAAAAAATAACTCATACAATTGGTTTGTCTTTGGAATTATATGTCTATATGTATGCCTAGATTTGGTTCAATTGTAAGACATGTTAGTTAGTATAATATAACCGAAATCAATGCTACTTAAATAAATGCGATTACATTGATTCTATTGAAAATGAGAGGGACAATCCTAGGTTCTTTCACTAAATAAAGTGGGATAAACTTCTATATCTAAACCTAAAATTTGCATACAAACACTTGGAAAAAAATAGTTATTTTTGGTGGCTAGGGACATGCGTCAATTAAATCCCCAACCCTTTAAAGAAGATAAAATTACTTTTATCACAAAAATTACAAAAACATAAAAATAAATGATATACATGAATCAATCGTAAACCATTCATGATTGTGATTCACCAAAAATCACAAGAAGGTCAAAGCAAGTCAGTCAAGTAGACCGACACTTGCGTTGAAATTTCCCTAAAAGAATAATTTTGCAGAAGGGTCGTGCCAATATTTTATGATCCACCTTCGCCTCTCCAAAACCTGTAATACCAAAATATATGAGCAAAGAAGAAAAAACTAAGGTATGGGCTCAAGTGCACAAAGAGTCAAGGGGTTGGAATGATGGGGGTGAGTGATGTTTTTTTTTTTTTTTGTGCATAGAAGGTTGTGACACATATGGGTGTAATGTACATAGAAAGGTGAGATGATAAGGCTCAATAGTACATTGGGAATGTTGTAAACACTCAAATTTGGTATTTTCACTTTGAAAACCCTTGATTTGACTATGCACTCTTGCTATGCTAAACACAACTTCTTCATTCCCGCTTACCACTTTATGAGGTCCATTTTCCCACTTGTTTATATCTTTACACACTGACATGTTGAGACATCTCGAGAATTTAATGCACAAAATCTATATAGAAATATCAATTCACCAATTCCAAAAATCATTCAACATGTATAAGACTGTACAACTTGGTCATAACCGTACCATATGATCTCGACCTCTTTTGTACGATCTTGAACCGTCATGTCTTCCAAGTGTACTTTTAATTTCAAATGTTTATTTAGGTATTATACTTTCTTTGGGTCATCCTTTCTTACATAAATCATTTATGTAACCCTATGTTAGTAAGTAAACACTACCTCATTTTCTAACCTAAAACTACTAAGTAAATGCGCTACAACACTCACTTCATACACTTGCAAAAGGCATCCAAAGATCCATAAATATTAGAATTGCATATCTACAGTCATTAGGGAAGCACCCACATCAGGTTTAAAGTTAAAAACCATGTCAAGATTGTCATATCTCTCATCTATAAGCATATAAACATCCTATCTCTAAGTGTTTTAAGAAGAGCCAAGTCAAAGAAAACATGGTCAAAGTAATTGCCAAATATGATTGATCTATCTAGATATCATATGCTAGGTGGAGAACGATGTGCGGTTTGAGGCCTCTTCAGAGTAGTGCCAACATTGGTGGTGTAAAGGGGGTTCCCACAACCCTTCTAATATTTATTTTTCAGGACTCTTTATCCATGGCTAGGGTTTGAGGTGATGATCAATTCACATAGAGAAATTTGCTACATGTGTGAGAACTAGGGTTTGATAACAACAAATAAATCCAAAAAGTGAGAAACCCATAAAGTTTTAGAGGTTGGCTTAGAGCAAGTACAAGACTATACAAAAGGTCTTAGACCATATGGTATGGTCCTAACCGTATTATACATCCCCAACCCAAGCACAATCACACTTCCATCTCAATTTGCGAGGGTTTCCTAGGTTCAAGTTCTCCAATTTTATGTATTGTACAATATTTGATCTTTCCAGAAATTAGCTATGGCAAGTTAAGTTCCTCTATACCTTTGTTTATACCTTCAATTACATGTTAGGTTAAGTGGTGTGTTGCAATCTTCCTTATCTGATCCGAGTTGTAAATCTAATTTAGTGTTTATATTGTATCTTTTGTAGACACCCCAAAATCACACTTCTATTTCCACTTGTTCCCAATATTATTCTAGTACACCCTGTTATTCACCCATTTGCAATTAATTGATTAACTAATACATATTGTTCCCCTTTCGATCAATTAAATTAATCCCATGTACCCTTTGACCTCTTGGCTAAATTAATTGTTATTTATTTATTAAATAAATAATTAATTAAGTGTGTGCACATCCTAGTCATCTGCCACTTGATCTAACTCCACTTAGACTCCCTATCCTTACCCTAGTTAACTGCACTTCTAGAATCCTAGAAAGGTGGGGGAAATTAAAATGCATGTACAACCACCTTTCCGGATGTAACTTTTTGTAATTAATCCATTTATTGCCCCCGACACTATTGCAACTACCCACAATGCTATTTTTAGCATACTCATTTATCCGTGTGTAACCAATTCCAACTACCTTTTGCTTCTATAAATTACAGGCTTACCTTCCTTTCAAATCCTCTTGAATCTGACATACAAAAACTCTGTTGAACTATGTCTGTAGCATTTGCATTCAAAGCTTAGAGAGCACTCAAGAGCATCCACAATCATTTCTGACATCCATTTTGCAAGGTCTTACAGGAGACCCTTATTTGAGGTTTGCATAGAAGGTTGCTGGAAAGGTTTGCATGGTTTGTTTATTTCTTTCATTATAGTAATTTTCTTTGCTTACATTTTGGCACACCCGGTGGGACTCGCACCCCATTGTCTTTCATTTATGGTTTCTTTCCTTGTTCCTATGTTATTCATTTCATAATAACCTTCTTGTTTGTCTGAAGCTTTCACAAGTGAATTAAGTAGTTATACAGGTGTTTGCATTCACAGGAAGGTGTTTTTGCAGTTGCAAGAAGTTGGAAGTTGTTTATTTTTGTTTTCTTCGGTTTATCATTTTTTGCACTTTTGTTGCTTTCTTACCAGTCTCTGTTTTCTTCATATTTCTACTCTTGGTCTGTGTGTAGGTAAGTAAAATCACCGCTCTTGGTTTTTGTTAGATTTAAGTAAAAATGGGAACCTTTTCTCCTACCTGACTAGTAAATCCTTGTGAGTTAGAGTCACGGATATCCTTAATGGCGACCCCAATGCGATTCATTCTGAGCAAGATCTTTGCTCAGGGTTTTAAAGGGGGTAAAGTAAAGCCATCAACTAGCAATAGCGTTGCTCTCTCTCAGATATTTTGCTAACACCTAGTTGAGAGAGCCACCTAGGAAGCCAAACATTTTCCAAGCCAATCTAAGGTAGAGGCCACAAAACAAACATTCAAACAAAAACTTATTTTTTGATTTTCTTCTTTTGTTTTTCTTTCTTTTTTTAGTAGTGTTCCACACTCACTTTTTCCCAAATACTCCTTGTTTGGGATCCATCTTTCACTTTTCTTATCTTTTTTTTTTTTGTCATTTTCCAAACTATCCTTGTTTGGATTCTGCTTTCATCCTCATTTCATTTGTTCTCGTCTTCTTTTCTTCTTGTCATCAGTCATTCACTAACCTTCATTTTAATCTCAATTTCCCCCTTTTCGGAACTTTCATTTCCTTTCATTATTTCAATCTTCTCTTATTTTCATCCTCATTATCTTCTCCATTTGATCTTATTTCATTCATTTGGAGTTTTTATTCACTTATTTGATTCTTCCCCTTTTGTGATTATCAGATTCTTCTATCTTTTGTACTCACCTCATTTTGGTTTTATCCCCATTCAATTCAACACTTAAACATTTGGATAACCTTCCCAAAGTTTAAGTTTTCATCTTCTTTTGACATCAAGTCTTGAGTTGTGGATATCCACGTCCTCGCTCAAGAACTTTCATCTTACGACTCACATCTCAATGGTGTTGTGTTTTACTTTGTCACAACTCAATTTCATCACATTTTCTCTTCATTCTCCTCTTGCATCCTTTAGTTTGACAAACATCACTGTTAAATTGTATACATTTTCTTTCTTCACGTCTCTAACTTGACAACATATTTGTTACATTCTAGACACTTCATCATATCCTCTTTTTCAATGCTTACATTATCAATATCTGAGTCTTATCCCTTCATTAGCCTCTTCCTTCTTAACTAATTCTTGTTAAGGGTTGAGCACATCGCATATGATTCGAATCCTTTTTCATACCCTCTTCCCATTTAGCATTTACTTTTGCTAGGTGGTAGAGTGCATTTGAAATTAATCTATCCTCACTTCTTCACTCTAGCATTCACATTATTAGAGGTTGAACACATTCGGACTTTTGTCACTATAACCCTCCTCCATTCTAGCATTCACTTTATTAGAGGATGAGAACCTTCATCACATTGCACCACTCTTCCATCTTGGCATTCACTTTGTCAAGGGTCGAGTTTATCAAAACCTTTGCACACTTCCATCTTGACATTCACTTTGTTAAGGGTTGTGTCACTCATATCTTCCAAACTTCTTGCCCATCTTAGCATTCACTTTGTTAAGGGACAAGTTATTACCAAGCTTAATTACACACCTCTCTTCCATCGTCACATTCACTTTGCTACGGGTTGAGTTATCTTTCACATATATCTTTTGCTCCCTCCCTCTTTTAAAAATGGTGGGAACATGACACAGAGATTATAGTCCTTTTGGAAGGGGCGAACAACATCGAAATCCTTTTGGAAATTTTGATAGTGATAATGACCAAAACTCTGAGGATGATCAGAATGACATCTCACTCGAAGAACAATCCCACATTAAAAATATTTTACGTATGAATAAAGAACAATTTTTGCTTCATCTCCTTGAGATGGGAGCAAAATTACCCTCTGATTTCGATGAATCTAGTTTACAAACATTACTTGGAAAACCACCACCTAAAAAGGGTGAACCTTTCATTTTGAAAAATAATGATGATGAGGTAGGACCTAGTCACATGAATAATGATGATCGAAACAAGTCCACCTCGAACAATGCTAAAGGAAATTAATTAAACAAATAAAAATCGATGAAAGGAACAAAGGCAAATCAACTGATTCGGCCACTAATCCTGCTCAAGACCTCATGAATCAAATTAATGACATGTCTAAACAACTTGATATTTTAAATTCCAAAGTCACCAATGAATCCCATGACAAGGAGTCACCAAAGAAATCTAGTGATGCTTTATTTAAGAGTCATACTACGCACCCCAAAGATACCAACAACTCACCTGTTTTCCCAAGAATGGAAAATGATGAAGGACACCATCTCTAGTATGAAACATCAACGCAAACAATTCAACTTTGAATAATTGTGTCCTTACCCCTTTGATAAGGACATTTTGCGTGTTCCTTTTCCAAAATCTTTTGAGATGCCCAACTTTGACAAATACAAGGGAAAGAGTGATCCTAGAGAGCATATCAAAGAGTTTTATATGGATTGCCAAGAGGTGGCCTATAGTGATGTCTTCTTAATGCGTCTCTTTCCACAAAGTCTAGGAAGACAAGCCTTGGAATGGTTCCTACTCCTCCCCAAGGGCTCTATACAAACTTTCGTGGACCTCTCAGAGAAGTTTGTCAAAAATTTCTCATTCAACCTAGAATCTGAAATTACAATGATGGACTTGTGTAATGCCAAACAATGAACAAATGAAACCTTCACACAATTCCTACAAAGATGGCATGGGATTGCTAGCCATTTCCCATGCTCCATGCCTAAGAAGTAGCTTGTGAGCATCTTTGTACCCAATCTCAATAGTGAGCTATCCTTTCACATGCAAATGCATTTCCTTAATACTTTCAAAGAAGTTATTGAGAAAGGATTACAAATGAAAAATCCCTTATCACAAAAGGTTTGATTAAACCTCATTCAAAAGACAATGGGCAACATAGTAACCATCCTAATAGCTCTCACCAAGACAAATCTAAACATGTTAACCATAATCGTAATATGGTCAATGATGGTATTATAGATAACCGCAATGTCCACAACATCCAAAACACTCAGACTAGACCAAACAAAGGTAAACAACCTCTTGTTGTTCCTAGAAAAGAGGTTTCCTCCTCTCCTGATTCTAAACAACATCATTTCACTCCTTTGGGAGAACCTCTATCAAATGTCCTTCAACAAATTGTTAATGCAAACATGGTTACTTATCCCATCACCAGACCTTGGGTTGAGGGAGAACCCAAGCCTACTTGGTACAAGGATGATACTTATTATGATTTTCATCGCATTGACAATCACCTAATTGATCGATGCTTTCGCTTACATCACTTTTCCAAGATCTCATTGATAGTGGAGATATCACTGTTGAAGAACCATCACCAAATAGAACACCCAATGACAATCTTAAGGTGTTCTCAAACCCATTTCCCAAACATGGTGGTGACAATAAAAATGTTGACAAAGGTCCCTCTACCAATAACGCTGATTTTAGTTCAATTATCTCATTTATTGAGGAAGTACCATCTACAATGGCAACCATTAAATTCACACCTTCGAGTAATGCTATGACCACACACCAACGGAAGATATGGGTTCTTATGGAAAACCAACCTTCTACATCTTTTGCAGAACCTCAAATGTCCAAACCAACAACTCCTTCAAATCAAAAGTCAAATTCTAATGCCAAATCTTCCACTCCAGGTCAATATGACTTCATCAAACAATTAGCAACCATGCCAACACATATCTCTCTCATGGAACTACTGAAAGAGTCACCTAGCTTTCAGGATATTCTCACTCATGCTCTAAATGAATCGCATGTTCCTCATACTCTCAATGTTCAACAATTTTAGGCTATGATCACGAACCTTACGCCTGAAACTCCTATCCTATCTTTTGGCCCTCAAGATATGTTGAACCCAAATTTGATTAATAACTCCTTGTACATCAAATCCTATGTTACCGATCATAAAGTCAAGAGATTTCTTATTGACAATGGAGCAACTCTTAACATTTGTTCTATAAAAATGCTTTATTGCCTTGGTCATACAATAGATGACTTAGATGCTAATATCATTACCATTCATGGTTATGATAATATTGAGCACCAGTCCTGTGGCACCATCACTCTTCCCATACAAGTAGGCCTCGCAGCTCCTTGACACTATGTGTCATGTAGTTGACACTGCACACATCATATAACCTTCTTCGGGTAGACCTTGGATACATGTGATGCATGCAATACCTTCCACTTTCCATCAATGCATAAATTTTCCACATAACGACAGAGAGTTCACCTTGCGTGGCGATACTGACCCCTTTGAATATTGTAAGTTTTTCAAAGCAAGGTACAAAAAGGAAAACTATTGTCCATCTCTTTGATAGACAACTGGATCTAGTGAAACTTCTATTATTACCAACCGTATTGATCCTGATGTAATATTGTGCCCTCATGCTTTCGCGTATTCTTCTAAAGAATCTACATCTAAAGCATCACTTGAGGATATTCCTCACGCCTTTGTGTCTTCCTATGAAGTGTCTACATCTAAGGTGTCACCTGAAGTTATATTCTCTCATAAAGGCTTAGGCGAGTACACACTTGACAATGCATTTCTTGTTGGAAAACTCCCATTATCACCTCACATCTATGGGCATCCTAACGCTCCTCATTTACAAGAACCTCCAACTTACTATCTCGAAACAATCTTTGGAGATGATATGGATATCTAGAATATGAACATATTCCAATCTTTGACGAATCTTGGCTATACGATGACAAGATGGTAGAATGCTATGAATCCACCGATTACACCAAGGGCCATAAAATGATGAAAAACATGAACTGGAAAGGAAGAGGCCTTGGCCCACAAGGGCATGGTGTTCTTGAACCTATGAATATCAAGTCTAACCTTTACACATATGGTCTAGGATATGAGACATATGAGAAGAGGCCTATAGTCTTTGATGTATTATCTAGCGATGCAGACTTAGATTCTGAAATTGAGACCGGTTCCACACATAGCCTCTTCGAAGACCTATCCGAAACTACACTTTTCCTAAAATACTTATCCGTTCAAACCCTTGATGTTGTTTATCCTTCCCTCATTGATTAGGACCAACAATGTCATATTTCCATGGATCTCTTTCAAAATGATGAGGCCATCCAGAGTTCCTCGAGGCTCGGGACCCTTTTCCCTTGTTGGATCACAAGAAGGGTTTCGATATAAACCTTGATGCTACCGCTTACTTTCAGCGAAGAACTTAAAATATCCAGTCCTAAAGAAAAATAAATTAAACATAGAAAAAGACAAATTATATCTCGCATAGTGAAAACCTTTCTGAGGCATTATATGAGAATCAAAAATGAAAAAGAAAAAGAAAGAAAAGGATGCATCTCCTAGTGAAAACCTTTCAGAGGCACTAGAGAGAGGAGATTTGGATCTAGAAATATCTAAAAATCTACACAAGCCTCCAACATCATTTCAAGATAATGACACTTCTAAGTTGTTGGTAGAAGAGATGACAACCATTAACATTGGAACTGAAGACCAACCAAAATTGTTACAACTAGGTGCTAGTTTATCAGAAACTGAAATCAAAGCCTTCACAACACTTCTAACCAAGTTTTAGGATGTATTCACTTGGTCTTACAAATATATGCCTGGTCTTGATCCTTCTCTTGTGGTTCATCACCTTGTGGTGCACCCAGATGCTAAACCTATCAAGCAAAAACTACGTAAAATGCATCCCAAGGTTGCATTGCTTGTTAAGGCCAAACTACAAAAATTATTGGATGCAGGCTTCATACGGTGCATTGACTACTCAGAGTGGATATCTAATATGGTACCAATTGTGAAGAAGACCCCCAAAATCTGTATTTGTACAGATTTCCATGACATTAACAAGGCATGTCCTAAGGATGATTTCCCTTTGCCTAATATTGACATGATTATCGATTCTACTGTGGGCCATGAGATGTTATCCCTTATGGATGGATTTTCCGGGTATAACCAAATTCAAATTATTGAAGAAGACCAACATAAAAAAATTGTACAACCCCATGGGGGACATTTTTGTTACAAGGTCATGCCTTTTGGCCTTAAAATGCTTTGGTGCAACTTATCAATGTGCTATGACGTTATTTTCCATGACCTTCTTCACGACATAATGGAAGATTATGTTGATGATATTCTTGCTAAATCAAAGACTAGGGTGGATCATCCAATAGTTCTTAGGTGTATATTTGAGTGGTTAAGGGAAGTACAAGGTTTGCCTTAATCCAAAAAAATGTATCTTTGGTGTCACTTTAGGGAAACTTCTAGGATTCATTGTCTCACGAAGAGGAATTGAAGTGGACCCTACCAAGGTCAAAGCTATAATATATATGCCACCTCCTCAGAATATTTGACAACTAAGGGGCCTACAAGGAAAAATATAGTCTATTCATCACTTCATCTCTCAATTGGTAGATAAGTGCCATCATTTCAACTAGCTGCTTAAAAAGGATGTCCAATTCAAATGGACACTAGACTATCAAGATGCCTTTGCAAAATTAAAAGAATACTTGGCATCTTTGCCGATACTCATGCTTCCTATACAGGATAAGCCTATGTTGTTGTATACATCTATAACACAACATGCCATTAGGGAATTATTAGCGCAACACAATGATAAGGGTCAGGAACAAGTTGTGTATTACTTGAGCATAACTCTTCTTGAGCATGAGACCAAGTACTTGCATGTTAAAAGGATTTTTAGAAATTGCTTATAATTTTGGCAAGCTGTGGCATTATCTCTTAAATCATACCACCAAGCTAATTTCAAGGGCTGATCCTCTTAAGTACCTACTTTCGAGACCAGTCATAACAAGGTGCATGTCTAGCTGGATTGTGCTACTTAGTGAATTTGACAATGAAATTGTCAATAAAAAGGCTATTTGGTCCTTTTCAAAATGGGGACTCGATTTAATTGGAAAAATAAATCCCACATCTTCCGATGGTGACACTTTTATTATAACTGCCACCGAATATTTCGCCAAGTGGGTTGAGGCTATGCCTCTTACTAACGTTACTAGGTGCAATATTTCTAAATTCATCTTCAACCATATTATTTGTTGTTTTGGAATCCCTACTGCTATTGTCACTAATGATGGTGGTTCTTTCAAAAATAAGGATCTCAAAGCCCTAACTAAGAAATATAATATCCACCTAAAATGGGCTAAACCCAATTATCCACAATGCAATGGCTGATCTGAAGTATCAAACAAGACTATCAAGTACATTTTGGAAAAGATTGTCAATAAACATAGGCGTAATTGACATATGCAGTTATATCCTACCCTCTGGGTCTACCGCACTTCCTTCCATACACCTACAGGAGCTACTCCCTTTTCCCTAGTAAATGGCTCTGAAGCCATATTACCTATCAAATTTGAGTTACCTTCACTTCGTGTCTCCCTCCAACATCTCATTCATGAAGAGGATTACCGTGTTGCACGCCTTGTAGAGCTAGAATTATTGGATGAGAGACGGCTTTGCACCTTAGACCATATGCATGTATATTAGAATAGAATGCATCATAATTATAATTGCAAGATCAAACCTCAACAGTTTGAAATCGGTGATTTGGTCCTAAAGGAAAAACAAAGAACACAACTAAACCATGAGAAAAATAGGGAAAATTTGAGCCTAATTGGTTGGGTCCTTATGTTATAACTGCTAAATTTGGATCTGGTGCATACAAACTATCTACCAAGGATGGCAAAGAGTTGAAGGAGCCTATGAATGCCATTCATCTGAAGAAGTTCTACTCCCGAGTCTCTCGAAGAGTAACCCTTGTACTAGGGGCATATCAATGCATCCACCTGTTTCGTCATTTCACTTTGTTTCCGCTTGTAACTTTTTACCTTGCCATGTGTCACATGTTTTCCTTGTTAGGTTGTCATGCCCATTGTCTACCACCATTGTTCACCTTCCATTATGCTTTCATTCACTTCCTTCATATGTAGTATGTTGGTTTTGACTTGGGAATTTCCTTTCCCTCTTCTTTGGCGTGTGGTTCAAAATTCCAAAATTCCAAAAAAATTTAAAAAAGTCTCACAAAAAAACTACAAAAACAATATAAAATTGTTCAAAATCCCAAAAAAACTATAAAATTGTTTAGAAAATACAAAATGTTTTGAAAATGCTTTAAAAAAACTCGTAACTGTGTAATTTTGTTCACCATTTTCTTCATCTGATTGTTCCTAATCATCTTTCCCAATCAATCAAGCCACTCTTTGCAATGTAACTTTGCATAGGGACATCACTTGGCTTTGGCTTTCTCTTGGGGAAACTTGACATATGTATATATTTGCTTCTTTATTAGAAATTTTTGAACATTAGTGTGTTTTTGTTCACTAACTTGTTTAACATTTGTACATATGGAAATTTGTATTGTATATTCTTATCTTAGTTTCTTATGTTTGATAGTTTGAATAACTAGTACTATATGTATCTGGAATGCGCTCATGGACCAATTATAGGAAATTTATTCACATCCTAGTTCACATATAACTTTGGTGTGGTTCTTTCTTGTTCATATTGGGTTTCTTTATGTTACTTCTTTTATATCTTTTTGTCATTTGCATGTGTTGTGTTTTCCTCCTAGTTTATTTAAGCCATGGAATGTATTCCTTTTGTTTTGTTTGCATTTGTATTCCAAAATTCACAAAATCCACCAAAAATAAATTATTTCAAAAATCCAAAAATTACAAAACTTTCAAACAAACATTCACTTATCACGAAATCCTACAATTGGAAAACACTTAAAGTGAATCATTCAACATTTCAATACAATCTTGATAAATGTCATACTTTTATCTATTACCCTAGTGATCGTGCCAATCTTACAACTATCACTTTCTTCCCTTTGCATGATATGCTAACTCTACTTGGGGCAAGTCACTAAATTATTTTTCCTTCACAATACAAATTCACTGGGAAATTTCAACTTTGATAATTTGCACAATGGATTCAACAAGAGTGTCATAAGGAGTCGCTTTAAATCCGCTCTTCCAGTCTAATCCTATTCCCATTTGGGAGCATTTGTATCTACTTAATCATCATTGTGGCACACATTAGGGGCATAATTGATTGTCTTTTTTTCGACTTTGTGTTGCTTTGTTGATGTTTACTCTTTTGGACCACTTATAAGCGCAGTGTGATTACATCTTGGATCCTTTATAACCCCGATGTTGGAACCTACTTTGTATATTGGGTTTGTGTTCTTTTTAAAGATCTCCAAGTGTGCGTTAACATCCCGCATGCCCCGCTTAGCCCCTGCGTCCTTTGTTTTTATCTCTTTCTCTCTTTTCTTGGCCTTTTGCTCTTCAGTGACGAAACCGCCGCCCTGCATGGGCAGGCTGTGACCGCCCTCGTGACGGCGCCGTAACCGCCGCTCAGAGCGGCGGTCCTTTACGCGTTTTCCAGAAAGTGTTTTTAACGCAACTCACGTAAAAATCAACGATTCACCAGCTTTTTTTTGCCAACTTGGGCTTGCATTTATGTTTTTGGTCCCCTGGAATAGTGTTTGGCCATTGTTTATAGTTTTAGAGTTCAGTTTGGTTTTGATTTTTGGGTGAATGAAAAGCTATAAATAAATGGCTTGTGCTCAAACAAATGGTCGGCCCTCATTCACTTTTCATGCTCTCATTTTCAATAGTTCAGTCTATTATTTTGCTTAGAAGCCATAGTTTCAATTCTTTGCATGTTTAGTTAGCATTGTTTCAGCTGTTGGTAAGCCACATATCCATCTTGTGCAGCAATGTTGTTATTTCACCCAATCCATTGGAGTAGAATAGCTTAGGAAGCCATTAAAGTTGCAGGTTTTGCTCCTCAAAACAGGATAGTTTCAGGTTCTGGACGCTTTATGTTGCATGACTCGCAATAAATCCCGCTAGGAATTGCATAAGCCAAGCTCTGTACTCTTGCGCTATCCCTCTCCTACTCGCATTATATTCAGTCTGCATTCTGAGCTGCCTTTGTCCCAATATCTACTTCTGTTGATGCTAGCATTACACGCTTTTCTGGATTCACGTGAACACAAAGGAACGAGGAGATCACACTGAGGGGACAAGATCACACACACCATTGGATTCGCCACTGTTCTGCAGAATCCAGGTTCTAGCTTTCAAAGTTCTAAAGTTAGAAATATATCAAATAGAGTAGATAATCACTTCTTTTCAGTTAAGTTTACTTTCGATATTGCCAGGGAAGCTATGGGGATTGATAGTTTCTGAGAAACTATGATTCATTCCTCACTTCTGAGGTAGGATCGAGAGTCTGGCAAATAGATTAAGCAAGTTATTTCATTATTTAGAATAGATCTACAAATTGCACAGACAAATAACTACACTCGGTTATTTTGTTTGTTTTAAGTTTTATCTTAGTTGTCAAATTCTAGATACGTTTAAATAGCTGCTTTCTTAAATTCTTAAAGTTTCTCAGAAAATACAAAAATAGAAATTATATATATGTTCTAGATTTATTCCACGTAGTTAAAATTTGCTTTGTTGTAGTTAGATTTACATTATTGTTTTCAGTATGACAATCACGGACCAGTGGAGCCTGTGGAATACGTATTTGAGCCAATTGTGCCTCAACCCAATCTCATCACAGCAATAGTTGACATAGACTAGAACCTTAGAATACAAATCTTCCAAACAACAACAGATTTACGACAGATCAGCTCTCAGTTGAGGGGATTAAATATAGAAGATGACCAAGCACACACGTTTTGGTCAAATCAACCGAACTACAGATTACCCTAGGCAAACATACACATGACTGTAGAAGGGTTCGAAAGAGAACAAACCTTTGGTTGTGATCCTTTGGTCCCACAGCCAGATGCAGAGACACTCTTCTAGATATAGATACCAGCCTAAGAATCCAGGTTGTCAAGAACGCCTGTGAGGTACTCTGAGAAGATCGCGTAGTTATTGATCCTAAATATAGAAGCTGAGAAAGCATATGATTATTGGATACTAGGATTAGGACTTGATTTCGTACATGACCATAAAGCAGACCGCAACAACCAAGAGTCTACGGTTGTGATCCACAAATCCCGCAACCTAACGAATCCATAAGTCAATCAGACATAGACACTGGCCTACGTATATTAGTATTCAGATCTACCCCACTTCCACCCACCATCGTCGAACAGTTATCCTTACTAGATATAGCGGCTAACAAAGCTAGAGAATTCTGGACTAGGCCAGAGAATCGTCCGTAGAGTCGATTGTATTCATTACCCACCATATGACCTTATCTGGAGACATACACGAAACTATCCCAGGTCATTTTCCACGTATTCCACAACCCATAGATCGAATCACGCCAGAGCTCGATATTGATTGGAGCCTTCGAGTAGTCATCCTTGCCGATCGATCTATCACACCAGTTCAGGTTAGAAGGGCCTTCTTTGCCTTAGATTCACAAATTCCACTAGTGCGTATTGAAGACATTAGATTGCCTAACTAGTTTGTCTGCATCCCACGCATATTCCATCCCCACCGGCTGTCTCGGCACGACCTCGGGAGGTCGGGTACGCGGAAGAGTTACTTGTAGATTCCCACGCTCGCTTGTCACTTTTCCGGCATACAAAATTGGTGAACCCGACGTGAAACAAACAAAATTAGTGAAGCTGACGTGAACTTCCTACTTTCTCGTCCGGAGTCATAGTATTACGTTTTCTTTCAAGTTTAGTTTACTTTTCATCTTCTCCACCTCATTAGCTTTCACGAATCATTTTCGCTCTCTCCCATTATTCTGCGGGTATTCATATACCCCCCGAATATGTCGGGATTTGATGCATATGGCAGACCCCTCTTGGGTCTTGAGGCATACTACGCCCAACAGAATAGACAATCATCACCCTCACTCTGTATGGGGTGACAACTACTCAACTAATCAGTTGTCAACACAAACTCCAAGAATTAGATATAATTCATCTTTTCAAACTGAGGAGTTAGATCAACCCCCTCAAAAACAACAAACAGAGCCTTCAGGCTCGAATAATATGATGTTCACCGGAGAATCTGGATCATCTCCTCAGATACTACTTAGACCACAAATTAGTAGACAATCAGACCCATACCTGGTCTTAGATGATGAACAATCAATACGTTATCCTAGGAGTGAACAACGCTCTCAGGGGTATATACCCACCTGTAGGAGGTTTACAAACGCAACCCGAGGTCTCTTTTCAAGAAAATACCTCTATACCATTGCATATAGGAAATACTCTCAGAGAAACTTGGCAAGATAGCGATCAGTTCATAGCAGGATATCACATGCCTATACAAAACCATGGTATACAACAAACGCCACCAAGGCAGAATATCGTGACTTCACCAAATGAAGTCATTTCAACGTTAGTAGAAAAAGTGAGAGGGTTAGAACTTGCCCAAGCAAGTCAAAATTCACAATTCGTGCAAACAGGGGGTTCCAATCCTCCACGCCATCCTAGCCAAGTAGATCTCCTCACAGGAGTAGGCACGTTAGGCATGCCTCCTCAGTATCCACAACAAACGCCAACTAGGCCCATCATCTCTAACACCATTCCTCCCGGTCTAGTATCAAACAATCCATTCCTGGACAATACCCCGTCATACTTAAACATGTACTCCAAATCACCACAAGGAGATATGTTCTCCTCTCCCGGCATGCTTGCTCAAACACAGGTGTTTCCTTATGCCCCTACTAACGCATACGCTGTGCCATATCAACAACCCATCCCACCACCACTCCCTCAGCAACCACCATCAATGGTCGAAACCTATGCGATAGGGACTTATTCAGAATATTTGAAAGAGCCCTTAGACTTCGCCATACGAAGCGTCATGCTTCCAAGACCCCTTCCCGATTTACCCAAGTACAAAGGTGAGGGAGATCCAAATGCGCATATCAAAGCTTACGCTACAGCCATACGAGAACTACTCCCTTGGGATGGGGTTGTTGCTAAAATATTCCCCAAAACTTTGGAAGGCATCGCTCTTGATTGGTATTATAGAATACCTGAGGCTTCCATCCATTCATTTAAACAACTCGTATCAGAGTTCATTAAGGCATTTGACATGAACAAACTGTTAAGAATAGGAATCAGGGAGTTCTTACACATCAAACAAGAACACAACGAATCTGTCGCCCATTTCATCCAAAGGTGGCGTACAGTCCTTTATTCCTCGGCAAGTGTGCCAAACATGGATCAAATGGAACTATGTGATTTATTCCTTCATTCGCTTAGCAGAGAAGTGAAGGAAGAAGTCCAGAAGTTCCCATTACGAACTTACGATGAAGTACTAGAGAGTGCTCTTCGAATAGATCAAGCAACAATTGATAGTGGTCGCAAAACATATGGAGCAAACGGGAGGTTAATCACCCCCAATCAGAACACTACAAATTATCCCACCACCGCAAACGTCAATCAAGGACCTAAAATCCTTAACAAAAATCGGGGTGTAACAACAGATGGAGTAACCGACCAGCCCAAGAAGGTAAATATTGTCAATACTCCATCACAAACAAACAACCAACGAAACAACAACTTTACCCCGAATAATCAATACAGTGGATTTTAACCATCCACAACAACAACAACAATGGTGAAATCCCATACAAGGGCCAAGCCAAAACTCATTTGGTTATCAAAACCAAAATCAAAGCCAGAAACAACAAATGCAAAACTTTAATCCTAATAGGCAACAGTTTGATCAGAGTTTTAGGCCACAATATACACCAAACCAACAAACCAGGAATTACAATCCCAATTCATATTGTGGTTTCCACAAAATTTGAGGTCATGATACTAGAACGTGCCGTGACTACAATAAATTCATGCAACGTTTTCCAGAAGAACAAAGACAGTTCTTCACTGATTTGTTTTTGGCAGATCCCGTGTCACCACCACCAAGCACGCTCGCAGGGGCAGTTTCCCCTCAGAATGCTCCCCTCAAGATCTTTAACGATCCACTCCCAAATCATGATAATAACAGACTAAATCCAACTGGGACGAACAAGGGTGCAATGATGGGAAACAATGATCATGAAGCCTCGACTTCACTAAATCCATCAGTTGCGCCACAATTAGGAAATCAGCCGAGACCCAAGATAGTCAGTTTAGTAGAACTAGACGCTGAACTACCTATCGAAGCTATAACAAGAACACGAGAATATTTCTCTCAACCAAGCCCAAGTCACCTGCCAGAAACAGATAAGAGTCAACAAATAGTAGAAAAACCCGTGGGTGCCTATGATTTAATTAACGACCTAACAAAAACCTTCTCGCACATTTCATTTTTAGACTTACTAAAAAACTCTCCTGCTCACAGGGCTGCTCTTTTAGAAGCATTAGGTTTAGGTCATTTAATTAACATCACTCCACCTCCTGAAACACAGGTAAATCATGTAGACTTTGATGTTCATCCTCCAGGACAGCCGGACAAGGATGTCGAATTCATATTCGAAATAAGTAAAATGCCTACAGATGCTGAGATTGCACGCCGAGGCGATCCAACCTTACACTTACAAGTATGGGTTTATAATAACTACGTAAAACGAGCAATGGTTGATGATGGGGCCGCAGTTAACATAGTCCCCTTCTCTTTCCTTCAAAAATTAGGATATGGGGAAACAAACTGTTCCACCACTCGAAATACATTGAGAGGCTATGATAGCCTTAAAGCCACTTCGATTGGAACTATAATACTACCGGTCACCTTAGGACCCAAAACAATCCTGACTGAGTTTTATATTATAGATCGGGAAACTAATTATAATATGATCCTCGGCCGACCATGGATACACCGAATGAAGGCAATCCCTTCTACGTTATTCCAAGAAGTAAGATTCTTGCATCTAGGAAAGGTGTTTGTAGCCAAAGGTGATCCAAAACCTTTCGATATACACCTAGCTGACTTAAAGAAAAGACCAGGTGTGCACTCGGAATTTGAACTTCCAACAAACCAACTTAATAAACCCACTGACGCAAAACCAGAGGAGAAGTTGGTACCTACAACGGATCTTGAGACTATGAATCTAGTCAAGACAATCCCAACCTCAAAAGGCGAGGCTAACATTGTAGAAATGGTATCATTAGGAACTACTACAAAAATCATTGAATTACTAGAACAAGATCTACCAATGTTTCTACCATTTGATTCTGTGGGCATGGGAAATTCCCTAGGTGTTGGTTCTCTTCCAGCTGAGGATCTCTGTATGGTGGAAGTAGAATGCGCAAACACAACAAATATCCCAGCATCCATATTCCCAGCTAAATATTGGACTCTCCATTTTGATGGAGCTAAATGCCATTATGGAGTGGGGGCTGGTGTAATCTTTACTTCCCCTGAAGGAAAGGTCCTACCATTCGCCTTCAAACTCAATTTCGAATGTACAAACAATGGCGCTGAATACGAAGCCCTCCTCCTTGGCCTCATTTTAGCCAAGAGGATCGGTATTAATAACATCAGAGTATTAGGAGACTCACAATTGGTAGCAAACCAAGTCTCTGAGATATATGAAACCAAAGCCGAGCATTTACAGCTTTACAAAAAAGCTGTATTAGATTTAAGCAAGGAATTTGACTTCATATCAATTGAAACAATCCCACGAGAAGAAAATCTTCTCGCTGATTCAATAGCAACTTCCGCATCACGTTTTACTCCAAGCAATAAGTTAGAGGATACCCATTTCATAGTATCCCTTCGTGATGAACCATTGATAAAGACAACGACAAATTCTCTTTTAAACAAAAATGAATCTACTATCCTAGACCATGTTGATAGTGATATGGCCACTTTGGATTACTTAAACGCCTATGCGGCACTACATCTCTCCTATCATATGATAGATTTGTCCTTAATCCCACATTCATCTTCTTACTGTGGAAATCCCATAATGGAACCTAGCGTATACACGGTAGAAAGTGGGGACGATTTGGATTTACCTCCAGCCCCACCTGAGTTTGAAGAAGGTAATGCCTCTTTAATCGAAGAAACAATTGATGTTAACATCGGAACGGAGGATGAACCAAAAATATTGAAATTAGGGTCCTCGTTAACCCCAGAAGAAGTAGAAATACACACTCAGATCCTCAAGGAACATCAGAAAGCTTTTGCATTTAATTATAAGGAAATGACAGCGTTGCAGACCACACATCATGCAAAGGCACAACCTCGTCACTAAACCGATGCAAAACCAGTTAAACAAAAATCAAGACCCATGAAACCCAAGGTGGCTCTCATGGTGAAAGATGAAATAATAAAACTCCTACAAGTAGGGTTCATCAAACCAGTCGATTACTCTCAATGGGTATCTAATATTGTTCCCATTCTCAAAAAGAATGGGAAGATACGCATCTGCATAGATTTCCGAGACATTAACAAAGCATGTCCTAAGGACGACTTCCCATTACCATCCATAGATGTCATTGTTGATGCAACAACTGGATTTGAACTCTTGTCTCTCATGGATGGATTCTCGGGATACAATCAAATCAGAATATCTGAACAAGACCAAGCCAAAACCACGTTTATAACTCCTTGGGGAACCTATTGTTATGTTGTTATGCCATTTGGCCTCAAGAACGCTGGTGCTACGTACCAGCGAGCTATGACATATATATTCCATGATTTAATTCATAAAATCATGGAATCCTACGTAGATGACTTGTTGGCTAAGGCCAAGAAGCGTTGTGACCATCCGGAAGTACTCCGCGTCATTCTTTCACGCCTAATAGAATATGAGTCACACTAAATCCAGAGAAATGCGTCTTTGGTGTAACAGGAGGAAAGCTCCTAGGTTACATCATATCGTCACGAGGGATAGATGTTGATCCAACCAAAATTTGGGCTGTCCTCGAAATGGTCCCACCTTCGAATGAATCTGGAATCAGGTCATTTCTCGGAAAACTGGGTGCAATCCGGAGATTCATCCTGACTTAAGCTTCGCCATTCATCCAATCAACAATTTACTCAAGAAGGATTATAGCATTGATTGGACCGAAGACTGCAATGAAGCCTTTGATGCAGTTAAGCGTTTCCTGTTATCACCACCTACGCTAATGCCACCCAAGCTAGACCGCCCGTTAATTTTGTATTCACGAGCTACCGATGTCTCGCTGGCCTGTATGTTGGCCCAAGAAGACAATGACAAAAAGGAACGCGTGATTTATTTCATTAGTCGAACATTACTTGACTATGAAACACGTTATACACAGGCAGAACGAGAATGCCTTGCCATAGTCTTTGCTACTAAACGCTTAAGACACTATATGCTGAATCAAGAAACGAGGGTCATGGTAAAAACGGACCATTTACGAACTTTCCTCACACAAGGATCCTTGTCTAAAAAGGTTGGATGTTTTATAACCTTAATGGGGGAATTCAAATTAACATTTGTAAATCAGAAGTCGGTTAAGGGACAAATCATTATGGATTGGTTAGCTGATAACCCATTAGATGGAGGTGATTTAGTAGATTTAGATTTTCCAGATGAGTGCGTATACTACATCGAAACCCGACCCTCTATCTCTGAGTGTCCCTGGTACACTGATATCATTAATTATATCATGGACCATACGTACCCAGAAGGAGCTACACCGCAACAAAGAAGGCGGTTACGTATTATTGCAGCCAAATACGTCATCATAGAGCAAGTACTCTACCGAAAAGCATTCGATGGAATGCTCTTGAGATGTGTCGACACAGAAGAATCCAAGAAGATTCTCCACGAATCTCACAGTGGAATGTGTGGAGGCCACTTCGGTGGCCATGCCACCACTCACAAAATACATCGAATGGGCTATTTCTGGCCCACTCTAGAACACGACGCAGTGGAGTTTGTACGCAGGTGTCATAAGTGTCAAGAATTCTCCCACGAAATTCATATGCCAGCACAAGCTCTACAACCAATTGCTACTCCATGGCCCTTTTCTACATGGGGTCTTGATTTGATAGGGAAATTCTCTCCCTCATCTACAGATGGCCATAATTTTATAATCACGGCCACCGAATATTTCACCAAGTGGGTAGAGGCTATGCCTCTACTACCTAGTACTGTGTTCTAATCGCCAAGTTCATTTTGAACCAAATCATTTGCAGATACGGTATCCCACAAATCATTATCTCCGATAATGGAACTTCTTTTAAGAATGAAGAGGTTCACGAGCTATGCAATAAATTTAAGATAAGCCATCATACGGCTTCCTTGTATTACCCTCAAGCCAACGGACAGGCTGAAGCGACAAACAAGACACTGAAAGCCATTCTCCTTAAAACTATGAAAGAAAACAAACGAGATTGGCATTTGAAGTTATATCGGCCTTGTGGGCCCACCAAACCTCAATAAGAACACCAACGGGAGCAACTCCTTTCTCACTAGTGTTCGGGGCAGAGGCAGTTCTCCCACTCGAGGTTGAAATACCCAGTCTCCGCATTTCATTACAAGGGATTCTGGATGAAGACGCTTACAGAGAAGCACGTCTTTCCCAACTAGAAAGCCTAGATGAAACTAGGTTAGATGTTGAACAACGACATAGAGTTTATGCTGACCGGATGTGCCGGCAGTACAACAAGAAGGTCTATGAACGTGACATATACGAAGGTGATCTAGTTCTAAGGCTAGACAGCCGGATCGACAAGAAGACCGGCGAAGGAAGGAAATTTCGGCCCAAATGGTTGGGCCCATACCGAGTCATGAAGGACTATGGAAATGGTGCATACCTCTTATGTACGCTAGAAGGTGAGGAATTTGGTGAAACAATCAATTCCCTGCACCTCAAGCGGTTCTACGCATAAGTAGCTAGCACTACTTATATAACTATCTACATTGCATTTTCATACAGATTAGGATCATGTTGTCCATTTGTTTTGTACACAAATTGTGATCAAGGAATCTATTCTCAAAGCAATTCATTACAAACTCATGATGTTGTTGGCATAAACTCTTTAATCGTACCTCTCCATTTTCATGATGTCATCAAATTATCTCGGAATCATTTTATCAAATAAAGCTAGATATGACAAAGTCTTAAACGGTAACCATACCAAGATCTGCGGGCTTGTTCTCACTTTTAGTTTCTTCTTAGGATAGGTGTCTTGCCTATGGTCTGTTCTAGAAGCTTCATGGTGTCACATCTATCCCATATATATGTCTCTTTGGAAATAAGCACATACTGACGTTTTACTCAAGAAAACAAGTCAAACGTTGATCAAACAGAAAATTTTAATTTTACACATTTCCTTGCCCCACCAACCTTTGGTGATGAGCTTGCATCTCTTACTAGTGACGTAGGGTTGGGAAAGGATGGAAATGCCCTTACTCACCTATGCTTTGCCCACGGTGTTAAACCCACGCTTCTTACTAGTAGCATGGGGCAAAGTGTAGGGGGTCCTCTTGACAAATAAATGCAAATGGTCATACACAAACAATTCAAACTTTGAAACTTTGAGTCAAAAATAAATGAATCAGATGTTCAAAATTCCAAGAGAGTTAAAATCCTAAAAACCTAGATTTTGTCTACTATGTGGCCATCTACGGATCTAAGTCTAGATAAACCGCAAAGTAAGTTGCATTCTAAACTATGAAGTCACTCGGGTAGAGTAAGCTTGTAGCTTCCAATTTGGTTCCACCAAAGCTTTGTCTGTCTTTCATCACTATCATTTTAGCACATTTCATAACTTGTGCCCTTCTTGACTCTTGGTGATAAGCCCTCGCATCTTACTAGTTGCGTGGAGTTAGGAGTGGGGCAAGTTTATCTGTTCATCGTACTGGTTTGTATTCATCACTTTGCAAAACAAACATGAGGTATCCAAAATTGCTTACAGAAGCTAAGATTCAAAATCACATTATATCTACATCACCATATATCAGCATCATGAAACACAAAAGGAAATAAAAACATTTACATCATTTGTTCTCCATTGCATACATTCTAAAAAGCATATAAACATACATCGTAGTATACATAGGGAAACTGGAAATAGAAAGGAAACCATGAGTGCCAAGATTTTGATCCAAAATAAATACGTATATATAAATGATCAATGTTTATATACAATGCCATCATGCACTAAGCATGGTCAAAACGCTCAAAGAGCCCGGGATATACAAAGAATATATAGTACAAAATCTACGAGAGCCAAGTGGCCTCTCAATCCCTACGCGACCCCTCCGAAGGTGCACGCCCACGCCTAGGACTCGGCTACGCCGGCGCTCTGAATGTACGGAGGGCTCAGGGTCCCGAGGAGCAGCCGCAGTCTCACCACGAGAACGGCTCCTCATAAGACGCTCAGCCGTCCTGTACCCCGCTAGCTCGGTGCGAAGGGTCGATACCATCCTGGCCACATGCCAGACTGGAGCAAAGACATCGGTATGCCTACCGGCCTGCCAAGGCTCCCCAACATCTCTATGGGACAGCTCTGCACGGGTCCTATCCATGGGGATCATCAGGGAATCAGTACATACCCTGCGGATCAAATCCCGCCACTCATCAATAGTCTCTGCAAACAAAGGAGAAAACAAGTTAGAAACCAAACAAGAAATTAGGAATACAAGATTGCAACTAAGGAGAGCCTACAAGCAAACATTAAAAGGGAGAAAGGGTAACTTACTCGGATCACCAGGCCTCCAGGATGGGTCGCTGGGGCCGGCACCTGCCGCGGATGCCGCTGCCGACTGAGGGGCTGCTCCTGTGGTGGGAGCAACGTATCACCCCGCAACGGACTCATCCTCTCTACCATGGCCCTGGGAGAGTGGCTCCTCTGAAACCAGAGTCACCCTCTCTGCGCTCTGCTCGGCCCTCTCTGCCTGCATAATATCCTGAGTGTCATGCCACTCAGGATCGCTGTCATCGGTCTCCTCCTCTGTTCCTCCCTCTGTGAACTCCTCAGACTCGGAGTCAATATCAATAGGGTCATCGCTGCTATGAGCAGGACCCACAGCAATCTGAAGCAAAGGTGCCTGAGGCGCACCGGCTCTCCCTCTAGCACGTACTATCCTCCTGGCTGCAATGGGAATGCCAGGAGTAACCACTGTCCAACCTCGGCCTCTAGGCCCCCCTCTGGCCTCACGAACTGATCTGTAGACTGGCGCCACTGGGGGAAGCATATCCATGTATGGTAAGCCAAACTGCTGAGGAACTCGGCCAAAGGGGTGCATCTCCACACGTCCCACTCTGTCAATAAGCTGCCCTGTCGTGGAGCAGGAGATCAAGGTAAGAGTCTCCTCGCCCATATGCCCGCCATAGTCTGATATGGTGTGGCCTCCATGTCGGCAGTAGTCAGGGAGGCAACTGGCTGATGAGGTGCTCTAAGCACCGACATGTCTGTCCATCTGGCTGCCCTCACAGCCCCAGGATCTGCCACCTCCACACCCCTGCCATAGGGGATGAAATGCTCATAGACCCAACTCATGACTAGAGTCGGGTGGCTCAATGACTGCCCCTGTAAATGGACTACCCTGTATAAGTCATGGTAGGTAGTCCCAAGAATGTCTGCTCCCCAGGCATATTTCCGACCATGCCCCTCTATCTGTGCAATAATGGGGGCCCAAAGCAGTATAATAATGTGTCCCCTCCCTTGTCCCCGATCAATCTCGAGGCAAGGATCCCCATGATGGCCTGGCGAAGTAAGGGGATGGGCAAAGAAGGAATAGATCGAACTCTCACCCCCTTCTTCGACCCCGTGGAGATGACTGCATCTCCCATATATGTGGCCCACTATGCAATCTGTGCCCGTGAGCCTGCTGTCTCTAGGGTAAGCCGTCTCCCGATGATCGGGACCCCCAGAATACGATAGACATCCTCCAATGTAATGGTCCACTCACCACGGACCCCTGGCAATCGGAAGGTGTTCCGATCTGCATCCCAGTATGAGAATAGGTCACAAAGGATGTGACTAGATGGTGCAACATGAGGCACGCGTGATATGCGCAGTATGCCAGCCCTCTGAAGTGTGTCCTCCTCATCCTGTGAGAGGGCATCTAGTACCCCTGGGAGCCAATCACACTCCCTCTCTCTACTCCATCGGATGTACTCCTCTCTCGCCTGCATACACCCAAAAACACACAAAACAGAGCAAGTTAGCATCCGAGTAATACTAGAAAAACCATGTAAGCACGTAGAAATGCTAGAAAAGCAAAAACATTTTCAAAAAAAGGATTCTTTTGCATTCTGTGCAAAACCGCCGCCCTGAGCAGAGGGGGGCGGTTTGTAACCACCGCCTTAAGGGTGGCGGTCATGTAACCGCCACCCTAGGGTGGCGGTCATGTAACCGCCGCCCTAGGCAGGGCGGTGGTCGTGGTCCAAAACCCACGCGGGTTTTAAATGCTAAACAAGCCTAAAAATGCAAAAAATGACCCTTTTTCCTAAATACAAAGCCTACCCAGTAGGCGCCCCCCCTAGGTGGACCTTTTGACACTAGCATTTTCAAAAATGATCCCCCATGACAAAGATTTTAACATTTCAAAATTAAGGGGGGAAAAAGGAAAAACTGAAGAAAACTAACCTGTGATCTCGCGGGTCGATGTTCCGCACGTGGAGGCATGATCGCTATCTCGCCGTGGACGTTTTGACTCTACTCACGCAAGAAACCGTCACCGTGGGTCCCAGAGCTCAAAATCAATCAAATCAACTCGCGCAAATGAATAGGAAAATGGGCCCACTTTCATATATATAGCACTCTGTTTCATTTTAAAATGACTTTTTCACAGGTTTGGAGCACTGATGGAGGTAAGTTCCTATCCTCGCACAAATGGTACGTTCTCATTCCCTGTTATCTTAGCATTTATTTTTCAAACTATTATATCTATCTGCACTTGAGTTCTCTTTTCATTTGCTGTAGGTAGCGGGAATTTTGGATGGCGTCATTTCAACACATGGACGTGTCAGGTATAACTTCTAACTTCCCATTTCGGGACTGCCATACTCGGACCCACCGTTTTACGCCTCTCCATGGCTAAAACGCTTCTCCGAGGGGGCAATATGTACGTACCCAAAATTGTAAGGTATTAGATTGCCGAACAACGTGACAAGTGCCCCAATGATGATACAGGTCTCCTCGCAAGGTGTTCGGAATCGGAAAAGATCTCCAAGTGTGCGTTAACATCCCGCATGCCCCGCTTAGCCCCCGCGTGCTTTTTTTTCCTTTCCCTCTTTTCTTGGCCTTTTTCTCTTCAGTGACGAAACCGCCGCCCTGCATGGGCGGGCGGTCTCGTGATGACCGCGCCCGATCGTGGCGGCGGTCCTGTAACCGCCGCCCTGCTCAGAGCGGCGGTCCTTTACGCATTTTCCAGAAAGTGTTTTTAACGCGACTCACGTAAAAATCAACGATTCACCAGCTTTTTTTTGCCGACTTGGGCTTGCATTTATGTTTTTGGTCCCCTGGAATAGTGTTTGGCCATTGTTTATAGTTTTAGAGTTCAGTTTGGTTTTGATCTTTGGGTGAATGAAAAGCTATAAATAAATGGCTTGTGCTCAAACAAATGGTCCCCCTCATTCACTTTTCATGCTCTCATTTTCAATAGTTCAGTCTATTATTTTGCTTAGAAGCCATAGTTTCAATTCTTTGCATGTTTAGTTAGCATTGTTCAGCTGTTGGTAAGCCACATATCCATCTTGTGCAGCAAAGTGTTGTTATTTCACCCAATCCATTGGAGTAGAATAGCTTAGGAAGCCATTAAAGTTGCAGGTTTTGCTCCTCAAAACATGATAGTTTCAGGTTCTGGACGCTTTATGTTGCATGACTCGCAATAAATCCCGCTAGGAATTGCATAAGCCAAGCTCTGTACTCTTGCGCTATCCCTCTCCTACTCGCATTATATTGGGTCCGCATTCGAGCTGCCTTTGTCCCAATATCTACTTCGCTGATGCTAGCATTACACGCTTTTCTCGGATTCACGTGAACACAAAGGAACGAGGAGATCACACCGAGGGGACAAGATCACACACACCATTGGATTCGCCACTGTTTCTCGTAATCCGTGTTCTAGCTTTCAAAGTTCTAAAGTTAGAAATATATCAAATAGAGTAGATAATCACTTCTTTTAGTTAAGTTTACTTTGATATTGCAGTGGAAGCATGGGGATTGATAGTTTCGAGAAACTATGATTCATTCCTCACTTCGAGGTAGGATCGAGAGTCCTCGGCAAATAGATTAAGCAAGTTATTTCATTATTTAGAATAGATCTACAAAAACATGCATGATAAATAACTACACTCTGTTATTTTGTTTGTTTTAAGTTTTATCTTAGTTGTCAAATTCTAGATACGTTTAAATAGCTGCTTTCTTAAATTCTTAAAGTTTTCGTAAAATACAAAAATAGAAATTATATATATGTTCTAGATTTATTCCACGTAGTTAAAATTTGCTTTTGCATAGCTTAGATTTACATTATTGTTTTCAGTATGACAATCACGGGACCTGTGGAGCCCAGTGGAATACGTATTTGAGCCAATCAGTGCCTCAACCCAATCTCTCACGGCAATAGTTGACATAGACCGTAACCTTAGAATACAAATCTTCCAAACAACAATAGATTTATGACAGATCAGCTCTCAATTGAGGGGATTAAATATAGAAGACGACCAAGCACACACATTTTGGTCAAATCAACCGAACTACAGATTACCCTAGGCAAACATACACATGACTGTAGAAGGGTTCGAAAGAGAACAAACCTTTGGTTGTGATCCTTTGGTCCCACAGCCAGATGCAGGAGACACTCTTCTAGATATAGATACCAGCCTAAGAATCCAGGTTGCAAGAACGCCTGTGAGGTACTCTGAGAAGATCGCGCAGTTATTGATCCTAAATATAGAAGCTGAGAAAGCATATGATTATTGGATACTAGGGATTAGGACTTGATTTCGTACATGACCATAGCAGGACCGCAACAACCAAGAGTCTACGGTTGTGATCCACAAATCCCGCAACCTAACGAATCCATAAGTCAATCAGACATAGACACTGGCCTACGTATATTAGTATTCAGATCTACCCCACTTCCACCCACCATCATCGAACAGTTATCCTTACTAGATATAGTGGCTAACAAAGCTAGAGAATTCTGGACTAGGCCAGAGAATCATCCGTAGAGTCGATTGTATTCATTACCCACCATATGACCTTATCTGGAGACATACACGAAACTATCCTAGGTCATTTTCCACGTATTCCACAACCCATAGATCGAATCACGCTAGAGCTCGATATTGATTGGAGCCTTCGAGCAGTCATCCTTGCCGATCGATCTATCACACCAGTTCAGGTTAGAAGGGCCTTCTTTGCCTTAGATTCACAAATTCCACTAGTGCGTATTGAAGACATTAGATTACCTAACTAGTTTTTCTGCATCCCATGCATATTCCATCCCCACGCATCTCAATGCTTCACAATTTTTTCTCGTTGATCTGCATGCGTCTACTTATCTTTAAATCACTATTACTCTACAATAGCACTTTAAAGAGGGGCAAAATGTAGACACCCCAAAATTACACTTATGTTTCCACTTGTTCCCAGTATTATTCTAGTACACCCTGTTATTCACCCATTTGCAATTAATTGATTAAATTAATTAATTAATACATATTGTACCCCTTTGGATTAATTAAATTAATCCCATGTACCCTTTGTACCCCTTTGGCTAAATTAATTGTTATTTATTAATTAAATAATTAATTAAATTAGTGTGTGCACATCCTAGTCATCTGCCACTTGATCTAACTCCACTTAGACTCCACTTGGACTCCTTATCCTTACCCTAGTTAATTGCACTTCTAGAATCCTAGAAAGGTGGGGGCAATTAAAATGCACGTACAACCACCTTTCCGGATGCAAATTTTTGTAATTAATCCATTTACTGCCCCCGACACTATTGCAACTGCCCACAATGCTATTTTTAGCATACTCATTTATCCGTGTGTAACCGATTCCAACTACCTTCTGCTTCTATAAATTATAGGCTTACCTTCCTTTCAAATCCTCTTGAATCTGACATACAAAAACTCGTTGAAGCTGTTTCTATAGCATTGGCACTCAAATCTTAGAGATCACTCAAGAGCATCCACAATCATTTTTGACATCCATTTTACAAGGTCTTATAGGAGACCCTTATTTGAGGTTTACATAGAAGGTTCTTTGGAAAGGTTTGCATGGTTTGCTTATTTCTTTCATTATAGTAATTTTCCTTGCTTACATCTTCCTTGTTAGATTAATAATCAATTCTAATCTATCCTACACCTAATTAAATTTACTTAGAAATTAAATTTAGGGTTAAACACATGTAAATGGGTAAGTGGGGTGGATAAAATTAAATATGATTGGATGAGGGTTATAAATGAGTGATGAGGTGTATTTTATCACCTTTTTGGTATCTTTAGTTTAGAGGACCTTATGTTCAAGGTGAGTTTTTGGTGTCTATATTTTCCCACTTTTAGGCTACGTGTTACAACACATAGTGTAAAACATGAAGATGAGATAGGGTCATCTAACCCTATGATAATCAAGTTTCCACAAACATGGGTTTAGATGGTTATTGTATAGGCATGAAATTAGAAATGTGATTGATGGGATACTTTAACTAGAGTATGTGAAGGTATCAATAGGTTGATTTTGTGAAGAAAAACCAATGAGGTTAATTAATTAAGATATGTGAAGATTAAATGTTATAATATTTGATGAAAATGGTTTGATGTGATATCCCCTCTCAAGTGATATTTTTTAGAGCAACAAGTTTCCCCAACATAAATGTAGGAAAAAGTGGCGGTTGATAAATGATAGATAATGAACCTTGGATTAGACATGATGATTAGAATCGATGACAGATTGTCCCAACCATGTGGAGGTGACCATTTTATTTGTGATATGTAATTGAGTTTATGCAAGTTAGATAACATGAGAGAAATGTTTCCCCAACCCAAAGTGGTAAGGTAAATGACATAAGAAGTGACGGTGATACAAAATTGTGCAAAAGAAAATGAATTCTTATGAATGTTTGGTTTAAGAGGAATTAAATGCAAGTCAGTAAATGTGATGGATGTAATGATGGAAGTTAAGTGATTATGTAGTGAACATAGTTTGAAAAAATATTTTAGGTGAGCTCGTGATGATAAAGAAGGAAAGAATCACGAGACAATAGGTAAGCTAATACAAGATCTTGAAGAAGGTATAAACATCACCAAGTGACATACTATCCTTGTGTCTCATTGATATTTTGAGTGTGCACATGAAGGTTAATTACTACTTAAAGTGAAGACCCATAATAAAGTACGTGAAAACATAAGCCAATCTATAGGTGAGAGTGAAGTAGGTGATTGGTGATTGATGAGATGAAAGGCGATTGTAAGCCATACATTAATCCATTACGATCTAAGGGTTTATAACCCCGATGGAGATGAATTTGATTATAATCAAAACATTTCTTTATTTATAGCTATGCATCTATATCCCGATATAGATATTAGCAATACACATGAGTGAGAGTTATTAATACAATGTTTCTTTTTCAAAATTTTTACTTTTGTAACGAACCGTTACACCAAAACCTTGAGGAATTAGTGAAATCCGCACATGAGGATCATAACATCCCACCATGCTTCCTTATCCCCGACCCCAAACTAGATTTGTGCCGTATAGCGGGCCCACGCCCGACCTATACAAACCTCGGGTGAACACCGCAATGCTGGCGTAGCCACCTGTGTCAGGACTTACACCTAGGTTGTTTCTCTGATGCCAAATGTAATGAAATGTTACACCAAAACCTTGAGGAATTAGTGAAATACGCACATGAGGATCATAACAAATTTTCTCTTAATTTTTTAATTTTTGATTTTTTTTTGACCTCATATTCATCCCTCACAATTTGTTTTGAAAATGTGTAGAACCACTAGTGACTTGATGGAGGGAGTGGAATTAATTTTGCAGATGATATTGGTCAGAATCAAAAGATAATGCCTTGGGGTATTCATAACAAGTTGTTAAGTTTGTAAGAGTATATGGATGTCTAGGAGGATAGTCATTCTTAATTCTCCAAGTAGCGAGAGATCAAGTTCAAGAAACTACAACAAAGAATATTGAATCACGCAATGTGATAATAAGATATCAATACTTCATCAAAAGTTGTGAAACAAACCAAGATGTGGAACATGAATTAACTCGTAAGTGAAGTATGTAGTATTCAATAGAGAATTGGATGAAATATTAATGGATGGTGTAATTTTGGAAGAACATCTAAGATAAAGTGTTATTTTATTGAAAATTTTGGAGATATATAGATTTTTTAGATTTTGAAAGACGTTTGTGTGTGTAAGTGTGTGTGTGTGTGTGTGTGTGTGTGTGTGTGTGTGTGTGTGTGTGTTTGTGTTTGTGTTTGTGTTTGTGTTAATGATAATAGTGCATGATGTGCAAAGAATCATGATGTGTTTCAAGATAGGATGGATGAAGAGAATTAAGATGTATGGAATGCATAGAATGTGGCGGTGAAGATCAACGAGAGTCCCTATAGTCGTTGTAGGGATCAAATGAATGATATACAAGGTGTATAGAAGAAGGTGATAGATGAGATAGATAATTGGATGACGTTGAATGAAATTGATGAAGAGTGAAACAATAATGTCGAGTAGAATCCATAAGATGGAAGTGAGTGGAGGATGTGAGTGTGGAGATGGAGCAATTAATATAAATGTTGGGTATGCTTGAATGGGTGATAATGTAGGGTGGGTAAGGAAATGAAAATATAAAAATGGTAGGAGATAAAATGATATGAATAATTGTGCTAGTGATGATGTTAGGTGGGAAATGAGTGGATAACATATTGATGTCTAGAGGAATTTTGAGATCCAATGACGTGGTCTTGTGATGAATGGCTATGATAATAGGATGATTGCATGGAATAGGAGGGGGTATATAAGAATGGATGTTAAGAAAATGAAAAATGTGGAAGGAAATAAAAATGATGTGAAAGTTTAATTGGATGTGGAGGATACTTGTGAGGTAAATGTGGAAGAAAATATGTTTGTGTGGTTATGATATATGATATGAACGAAGGAGGAGTGGGTAACAAAAAGGTTTTTGAATGAAGAAAGATGTGCATGTCCAATAAGGAGCCAAGAGAGGTGAAGAAATGAGAGCAAGTTGAGGTGACTTATGATGAAGAGGTGGAAGAATGAGGGGATACAAATGATGGAGAATAGATGAAAGAGGATTCGAATGAGCACAATAGATGCTATAAGATGTAATGGGTGAGTAAATATCAATAAGGGTTCCTTAATGAGTGATTATGGTTTTAGTAATATGCGTACATAGATATTCAAAATTAGTGCATCCACACATGGTTTGATATGTGATGAAGAACATAATGTAGGAGTGGTAATTGGATGTATAATAAGTAATTTGTATATGAACAATGTAAGTGATGTAATAGATGAAACAATGGTCCATATGGGATTGTCTTATTGTATATATGGTGTTGACGATGATTGAGGTGGTTCTAATATGGAGAAGGACTCTAAAGAAGAGGATGGTTAGGCTGCATCCAAAGTGAACATGGACGATGGTGTAGATGGATGAATGAATGATTTATATGGTAGGAATGAGGAGGGTAATGAATATGAAGTGGGAGATGATGATTCGACACATGGAGAATAAATTATCATAATGGTAACATGTGAAGTGAGTGAATGTGTGCTATAAGGAAGAGTAGGAGGAGATGAAGAATCAACAATTTTTTTCATCCTTTTCTAGGTCATAATTGATGTTGTGGAGTTGGGGACATGAGTTAGTTGAATGACCATATATTTAATGATATGATAACTTGTCATGGGAGGCATGCCAAAAAGGTGGGGGTGGTATGGGAAGGAGAGTGATGAGATTGACATCGATTAACTGTTGTGGAATATAAGTGAGGGACTTAGTAGAGTTAATTTGTGAGTGGGTTGGATGAATATATAAGCCTTATTAGAATGTGGTGGATACATAGGTGGAGGTGTAGGAGGTGAATAAATGGTAGAAGACTTTGGTTAGACGATGTTGTGCACATAATAATGTGGTGGGGAATAGGTGGGGAGGAACTAAAATACATGGTAAGGTAATAGGATGACCAAGATGGATATTCTTGAGGTGTTGTGCCATATGTATGGCCTCATCAAAAGTGCATAATGGGTGGATTTGTAAGTGGCGTGAAATGTGGGGATTTTTTTTTAAATTGGTCAATGAGATCAAATTGTGGGAGTGGAAATGAAAGGCGGTGGATGAGTGAATTCCAATGCACAACAAAGATAATGATAAACATGTTATGATCTTGTTAAAGTATGTGAAGGTTAACTAGTGTGGATTTTTTCATAAGGTGGATGGTGAAATGAGATAATAATGCATCAAAAAGTTGTCCGAATTTGTAAATAATATGTTGTGGGATGCGTGAGTACTATTCAAGTGCTTAGAAAATGAGTGAAAGTGGAAAGGTGTGTAGAAGGAGGGAATTGACATGTCAAATGAGGTGGTATGTAAAGTGAAATAAACGTAAGTGGTCTTGGGGGTCTTTGGTGTCATCGAATGTATCAAAGGTAGGAATATTGAAATGTGGTGGATAGGGATGATGTGGAACCATGAGATGAATATGATAATTGAAAATTTGGTAACAAGTTGGTATGGGTAGAAGTCTCCCCAAGTTTTAGGACTAAATATTTGAAATATGTTCAAGTGAGGTGTTGGTGGAGCAATTTGGGGTGTGAGTAAGTATGGGGGAAGAAAATCCATGGGGAATGAATAGGTATAAGAGGTGAGTAGAGAGTGTGTGAAGGAACACATAAGCCATATATAGGATAAGATGAGCATGGTGCATTGTGTGAGTAGAATGAATAATTATTTTTAGATATTTTTTTGTCTTGGGCTATAGGTCCAATGCAAGTGTGATTGAAACACAAGGTAGTAATCGATTGTTTGCAATCGTAACTAGGAAGGTTATTATTGTCACTAAAATTTGCACCATTTTAAAATTATATCGAACATTCTAGTGGAAAATTTGAGATACATCCAAGGTGTATGACAATAGATCCTTTAGAGGTCAATCTCCGAGAGATGGATAACTTCCTTCTAATCCATTTCATTGCTACTAACCTAGCTAGCACTAAACTACAACTATATAAACATAACCTACGAATTCAAATGGACTAGTAAGAGAGAGAAGGAAAAAAATGTTGAAAAACAAAATGAGGTGATGCACCAAACCAAAAAGGATTGATTCAAGATCTAAAAGAAACATATATAACTATATGAGAAAATATTTAATAAAAACACACAGAGCTTTACAATAGATAAATGTAATAAGATTAAAACAAAAAGGATAGAAATAATCACATTAAACACTAGAGCATATAATGGAAAGGAATACCATTTGAATTAAAAAATAGAACTTGTTCCATTTGAGTACACGCTCCAAGGCATGAAGTATTCATAAAAAAGTTATAAAGGCCGTGATTTTTTTAGCAAGCTCAAAAAGTGCCAACTTTAAACTAGCAACAAATAAACCCATATTATGCACTTCACATTTAAATTTATAGAATCAGAGAAAAAGAGAGAGTAGACCAATCACATCCAATAATAAGTAGAGTTAACCACCTACCACCAAAAAGGACCAATTTCCATAGATTTTGTAGGTTAGGTATGGGCGTATAACATTACTCTAATCACACGCCATCGTATCGCTAATGCAAGAGGATGACACCGCTCAAAATTAAATTTGGTTTGGTGGAGTGGTTGAGCATCTAGTTCAATTTAGGCACAAATTTGTTTCTAACCTCTTCCAAGATCCACGATCAACACTAAAATCTGCAATAAATTATACCATTCATGATCCTTTCTTCTTTTTCTTGTGGTATTCATTATGTTCTGCATGATTCATCATGACTTTTAAACTTGTGCAACATTTACTCTACACTTAAATTTCCTTCTCCACATGCCATAGTGTTCTAATTATTTACCTCATAAGTTTTAGATTTCCACTAGTTTTCTTTATTTCATGGATTTTGAGAACTCCGCAGAGTATTAACCTTTTGATATCCATGGAACAATATATTCTTGTTCGCAGACTTTGAAATTGAGCCACCTAAGTCTCGAAACTCATATGAGTTTTTCAAAATAGCATAGGGGTGCTATTTTGGACAACATCTTAGTGAATCTAGGGGACATCTTCCTGCTATATGTGAATACCAAAGTAGCCTTGAATAATCCATTGGGCATAGAGTTAGCATATTTATTGAATTTTGAATCTAAAACCAAGATGCTTAACCAAATCGTGGACCAAACATGTGAGATGTAAATGGAACCAAAATTGTGAAAAATCACTTATTCAAATGATATCCAAAAGGATTGAGGAAAAGGCACTCAATTAGCGACCATCACAAACTAGAAAGAGGGAACCTCCAACAACAACAAGGAAATGAAACAAAAAAACACAAGAATGTATAAGGTGCAAGAAACCATATCTAATGAAAGGGCTTGAAATAGATCACATTAACTGGAATATGAAGTGCTTCTCCATCAAGTTTAGAAAACTCAAAAGAGTTGGCTTACTTGCATGCAATGATGATGTATAGCCCACTCTAAAGTGCATCAAGCTTAGAGTGTCTGCTCTAGTTGAGATTTGTCTACGTCTTATTTTAAGACAAAATCTCTTGTTTTGAAAGCCTCGTGCTTTGGATCTCCTATTAAACCACTTCTTTGTCAATTCTTGATGCTATTTTAATATGATCATGTTAAACTACCTCCATTATTCAAGCCCAAATAACTCTACCATTATGATTGTTCTTTGATATTCACCCTCCAACTCTAACTATTGAGCTAACTCTAATGAACATAAATCTAGAGATAATGGAGGCTTGGGTTCTCTAACATACACAAGGACAAAAGGAGAATTGAAAATTTCTATTTTTGGTATGATCCTATCAACATAAAGATCATATTTTACCTTAATTTTCCATTACCTTTGATTGCTCTCCATTGTTCTTCTAATGATTCTGATCAGGTTCTTGTTAGTAGACTCCACCAATCCATTACCTTGAGGTTAATAATTGGAAGAAATTTTCAAGTATACTCAATGCTTAAGGTCTCAATCAGAGATTTTAAATGCTAATAAGGATTTTGCATTGTCAGAAATAATGGTTTGAGGAACACTAAACCTTGTAACAATGTCATCAAGAAAGTCAAGGATAGTTGATTCAGTAGCTTCCTTGAGCGCCGTAATGTCCATCCACTTGATAAAGTAAGTAGTTTATTTAAAGACCCATTTATGACCCACACTTGACACAAGATTAATCATTCTAATAAAATCAAGTCCCCATTAAGAAAATAGTTCATTTTCTTGAATGGGATGAAGTGGAAAGGACACCATCTTATTTTTACTAGTGAAGAGAGAACATTCCTTGCATCTTTTGACCCATTGATGAACATCCACAAAAAATGTGGGCCAAAAGTATCTCACATGTATAATTTTTAATGTTATGGATTTGATTGAGAAGTGCCCATTAGAGAAACCATTGAGGAATTTTGTCAAAACCATGCTTACTTGATCACCCTCAATGCACCTTAACAACACTCCATTAAGGTTATTTATAAAAAGAACCCTATCAATTAATGTATAAGGTATTGATTGTAATATTAGACGCCTCATTTTAATTTTTCTCAAAATAGGAGGATATATGCCCACGACAAGAATCTTGACATGTTGTTAATCTAACATTACTATTACGTGAATTTATAGTAGGTTGCCCCTGTTCTTCTTTGCCAAAATAAGATATTTTTTATTATCTTGAACCTCCAAAGCAAGATGCTCACAAATTTCTCTACCTCTTACAATTTTTTTATCCTTGAAAATCACGTCATACTTCAAGATCTTTATCACCCATCCAAATCTATTCTTACTAATTTCTACTCCCACTATGAAGTCCCTCGCACTAAGGTATGAGACTTAAACTTTGATATGGTTAGTGGTAAGCATGCTATTGAGTTTCTTGAGACCTATCATGATGGTGAAGACCTATTTTTCCATATGATTGTATCTCAATTAATAATCCTTCAGTATATGACTATAGAAGGCCATTAGTCGCTATGAACCCTTATCATTTTGTTGTGTTGAAATTACGACAATGCTAAAGCATCAACCCCATAAGCATACATGATGAAATCATTTGGATAGTTAGGCTTGATAATATTAGGTTCCTAAGAAAGTACCTATTTAATGATGATAAAGCTCTCTTTCCCTTCTTTGGTCCATTTAAAAGCCACATTCTTCTTGAGAATCAAGGCACCGGACTTGATAAGTTCAGTAAAGTTAGGAATGAATTTCCTAACAAAAATAATTTTACCAAGGACATAATTCAATGCATTCTTGTGAGGTGGAAATGAGAGAGAAATAAAAGTATGATTCTTTCAGACCAATGACAATACCATCCTTTGAAACAATGTGACCCAAAATCCTACCATGAAAAACTATAAAATATACTTATTGGGATTAAAAACACTCTAAACTCTCTACATATCTTAAACACTTTCTCAAGATGATTGAAATGTTCTTTAATTTCTCTTGATAAAACCATGATATCATCCAAGTAGACGAGAATACATCATTTATATATCCATCGAATGTAATATCCACGACTCTTTGAAATGTGGCACCAACATTTATTTAAGCCAAAAGGAATATTGTCATAAGAATATGTCCCCATTTGGTTATAAAGTTGATCTTATGTTGAACCTCCTTTCTAACCATGATCTGATTGAAACCTTAGTATCCCCTCTAGCATAGGAAACCTTTCATCTCCCACTACTTTCTACAAATTTTGTTTCATAAATGGCAAAGGATAATGATCCTTGAGTTATTCAAGTCTCTAAAATCCATAGCCTAATTCCTCCACTCTTCTTCTTAACAGAACCAAGTTATCCACCCAAGAGGAATACTTAATAGGGAAAATAGTTATAACCTTAATGAGTTTGGTTAATTCCTTCCTCATGAGGGAATTTATTTTGGGATTGACAGAATTTGTTTATGCCTAGTTGGCTTGGCACTAGGATCAATATGAATAGTGTATTGAGCAACATTATGTTCAAAAACCTCAAGGTATTAATAAATCCAAGATAATAAATCATTAAATTTCGACATAAGGTGACAAAAGAATGATTTCCATCCTTATCACATACCTTCCCAAGCAATAAATATTTTTGTGCAATGGTGACTGATTGGTAGTCCTCTAGGTCTTTTGATGTTATATAATTTATTTCCCATTTGAACTCATCATCGGGGATAAAGAAGTCTTCAAGAGTGACTGACCCTTTAGGAAATTTTGTTTGTTCTCAATTGAATGATCAAATCACTATAATAATCTTGTAAATCATTTGTAATTGTGAGGAGAAATCAACTTCATTTTATATGTACTAAATGATTTTTTCATCTTTATAAAATATTTACCGGATGAACATGTGTTGTCCAATTTTGCACCCCTTGTAAATTGGACAACCTAATAGGAATGAGCGTTGGTGATTAATAAAGTGAAATGTTTTACAATTTGTAGGGTAGCAAAGTTGTTATCAGTTGATAGCATTTTTATGCTACCAACTGACAAAATTATTGCCTGCTATTGGCTAGTACTAGGAAATGACACAAAGATTAGTAGTGGAGCAAAGATTGGGGCGTGGTTGGAGGGAATTAGCATGAAGGTTATATGTTACTAACAAGTATCATGCATAGATACTACTTGACCTAAGGTAGCATATAAAATGTTATTGGCTAGTAACATGTTTGGTGCTACCATCTGGTAGCATAAAGGATGATTGGAAGCTCATTCGGGAAACAATGGTGGCACTAGTAGAAGTGGTACGGATGCTACTAGTCGACATCAAAATATGTGCTATCGCCTGCAAAGCAGAAGGAAATGTTCGGGCCGTGTTGATGCAGGGTGTTGGTAGAAAGGAAATATGATACCGACCAATTATATGAATACATAACCAACCTCGACAATAGGAAAACAAAGAAAAGAAATGCAATTAGTCGACAGAGAAAACTTACTTCGACCGAAATCCGGGGTTTATGCAACCAAAATTAGGGAATGAAATGCTATCATCCAAGATCAAAAGATGCATGCAACCAAAAATCATAGGAACATCAATTGCAAGTTGAGAGTTAATGGTTGCAAAGATTCGATAGCTCAACTACCTGTCAAGAAATTAATACAGGGTAGGTGAGGAAAATTATCTATATATTTGTAAACCCACTCTTTTTTCAGGGGGATTTTATGAAAACGTAAAGGAACTCTATCAAAATTGTTCCAGAACTCTTGTGAGTCGTAGGCCTCAAATTTGAGAATTCTGCAAAGGATTATTGCCTTGTTTATACTTTGTAATAGATTGTGCATTCTTTTGAGCAATAAAATTCATGTTTTATGGATTTTTGCCCTAGCTTGTGTTATATTGCATTTCTTGCATTCCTTTACATTTGTAGATATATTGTGCATACTTTATTCTTCTTGCAAGACTCAAATATGTTGTGCTCCACGAAAATGGAGATTTAAATGTTGTTTTGGACTGTGGCACTTTGTCTACCCTCTCCTACTTTGTTTTCTTCTTATTTTCACTCACTAGGAATATCTCCACCCATGTTCTTGGTGCTATCACCTCCCTTAGTTTAGGATTTCAATTTCATGCATCTCCCTCTCTCCCTGGTCCCTTGGCATTTTAGGTTAGTGTTAGGTAGATGCATTTCCTTTCTAGGAGTAGTTTTAGTGTTAGGAATAGGTAGAGGAAGCCGACCTTCTCTAGTGGTCTATCTCATTTCGAGTCCCACAACTTGGAGATAGTCCCATGTTGTCTCAAGCCCTAGGTTAATTTGAATTAGGATGAGTGTATATTTGAGCTCTAACAATTTTGGCACTCTTAGTAGGATAGTGTGAAAACTTTATTTTCATCGTTGCTGAGTTTTGGTGTGTAACTCACTAATTTCCAGCCTTTGGAGGCTTGTTCTACACATTAGGTGACTCCATCATTCAAATCAACTAGTTCCAGTAGTGTTAGTGCTTAGGTTCATGACAAGAATTCACACAAGGTTCAGAACAACAAAAAAGGAGTTTTTGAATATCTGCAACTATCACCAGGAAGGGAAAGAAGAGGCAGAAAAATTCAAATATCACCATCTACACTAAATAGGAATATTTCTACTACACCTCCTAGTAAGCACATCTTACTGTCCATAAGATTTATCGACCTATTATAATGACACAACAAGAAAATCTAGGATTTGTTAGTTTTAATGGTAGTAGTCCTCTTGCTCTCAATGCCCAAAATCCCATTCCTATAGTAGTTTTAAAAGTATACCTTTCTTTACTAGGGAGAATCATACCACTCCAATCTAGCTGACCACATTCAAGATATTTCCAATGTCTGTGTTGTTCATCAAATTGTTGAACAAGATGTAGCTTGTGAAGTTGTTGGCTTCTTCATTCAAGGGAAAATCCCTACAATGGTTCAAGAGTTTAACAATGGGGTCAATCACCAATTGGAATGAGTTGGGGACAACACTTTGTAATTAGTTTGGAGAAAAGTCAGATAATATCTTTTTTCTTAATCAATTGAAAACCATAAAGAGAGATCCCAATGAGCTTATGACATATTTCAATTTCAGATTTCAAAAGACTTGGGACATAATTCTCGGCCATGGTAATACCAACTGCGGAAGGTGTTTTTCTTTACTTTTTAAGAGCATTAAATTCTGATATTGTTGTAATGGTTTAATCTATGGGGGTACAACATTTCCTAGTCATATGCAATATCCATTAGGGCTGAAAATTGCTTTATTCAAGATGACAAACTAGCTCCTAGACCACCTATGCCCTTGTATCATGAATTTCCTCAAGCTGCCCAACCTTCCATTGCTCCTATTCCCAAGAAAAATTCCCAACCCTACTGCATCCACATCTTATTATCCTGCACAACAAAAAGAGGATAAATAAATTAAATATTTGATTAGAAACTTGTTTAATAAAGTTATATCTTTGGAGAAACAACAAGCCTAATCCTACAAAAAAATTCAATTAGGGAAAGGCTTCAAACCAAAGCTTTAATCAAGGTTATCAGCCATGTAGAAGTCAAAAACCTAATAAGAGGTATGGAAAAAATCAACAAAATAATAGGTGGTAGGCTCAAAATGCCTCTCTTCCACTTGTTACAACTCCTCCTCCTCATCCACCTCTGTGTTGTTAGCTCTAGTCAAGAACTAGTCCCAATGCAAAATAATATGGTACATGAGGTTGAATGGTGTTTCACATGCAATCAACCACATAGTCCATATGGTTATGCATATGCATTGCATGACCAGACCCTCATGGTTCAACATTCTTCCAACTAGCAAGAGCCATTGGTGGAAGCACCCAATCCTAATGAGGAAGGAGATCAAGAGGCCAACCAGGACACAAACCTCATGTTCTATGGAGTGATGATTTTTGTGCATTAAATCAAGTGTTTGTTGATAATAAAAAGTATAATAAAATAATGTTGGAATCTCAACCTTCACCTTCTAATCAGGTAAATGCTATCAACAAAGAAAGGAAGTTGCCACAGATAAAAGTAGAGTACTTAAGGCTCCTAGTAAGGAGGTTGCTTCCCAACCAAAGATGCATATTTCAGCCTTGCAATAGCAAGAAAGGAGAATCATGTACCACAATTGCATAAATCTATGGGTCTCCCTTTCAACATTATGGAGAAAATGAAGAGGATGAATGTCAATGTGATAATGTGGGATGCTTTGGCTATCCCATCACAAAGGGACCTTTTGTGTGAAGCCCTCAAGAAGCTTCCCTAGCTGACCCAGTGATTCAAAAGATCCCTATTGTTGTTAATGTTTTCCATGAAAAGGAAGATCAAGTAAGTAAAGTTGTCAAGACCCCACCATTTTATATGTCATTAATTGTGGGTAAGAACTTAGTTCATAATTGCATGATAGATTCAGTGCTAGTACTTCAATGATGCTAAAGAAAATTGTTGATATCTTAGGTCTTGAGTACAACCCTGTTGCTAAAAGTGTCTTGCAACTTGATGGCTCAACCGTAGGTGTCTTAGGAGTCATAAAAGATTATGAAATTAACCCTTCATGCCTACCCAAGCCTAACTATAACCCATGACATATCAGTGATTGACTTGCCTCCTATGTTTTCCATCTATTTTTCAAGATATTTCACTGCCAAAGTGGGTGTCTATTTGTCCTCAAATTGGACCCATATGCTGTTAAGAACTAGGTATGGTACAAAATTTACCATACATTCTCAAACCATATTTACTTATCATATTGAGTCATATGACCCCACCCATCTCAAGCTAATTGCTTAATCCAAGAAGGCCAAGAACAAGATTCAATTTCAGAAGAGCAACATATTCCTCCTCCCATGCTTGATCTATTGCTAGATGAATGGGCTGAGAAGCACTATAAATTTGATCCTTATGCCGAAGCTCTTGAAGCCTTTGAAATGGGTCTTTGTACTTACCGTATCCTCAAGAAGAAGCCATGGTCTGCCCAAACACATTCAAAAAATAAAAGGATAATGCTTCGAGACCGTGGAAGATGTTTTTCGATGGTTCTAGAAGTAGAAATGGATCGGGGCAGGTGTTATGTTGATTTCTCCCAATGAGAAGAAATTTTATTCTCTCACAGATTGCAGTTTACATGTTCCAATAACATAGTAGAATATGAAGCATTTGTGCATGCTCTATTGATTTTTGAAAAGAGGAAGATAAAGGCATTTTTTTTTTTTGGGGACACAAAATTGGTGATTCATCAGGTTAGAGGGAAGTGTGCCACAAAGAATAAGCTACTAAAATCTTATAAGCATAGAGTTTGGGACCTCTTGGAGGGATTTGATGCTCTCAACCTATAGGTGGTGCCAAGGAAGTTAAAAAGAGGCAGATCAAATGGCAACCCTTAGATCACAATTCTCACTTGCTAAGGATTTTGTCAAAGGAAATGAACATCATATTAGGTAATAATCAGACATCCATTTTGGATAATGAGACTAGATAAGTAGTTTTTTGAAATTGATTAGAAAATCATTCAATTCATCAGGATGACTAAATTCTTATTAGACATGTAATTTTATTTGTAGGATACTACATGGTGAATAGATTATCATTGAATACAAATAGATTTCCAAAAGGATTTGTCACCTTGGAGCAGATTTTTGGCCCTAATGATGAATTCAAAGGGGATAAAAAATAATATGGCAACAAAGAAAGAGGACTGTCAACTAGTCACTCATCATGACAAGGAAAAAATTTTTTGGGAAAGGTATGTGATGAAAATGAGAAGCAAGCTTTCATTTCCTTGTGTCAAAAATTTAGTGATGTGTTTCTTGGGATTATGAAGATCTAAAGGGATTTAATCTAGATATTATGCAACATTCCATAGATCTTGATCCCAATGTCAAGCCAATTAGGAAAAAACAAAGACTAATCAACCCTAGATAGAGCCCCTCATGAGGAAGGAGTTATCCAAACTCATTGAGGAAAAAATAATTTTTCCAATCAAGTACTCTACATGGGTGGCCAATATTATCCCGGTTAGAAAGAAGAATGGGGAAATCAGACTTTGTGTTGATTTCATGATTTGAACAAGGCTTCCCTAAAGGACCACTACCCTTTACCTTCTATGGAGCAGATTTTGCAAACTGTTGTAGGGGCTGAAAGGTTTTCCATGTTGGATGGGTATTTAGGTTTTAATCAGATTAAGGTTAGGGAAGAAGATCAATTTAAGACTGCATTTACAACCAAGTGGGGTACATATGCCTATCAAAATATGCCTTTTGGTTTGTCAAATGCAGGTGCCACATTTCAGAGAGCAATGAATATTTCTTTCAAAGGTTACATTAATGATTTCATCCTTGTGTACTTGGATGATATTACTATCTTCTCAAAGTAGAGAAAGGATCACATTAGTCACTTGGAGAAGGTATTTGAGAGATGTAGGAATTTGGGGTGTCTCTTAACCCCAAAAAGTGTAATTTTGTAGTCCCTAGGGGTAAGATTTTGGGACATATTGTTTCAAAGGATGGAATTTCCATTGATCTAGATAGAATTTCAGCCATCCTTTCTCTCTCTTTTCCAACTCATAAAAATCCTTGCAATCATTTCTTGGCAAGATTAATTTTGTTAGGAGATTTATTCCTAATTTTACAAGATTAGTCAAGCCCATCACTTTGATGTTAAAGAAGGATTCAACCTTCAAATGGACAACTAAAGGGAAGAAATTTTTTCCAAGATCAAATAGGAAATTCTCAAGCTCCTACACTTGTTAATCCTAACTATGGTAAGGATTTTATTTTGTATGCATATGGAGATGATGTTAGTATTGTTGCTATTTTTTGACACAACAAAATGATGAAGGTATGGAACAACCAATGGATTTCTTCAGTCAAACACTAAAGGATTATGAATTGAAATATAGTCACATTGAAAAACATGTATTTTCCATCATGAGGGATCTAAATAAATTCAAAAGCATGTTGTCCACCAATCATATCAAAGTTTTGGTCTCACATTCTAGTGTGAGAGACTTCATTATGGGGGAAGATATTAATGAGAAGAGAGTTGGATGGGTCACTAAAATAATGGAATATGATGTGACTATCAAGGCCACAAAACTAGTAAGAGGGAGAGAAATTTGTGAGAAAATTTCTTTGGATGCTCAAGATAATCAAGAAACCTCCTTTATGAATGAAGAAATTCCACATGATGCTGAAATTAAGAAAGAAGGAGAAAATGCAGCCAATGATTATAGATGGATGAATGATATGATTACCTTTCTAGCTACCGATGCATACCCTCTTGGTCTAAACAAAAAAAAAGAAGACATCTAAGAGTGTAGTTTGTCCCTTATGATCTAGTGGATGGAATTTTATTTAAAATAAACATTGATGGAGTCTTGTTAAGATGCATCGAAGGTGAGCAAGTGGAGAAAGTATTGACATAATTTCATGATGGCTTATCTAGTGGTCATTTTTCAGCCAAAGCCACAATAATGAAAATTCTAAAGGCAAGTTACTTCTGGCCCACATTATTTGTTGATTGTCACAAATGGGTCAGAAAATGCAAGGAATGTGCTTTCTTCATCGAAAGAATAGGTTTACAACTCTTCTACTTCACATAATCCAAACATATCAGCCATTTTCTTAGTGGGGCCTTGATTTTATTGGCATGATCAACCCTCCATCAAGTGCTAGCCATAAGTGGGTCTTAATAACTATAAATTATTTTACTAGGTGGACCGAGGTTGTGCCATTAAAGGAAGAAACTAAATTAGTCATTTTTGATTGCCTTGAGGAGATTTCCACAAGGTTTGGTATCCTATAGACCATAATTTCTGATAATGTAAAGGCTTTCCTAGGATCTAAGATTTTGATTGGGCTCTTGGACTTGGTGTTTATTTGAAGACTTCTTCCAACTATTACCCTCAAGGTAATGGTTTGGTGAATCTACTAACAAGAACCTGATTAGGATGTGAAAAGGATAATGGATGTCAACCAGAGGCAATGGAATACGAAGGTAAGGAATGCTCTTTGGGCTGAAAGGATTACCATGAAAAAGGAAATTGACACCTCTCCTTACAGTGATGGTTTTGGAAAGAATCAACGCTACCTTTGTCATTGGAATTGCCTTCACTTGAGTTGGCCCAACAGCTTGAATTTGAAGGGGTAGATCAAAGAGAGATCAAGATTGCAGAATTGATTGAGCTTGAAGAACTAAGGAATTCTACCATGATCAATTTAGAGTAGTATCAAAGATCAACTAAGCAATGGTTTGATAAAAAGGCTAGGTTTCAGATATTTAAAGTTGGTGATTTGGTCTTGAAGTGGGATGCTAACAGAGCCAAACCAGGGAGACACTCCAAGTTTGATGTAATTTGGAGTGGTCCATATATCATTACTACTTGTAAAGAAGTAAATTATTTTGAGTGATTGACCTTAATGGAGGTGCACTACCAATCCCAGTCAATGGGATTTATCTTAAGAATTATCATTAGGTTATCTTATTGCATCATTGTACATATTAGTTTATATTTGTAATTCCTCTAAGTGATTGCAACACATTGTTCTACTATTAGTGTAGGTTTTCTCTTGTAATAAGTGTTGTGCACACTCTGCATGTTCCATTTGGAACGTGTATTATTTTCATGTTTGTACATAGTGTGCCTTTTTTGTTGTTGCACTTTCTAGTTTCAAGAAAGGTTTTATGATGAGAACAATCAATTACCAACTCGGACTATTTTAGATCAATGTCAGTCCATCCAAGATTTTAGATGGATTGGGGGTAATATTTTAGGTATAAGATCAGTTTCAATTTTTAGGCGGACTCCATGCCCAATGGATGCTTCCAAGTCACTGATCTTTTCAATCTAGCAGGCATATTACCCCATGAGTCACCAACTTGTTGTCCAATTTTGCACCCGTTACAAATTAGACAACCTAACATGTTTGGGTGTTGGCGGTTAATGCGCTTAATAGCAGGAAACGATGTAAAGATTGATGATGGAGTGAAGATTGGTAAGGAAACAAGGAACTAATGTGAAGGTGCCAATAGTATTTTATATGTTCTTGTCCTCAGTAGCATGAATGGATGCTACCGACCGGTAACATATAAAATGCTACCAGATGGTAGCACAAAGGCAGATTAGAAGCCCGGAGTGTGACAATGGTGGCTCTAGTAGCAAATGGTACAAATGCTATTGATTGGTAGGATAATTCATGTTATTGGATGGTAGAAAAATATGCATCGATTGATAGCATATAAGGCAATGTTTGGGTTGTGTTGATGCATGGTTTTGGTAGAAAAGAAATATGATATCTTGACTAGTTGCATGAATATTCAACCAGCCAATAACAGGAAAAAACTAAAGAAATACAACTAGACAATGGGAGAAAATTTTCTTTCGATTGACATCGGGGTTTATATAGCCAAACCAATTAGGGACCGAAATGCTACCATTCAAGATCAAAAGGTGCATGCAACTATAAAATCACATGAACATCAGCTATGAGATGAGCATTAATGATTATAGTATTGGGTAGCTCAACTACATGCTATGAAATTAATGTAGGGTAGGTGAGGTGAATTATCTATATATTTATAAACCCCCTCTTTTTCCGGGGGTATTGTCATCACCAATCCGCACTATGATAATTATTCATCGGGAACTCCTCGTGCTATGATTATTTACTAATGCACATGCCTTTAGTTTGGTGGATGTAATCTGAAACACAACAACAAACATAACACAAGAATACCATAGACCATGAGGTACTTCAGTGTTATTGACTTCACTTATGCTCCATCAATACTATGGGAGAAACTTTACAATTACACATCTTAATGGCTTCTTCAATACACCTTTAAACCGATGGCTTCCTTTACACACTTCATACAATATTTCTCACTACTTCCTTCTATGCTAAATGAGGGGGTGGCCTCTTTATTTATAGAACTTCCAGTGCTTATCCATCTTATCTCTAAGATAGGATAATAAATCCACTCGACGAATCATATTCCATACCTTAACTCTTATCTCGTACATGTAAGCTTATCTTTTAAGATAAGATAAACCTTATCATTTCACATGGGTTCCACATTTTTAGATTTTTTACAAATAAAATACACAAAATATTTATGACCTCACTCCTTGTCCTTATTACCAATATAATATTTCTAATTCCTAATCATGTAGACCCTACTTCTCTACTTACCCCAACTTTGACATTTTAACATTACGGACCACTTACGACAAATATTTACTTTTTACCACAACATTCCTATTGTAATTTTGACTATTACCATACTATACATTATTGGCGGTGTCGTATTGGCAGTGCTGTTATCTTCTATCAGATGCTACTACTAATTATACTTAACAACATCCTATTCCTAATACATACATTAATGAAATAGAAATTACAGAGGAAAATTTTAGTGTCGACATCTTCCCCCTTCCTAGCTTCTACTCCGTCCTCGAAGTAGACTATTCTGGTGCTTGGAAAATCTTCAACTTGTCGTGGTTGACCCATTTCGTAATGGGAGTGCCATCCAATTCCTCCAGTCAGTATGTACCATTTTCATGCACAACTGCTATTTTGTAGGGCCCCATCCATTTTGGAAGAAATTTTCTATCTTCTTTTTTTGTATCTGGAATCATATACTAGAACCAAGTCATTCACATGAAATGGAGACCACCGGATCTTTTGATCAAAGTATTCCTTCTGCTTCATTTTCTTCTTATAGCTTGTATCCTTAGCTATTTCCCTCATTTCCTCTAGCAAATGAAGATGTACCAACCTTTCTTTTACTGAATCACTTTCATCCATTCTTTCATTTTCCATTACTCTGACCGTGGGAATATCAAACTCAATAGGAAGAACTGGATCAATGCCATAAGCCAACTGAAATGGGGAGTATCCTGTTGCTGACTTTGATGTTGCCCTATATGCCCACAATGCTGCATGAATCCTCTTATCCCATTTATGTACCTGTAAGGTTGCATCTTTTGCTAGAATTTAACACAACACAAAATTTGTTTGTTCCACTTGTCCATTTGTGCTTGGCTTGTATGTTGTTGCCTTCCTGTGCTTAATAGAAAAATTATTGACTAGGGCTTCTACCACCTCATTAATGAAGTGGCTTCCTTGATCTGTTACAATTTCTAATGGACATTCAAATCCGGTGACAATGCGCTCATATATGAACCTTGCCACTTCATCCATGGAAGCTGTTTTCAATGGCCTAGCTTCAACCCACTTGAATAAATAATTTGTGGAAACTACAATATACTTATTTTGGTGTGAGGTAGTTGGAAGTGGACCTACAATGTCTATTCCCCACTTTTCAAAGGGACTAAGTGGAAGAATAGGGCATAATGGAGCTGATGAAGTCTTATGGTTATCATGTGTTTGACAAATATCACATGTCTTACAATAATTATAACAATCTTTAAAAAGAGTGGGCCGTTGATAACTCGCATCCAAGATCCTTCTTGCTGTAAGTTGTCCGAGAAGTGCCCTCCACATGTACCATTGTGGAATTCTTCTAGCATCTCCTTCTCTTGATCACGTCCAATGCCCTCTTGTATTGTCCATCGTGTACTATTTGAAATAATACTCCATGCAGAATAGAATATGGACAACTGGCTTGAGTAATCTTTCTCTTAGTCTTTGCATTGGCACCATCAGGAAACTTGAATTCATTCAGATAATTCCAAATATCTATGTATTCACTAGGGATTGTGTCAAGGGATAACAATGCTACATCGGAAAATCATCATCATCACAAGATGATCCTAAACCATCATAGGCTCGAGAGAGTGCATCTACATTGACAATGCTCCTTTTTCTCGGCCTATCTATAATATCAAATTCAAATTCTTGTAGCAAAATTATCCATCTTGCTATCCTCCCTGATGGGTTAGGCTTATTGACAATATATTTTAGAGCCTGATGATCTGTTACAACTATAAATTTCTGCCCTAGCAAGTAATTTCTAAACTTCTTTACAGAAAAAATGATAGCTAGAGCCTCTTTTTCAAAGCCATAATATAATTTACCTCAAAGACTTTGCTCATTTGTCTCGCTCTCCCAAGTAAACTAGATGTTCATTCCCATTTTCATCCTTTTGGCTCAAAGTACTTCCTAGTGCTACATCCGAGGCATCAGTGTACACAATGAATGGCTTGCTCATCTGGATTCTTTAAAATAGGTGAAGATACCAAGGCTTCCTTCAGTTGTCCAAAAGCTTCATGTGCCTTATTTCCGGTTCATAAGTAACATCCTTCTTCAAGAATCGGGTTAGTGGTCATGCAATCTTTGAAAAATTCTTGATGAACCTTCTATAGTAACCCACATGGCCTAAAAATGATCTCAACTTAATTCTATTCATAGGAAATGGTAAATCTTTGATTTTTGAAACTTTATCGAATCAGCACCAATACCATCTCTGGATACAACATGCCCTAACAAAATGCCTTTAGAACATCCAAAGAGACACTTTGTAGGGTTTAGTGAGGTTTGTGCTTCATCTAACCTTTGAAATGTTGTCTCCATTTGGTGCAGGTGGTCCATCTTGCTCCCATAGATGTAAAAATCATCCATAAATACTCTGATGAAGTTCCCAATGTAGGGTTCGAACACCCTATTCATCAAACGCTGGAACGTTCATTGGAGCATTACACAACCCAAAAGGCATAACTCTATAAGCAAACATTCCCCAAGGAGTGGTGAACGTGGTCTTCAGCTGATATTTCTCCGCTATACGAACTTGGTTGTATCCGCTATATCCATCAACAAAACTATAGCACTCTTGGCCAGCTACTTCATCCAAGATTTGATCTAAGAATGGAAGAGGGTAATGATCCTTCTTTTTGCCTTATTGAGCTTCCTGTAATCAACACAAATGCGTAGCTTCCCATTATTTTTTATTGAGATCACAATGGGAGAAACCCATTCGAATTCTCCACAAAGAAATATGAATCCCGCATCAAACAACTTATCTATTTCTTCTTTTACAGTCTTGGAAAAATTAGGATTCATTCTATATGGCATTTGCTTTATAGGCTTAGCACCATCTACTAGCTCAATAGAATGTTCTACCCAACTTACTTGACGGAGTTCCTTGTAATCAAAAGTGAATATGTGTATGTACCTTCGAAAGAGCTGGAGGTAGGTTTCCTTCTCATTCTCCATCACAACATCACCAATATTTATTTGTTGGAGACGATCATCAACTTCTTCTTCAGATAATTTTATGGGGTCATGAGTCGGTGTGACTAGAAGGATATCCATGACTGAAACATCAACCTCACTTTCTTCATCTTCAGTGTCCACTTCATTGGTACTAGAGTAATCAGAGGATGTCCAATCATCAGTTTCATCACTTGAATCCATAGGTTATGGCTTATGATGCCAAGGTATCATGTTTATCTTCACCCTCTCTCTACCACGTCCAAGTGTCATGAAGCCTTCATTCTAGTAGTTTCTTGCATGAAATATCCTTAGCCATGGTCTTCCCAGCAACATTGGGTACGCACCAGCACCGTTTTTCATCACCCGAAAGTCTACCACACATACAACACCCATAATGAGATATTGCCACATTTGAAACTACACCTTCTCGGTTTAGTTTTTCCCTTATTTAATGACCTTAACAAAAGTGTTGAAGGGCGATCAATTTTTAAACCCAACATATTCATTGAGACTCGGTCATTACATTAATCGCAGCACCTCCATCAACTAAGACATCATGAATTGAAATACCATTACATAATACCTTAGCTTGTGGAGCATAGGGATCCGCCTCTACCTCCAAAATAGGGACCTCAACCTCCTTCCTTTGTCAAGCATTGAGTCCACTTCGCAGCTCCCGCCTCTTCTCGAAGACATAGCCAAGAGTTGACCATATGTAATATTTCAGAGCCTTTTGGATAGATCTTCCAAGATGGAGTATGGTCCTTGCCCCGTGAAATCGAAAATCCCGCACACCCAACTTTCTTCTCCTATGTTTCTTACTAGTTTCTCATTTCATCTTCTTAGGATCATTTCCATATTGATTATCTTTTTCTTTCTTTCTTTTTGTTACAAACACATCTACTTCATTATTTCTACTCTTATCTACTACATCAAAATAATTCATAGGTACTTTTCCTTTATCATTATCTCCTTTACCAGATGTAGAAGCTCTATCTAGACAATTATACTTATAATGACCCTTTTTATAACAACCATAACATACAACTTTAGAAATATTTCTTTTAGACCTCTATCTCCTCCCCGAGAACTAAATTCTTTTCCTGAAGAAGATTAATAGTTAATCGACCCATCTCTTCTTGAGAAAATCTTCATACTCAGTAGATGTACTAGGAGAAAGATTTGTGCTCACCGAGAGTGGTTGTGGATTCTAGACCAAAGGTGCTGGTGTAGGCTCTACTTTAGCAACAATTTCTTTGGGCTCCTCTTCCATGCTTTCTTCTTGCCTTCTTGCAATGTCCTTTGCTTGTTCAATGGTAGCTAGGTGGTCATAATTCACTCGTTGTCTGATCTTTGGCTTCATCCCAAGAATGAAGTGCTTACATAGGAGATTATCCATGCCATTCATCAACCCATCCGCTAATCCTTCCTTCCGGATCTGGGCATCGAGCTTCCTCCTTAGCTCTAGAACACGAGCATGATAATCCCTTATCTTCTCCTTTTCTCCTTGGGATAGATTTGTGATAACGATCATGAGATCTGCATATCTCTATTGTTCACCAAATTCTTCAAGAAAACTTTCAGTTAATAAATCCCATGAGTTTTTCACGTTCTCACCTAGTGTTTCAAACCACCTAAGGGCGGAACCATCCAAAAAGGTAGGAAAAAATTCAGTCCATTGTTCCCTTCTTATAAGGCCATTACAAATACAAGATAATTTAAACTCTTGAATGAAAGAGGAAGCATCTTCATTAGATTGTGCTGAAAAAATAGGAATCTTCCCCATTTTCAAAAGTAACCACAGTGAAATACCAAATCACAAGTACAATCAACAAGACTTATGTGCACAAATAATTGAAATCACTATAATAGAAAATAGAAATGACCACGGTAAACTATGGTAAAAATTGACTTTATTGTGGTAAACACTATTCACAGTAAAAAGTGAAGTTACTGTGGTAAATACTATTCATGGTAAAAAGTGACTTTACTGTGGTAAATACTATTCACGGCAAAAATGACTTTACCATGGTAACTACTATGCACAGTAAAAACAAGGTTACCCTCCAATTGATTTTTGACTAAGTGGGAATATCTCTCCAGAAAATCCACCAACGAGGAATGGTCCGTGAATGGAACCAAAATGTCATCACCAATCCGGCACTATGATAATTCTTCACCAGGAACTCCTCGTGCTATGATTATTTACTAATGCACAGCCTTTAGTTTGGTGGATGTAATATGGAAACACAACAACAAACATAACACAAGAATACCATAGACCATGAGGTACTTCAGTGTTATTGACTTCACTTGCTCCATCAATACTATGGGAGAAACTTTACAATTACACCTCTTAATGGCTTCTTCAACACACCTTTAAACTGATGGCTTCCTTTACACACTTCATACAATATTTCTCACTACTTCCTTCTATGCTAAATGAGGGGGGTGGCCTCTTTATTTATAGAACTTCCAGGATTATCCATCTTATCTCTAAGATAGGATAAGAAATCCACTTTGACGAATCATATTCCATACCTTAACTCTTATCTGTACATGTAAGCTTATCTTTTAAGATAAGATAAACCTTATCATTTCACATGGGTTCCACATTTTTAGACTTTTTACAAATAAAATACACAAAATATTTATGACCTCACTCCTTGTCCTTATTACCAATATAATATTTCTAATTCCTAATCATGTAGACCCTACTTCTCTACTTACCCCAACTTTGACATTTTAACATTACTAGACCACTTACGACAAATATTTACTTTTTACCACAACATTCCTATTGTACTTTTGACTATTACCATACTATACATTATTGGCGGCATCGTATTGGCAGCACCGTTATCTTCTATCAAACGCTACTACTAATTATACTTAACAACATCCTATTCCTAATACATACATTAATGAAATAGAAATTACGGAGGAAAATTTTAGTGTCGATAGTATTTTCTAAAAACATAAAGAAAATCTGTCAAAATTGTTCTAGAACTCTTGTGAGTTACAGGCCTCGAATTTGGGAATTCTATAAAGGATTATTTCCTTGTTTCTACTTTGTAATGGATTGTGCATCCTTTTGAGCAATAAAATTCATGTTTTGTGGATTTTCTTCCTAGCTTGTGTTATATTGCATTTCTTTCCTTCCTTTACATTTGTAGATATATTGTGCATACTTTTTTCTTCTTGTAGGACTCAAATCTATTGTGCTCCACGAAAATGGAGATTTGAATGTTGTTTTAGACTGTGGCACTTCTGTCTGCCCTCTCCTACTTTGTTTTCTTCCTATTTTCACTCACTAGGAATATCTCCACCCTTGTTCTTAGTGCTATCACCTCCCTTAGTTTAGGATTTAAATTTCATGCATCTCCTTCTTTCCCTGGTCCCTTGGCATTTTAGGTTAGTGTTAGGTAGCTACATTTCCCTTTCTAGGAGTAGTTTTAGTGTTAGGAATAGGTAGAGGAAGCTGAACTTCTCCAGAGGTATGTCTCAGTTTGAGTCCCATAACTTGGAGACAGTCCCATGTTGTCTCAAGCCCCATGTCAATATAATTTGGGATGGGTGCATATTTGAGCTCCAACAATTTCATTATCTAGTATTAATGGCATCAAAAACATTCTAACATGATGCTCATTGCCTTAGATGAGGTCTTCAGCTGGTGAAAAATGTGATCCAATGAATTCCATCCGATCAACTTCTTTTTTGAGTTTCCTTGGAACCACTTGCAAGTTGATGACATCAAAACCATCTAAGAGGTCCCACATTCTATGTATATAAGATTTTAAAAGCTTATTATTTGCCACACAACTTCCTCTAACTTGGTGAATAACAAACTAAGTATCCCTAAACACTTAAAGATTTAATATTACCTTTTTCTAGTGAATGTAATCCATGGATCAATGTCTCATACTCATCCACATTATTAGAAGAAGAAAAATACAACGTATTGGAAAAGAAGAATTTCTTGTCCATTGGAGAGACAAGAACTATACCCATCCCAACTCCATTTATACTTCTTAAACCATAAAAACATCTCCCATTATCCAAAAGATCCCTCTTTTCCTTTGTGTAGAATGGGGGTGTGAATTCTTTTTCATGAATGCAAAAGAGGTTCCTATACTAGTCTCTACAGATATGTGTCATAAGGATAAAAATCATAATGCTCCTTGAACCATTCAACTAACAAGATATCAAGCACTAAACAAGGAGGAGTAAGCTGATGTACTGATATTGATTCATGATCTTCATCTTCATGTACCATGCAATTAGATTGGAGAGGAGTAGGGTCATAAGACTCAACATGATAAGAAGATATTGGATCAAATTTAATGGTAAATCTTATACCATATCTAGTTTTTAGGAGCATGTGATACCAATCATAAGACAAATATACACCCACCTTAGTTGTAAAATCCATTGATAGATAAATGGAAGACAAAGGAGGAAAGTAATAACTGATATATCTTGGGTTATGGTCAAGATTGGACAAGTATGAAGGGTTAAATAGAGATCTTTGATCACTCCTAAAATGTTTACAGTTGAACCATCAAGTTGCAAGACACCTTTAGAAATTAGATTGTGCTCAATCCATACAACATCAAAATTTTTCTTAGGCATAACAAAGGTGTTAGCACCCCATGAATTTATGCACTATGGGCTTTCCTAAAATTAGATACATGTAAAAGGGTGGAGGCTTCTTAGACTGGCTTACTTGTTCCTCCTTTGGTTGGCATATGTGAACTACAAAATTTGATTTTTTCACACCTAGTTTAAATTAGGGAAGCTACTTAGAGGCATCTTTTAGAAGAACCCTCTCGAGATGGGATATACAGGGCATCCCACATTTTCACATTCAAATTTTTATTCTTCATCTTATCGATATTGTTGAAGGGGATACTCGTGGATTTGTGCATCAGAGGTGTGGAATTATCCTTTCTTATTTTCTCCATTCACAAAATCTCTTTGGTTGGTAGAATTTATTTGTCCCATGATTCATAGTGTGTTGTATGATTTCTTTATTCTCAGTAAATTACTAGATGAATCCATATTTACGCGTAAGTCTATGGATTTCCTATCTTTGAAATGGGAATCCATAATGAAGGGGATGGAGTATCCATTTCAATCTACCTCCTCTTTGACCTTGTATGATCTACCACATAAAGTTTTAGCTTGCTCAAGTTATCTATGGTTTGGCTAACCAGATAGAAATCATTAGACCTAAAAAATATGAAATTTGTCTTAGGGGAATCCTCTTATACTTCTTCACATTAGTATATGGGGTTCCCATCACTAGTTCATAGTGATATAAGGAAAAATGCACTATGAGATCCATCTCCTTCGTATAATTCATCCTAATTTCATAAGAATACTAATTATGAGGCTATTCATATGGGTAACACCATCAATTTCCTTGAGCCATAATGTTTTAGAATGGGACAATAACTTTTCTCAAGCTAGAAGTAGGTGCAGGTTGTGGAGGTGGCAATGCTTGAAGGGGAAAGCTATAATTCCCACCTTGAAATAACCTTTGATGATAATTTTACCCATATATTTGGTTTGGATACTGAGATCCTTATTGCTGATGGCCTTGATTACATGCTTGATTAGAAGACTACCCCTAATTGAGACTTGGATAGTTTCTAGGTGCTTGAGCATACCACCTCTGTATAGAGATAAGTTCATTAGACATATTTTTGAGTTGAGCACTAAGAATATCAATTATATATTGATTTGTGGAGGAATAAGATGTAGGGGTGGGTAATGGGGTATTTTATTGGGGAACATGGTCAAGAGAGGGTTGGGTGCTTTGGGGCAACTCAGGAAAAATGGGAATAAGAAATATAGAAGATAACTTGCTAACTTGAATTAAACAATTTTCATCCCTAATGGCTATTATATATGCATCATGAAATTTAATAACACCCATAGACTGTATCATTACATGTATGTCAAAATTTAAAGCTCTTAAAAATATAGGAAAGCACCTTGGGGAGTTAGTATCAAAAGAATTGGAATCATGTCCTAAGTCTTATGAAATCTGAAGTTAAAATATGCCATGAGTTCATTGAGGGACCTCTTAATGGCTATTAGTTATTTTAACACGTAAATGTTGTCTTCCTTCTTATCAAATTTCCATCAAAGGGATGTTCCAAGCTCATCCCATGTATGAATGGAAGCAAGCCTCAAACTCCTATACCATTGAAGTGATTTTCCTTTTAGTGAAGAAGCAAGAATCCTAACTACAACATCATCTTTAGTAATAAGATGAGCTGAACACATATTTACAACATTATGGGTATGATATACAAGGTTTGTAAGGTTTTCACTAGTGAATAAAGGAATACTTTTCAAAAAAGAAACTGGTATATCATGTTTGGAATTTAGAGCCAATAGACTACCTGCCATTAAAACTTATAAAGGGGATATTTCTCGATGTACCATGAAGGGAATAGGGATTAAGTTTCTAATGGAAAAAGTGAAGGGTCTACTGGGAGGAGTGAAAAGACTTTTTCGAAGGTGATGGAAATCTATGCAATGATATTTCTCTTCACCCGCTTCTTCTTCTTGTTGAGAGTTGTAAATACTCAAAAGGTTCACTTCTTGACACACTCTACCTTTTTAGTATTCTTCTAATGAATGTGAGAAATTTACTTCTTTAAATAAGAAAAAATAACTTTGGGAGTCACTAGATGTGTAAAACATTCCTCCAAAGGATAAAATCCATTTAGATACACACCAATCTTAGGGAAATAAGATCGAAAGTGAACTATAATAGCTTGGAATTATGTCCCACTAGGTGTGCCAAAACTGTTGTCATTGAAATTTATACCCATGCTTGATGAGATTCAACATTCTAGTTAAAACATTGAGAGACCTCCAATGTGTGGGAAAATGGATCCTTCAGAGGTCAATCTTTAGAGAAGGATGACTTCCTTCTAATCTAGTTTACTACAACTAACCTAGCTAACACTAAACTACAACTATGTAAACCTAACCTAAGAATTCAAAGGGACCAAGGAGAGAGAGAAGGGATTTTTTTTTGAAAAATAATAGGAGGTGATGTACAAAACCCAAAAATGATTGATTCAGGATCTAAAATACATAGATATAACTATCTCGAGAAAATTTTTAATAGAAACACATAAAATTGGACAATAGATAAATGGAATAAGATTGAAATTGATAAAAGGATATAAATAATCACATTAAACACTAGAGAAACTAATGGAAAGGAATCAAATTTGCATTAACAAAAGAAATTATTCCATTTCTAGACATAATGTTGAGACACAAAATCTTTAAATGGAAGTTACAGAGGTGCGAGAAAAGTTTTTAGTGAGCTTAAAAGGGGCCAACTTCAAATTAGCAGCAAACAAAACCATATTATGTCATTCAGATTTATATTTATAGAATCAAAGAAAAAAGGGAGAGGAGACTGATCATATCTTGTAATGAATAGATTCAACCACCGAGCACCAATAATGACTAATCACCATAGATTTCGCAGGCCAGGTATGGGAACCGAACATTACTATAATCACATTTCATTAGATCACCAAAGTGTAGGAGGATGACACCACTCAAAATTAAATTTAGGTTGGTGGAGTGTTTGAGCATCTATTTCAAGTTAGGTGCATCTTTGTTTATGACCTCCATGAAGATCCACGATCAACACTTAACTTCGTAATACATTATACCATTCGTGAACCTTTCTTCTTTGATCCATAACATTCACTATGTTATATGGGATTCATCACAAATTTTGAACTTGTGTGACCTTTATTCCACACTTAAATTTCCTTCTCCACATGTTGTGGTGTTTTACTTGTTTTCCTTATGGATTTTAGACATGTGTGGGTTTTTTTGTTTCACAAATTTTGAAAACTCCACGGAACAATAACCTTTTGATATCCACGACACAATATATTATTTTTCATGGGTTGTGAAATCTAGATCCTCCTAAGTCTAAAACTTGGATGAGTTGTTAAAAATAACATGGGGGTGCTATTTTGGACAAAATTTACAAACTTGTGTGTTTTTTTATGTGTTTAGTAGTGAGGGAAAGATCATTCACAAGCATGCCCGACACACATGGTGTGTGGGAGAAAGGAAACATCAGATTGGAAAACCCTTGGTCATGAACACAATCTGAATGGGAAGTTAAGGGTCGAGTGTGAATGGGGAAATGAAAGAGAAACAAAAATGTAGGAGATATTTTTACCCCAATCATTGCTGCGATAAGGATGAGAAGGTTGTTGAATAAGTGTGGACAAGGAAAAGGGAAAGGTGGGAGAATACCTAGTTGTTCCTATGATCGGGAGGAGAGGGGTAAGGGAATAAATTCACGATGGAGTGGGGGTATGGGGTTTATTGTAGTCGTGGATATGATTGAGATAAAAATGGTGGGGAAGAAGAGGGGTAGTGCAAGAGAGATGTGTGGAGGCCGAGGTTGAGGTGGTCAGAGAGGGGAAGGGTTGACATAAGTGAAGAACTAGTAGAGAGAGTGTAGTGGGTGGTGGTTGGCATGAAGAGGGGAGATGGGAGATAATCAAGGTTGGTTTAAGATGGGTGAGGATAAGAGAGAGGAGGTTTCACAATGGAGAGGGGGTTGCAATATAGTCATAGGTGCAACTAGAAAGGGGGAAGAAAAGAGGTCTATAGTAGTGATGTGATGATGCAAGGTGTGAAGATAATGTAGTGAGATGGTGAGTGTGAGAAGAGAAGAGGGGGATGTCTTTATTTGGGCCAGAGATAAAATTTGGGGACAAGTTATCGGCTGGTCACACCCATGACCGATAGAAGCAGTGGTTTGGAAAAAGTATAGAGTGGATGTTTATTATCTCTGCTTTTGTTTGTTTTTATTAATTATTTGTAGTCATGCATTATGGGTGTGACAGTAAAGAATAAGAATAGGGAAGGGTAGATGATTTCAATAGAGAGAGAGGATGAAGAGTTGGGAGGAGGGAATTAGATGTGTTGGGGAATAATAAGGACAAGTTTGGTGAAAGGAAGCATGGTGGCATGGAAGCTACAAGGAACACCCCCAATCAAGTTTTTGAATACGAGGAGGAAGAAGAGGTGGGTAAGCGTGTGGGGAAATGTGGAAAAGAGTGTGGGTTAAAGGTGATAGAGATGGGGAAAATCCACAATCATGGGAATGACCAAGCATAGAAAGGAGGAAGAAGACAAGGGAGGGAGGTGGGAGCGAGACGGAGAGGGGAATTGGTGAGACAGAAGGTGGGACTAGGAAAAAGTGAAGTGAAGAAGGGTAATGAAAAATTTGGGGTCAAAGTGGTGAGTGAAGGTTATAGGGTAGTCATAGGAGGGTTGTAGAGAGGTTGTAGGGTGGTCACATTAATGACCGAGATAAAGTAGAGAGATGGAAAAATAATGATATGGATGGAAAATAAGTGAGGGAGATGAATGGACAAGAGAGAACAAGGTCTATAACATGCATGGATAGGACTAAAGATCGTAAGGAACCAAAGCACGTAAGGGGAGGACTGGAGTCTGTAAGGGATCAAAGTACACATAGAGAGGATTGAAGTGCACAATGCATAAGAGTGCACAATGAATCGTGCTAGGGAAGGACCAAACCACTCAATATAAGATAAGAGAGAGTGCAAGGGAAGGACCCGAGTGCACAAGGTACCAGAGTGCACAATGTAAGAGAGTGAAGTACGTAAGGGAAGGGTAGAAGCTATAAAATGGTGTCGATGGATTTGAGATAGTCACACCTACAACTAAAAATGTGTAAAATATGTATGGACAGTGTGCAGGATGAACGAAATGGAAAAGATGGAAAATTTTGGGGATGAAAAATTGCGGGATAGTTATATTTGTGGATCGACACAAGGAAAATCTAAATATAAAAAATTTGGGAAACGGGATGGGAGAGAATTTGAGTAATGGAAGACTATAGAAAAAAATTGTAGGGCATTCATACCTATGAATGGGTCTAGGAAAACGTGAAAATGAATGAAATGTGCGAGAAAATTGGGGAAAGCGTGTCGATGCCATGGGAAGTCATGGATGCAACATATAAGTGGTTAAATGTGGTTGAGAAGTGTGTTTTTGGATTTTTTTTTCTAATTTTTAAATGAGAAATAATATGTTGTGATACAAATTAATTGGATATGATCACTCCAAATAAGATGCACCTTTCAATATACCATAAACATTACGTAAAAGGGACTTGTCAAATCAATGGTGGCTTGTTTAAATGGGATCCCTCATATGTAGGATGATGTTGTTCCACACCTTTAGGGCTTATTCCTAACAAATGATGATAGTGGGAAATAGGGGAATGGATGTATATGTGTCTTATTATCACTTCTCGTGATTTATAAGGTTAATTCCATAAAAATGTTGTTTTTGTTGTGTTAGGTGACATATACAATAGGAAAATCATGATGGATTCACCTGTAAGTATGACCAAAAGGTAACATACAAATTAAAAATCATTATGAGGACTAGCCTCATGTTTTGCACAATAATAAAGTAAAAATAGTGAAACTATTTTTGATTCCCAAGATCACCTAACCGTGTGGGGGAATAACATACATAACACATGATCTTATGATGTGTGAATAATAAAAAATAAATATTTTTCCCTTACTTTTTCAAGTTTAATCAGAAAAAAATTACAAAATAGTCATGTCCGTGACTACCCTACAACCAAATCGTTAGTTTTTTTCAAAAAATTGCATGACAATGCATGACTTGTGACTAGCTTGTAACCATTTTTAAAATATTTTTGTATTTTTGTAGATATGCAAGAACAAATTCTAGATATGCAACCAAAAATTATATATTTAAAAAAAAAAAAATCTAAAGAACTAAAAACCCTAATAAAAATATGTTATATTTATAAAAATAAATAATTTACCCATAACCAAAATGATCCTATCATGCGGTTGCCAAAATGTATGTATAGATTTGGATCACTTGTAAGATGTGTTAGTTGATATAATATAACCCCAAATCAATTCTACTTAAATAAATGGGCTTACACCGGCACAATTACAAATGAGAGGGAAAATCACAGTTCTTTCACCAAATAAAGTGTGTTAAAATCCCAAATTTAAATCTAAAACCCGTATGTAAACACTTGGAAACAAATTAACTATTTTTAGTGATAGGGGACATACCTCGGTTAGATCCCTAACCATCTTAAGGATATAATTGATATTTTATTATAGAAAAATGAAAAAATAGTACATAAAAATAAATTATATACTTGAATCGATTATAAACTAGTCACAACCGCAATTTTCCAAATATCTCAAGAAGGTTGCAAACCAATTACGAGCATGATTGGAAACGTGTGTTGAAATTCCACTAAAACAACAACATCATAGATTGGACCAATATTTTTGATCCACCTTTAGATCTCCAAAACATAAAAGACTAAACTATGTGAGCAAAGAAGCAAAAAATAAGGTATGGGCCTAAGTGCACAAAGAGACAATGGGGTTGAAATGATGGGGTTGAGTGATGTTTTATAGTTTTTGAGCACATATAAGGTTGTGAAACATATGGGTGCAATGTACATAGAAAGGTGAGATGATAAGAGTCCATAGTACATTGCGCATGTAAATTAGTAGGTGGGGCGAGATAAAATTAAATGTGAGTGGGTGAAGGTTAGTAGATGTGTATTGAGACGTATTTTATTACCTTTTTGTGGGGTTTTATATTATTTATATCATTTTTGGGATTCTTAATTTTTTTGGGGATTATTATGTTCTATTATGTTTTTGGTATTTTTAGCTTATATGGCTTATGTCTAAGGTGCATTTTATGATGTCAACACTATCTACCTCAAGACAATATCAACAAGTAGAGACATAATAGGAAGTCAATTCTATCATAAGTTTGACAAGTTTGTCCTACTTTGAGAAATAGTTATGAATGTATGACCTCTTGTGACTGATAAATGTGTATATTTGTGTGCGATCCTATATTTGGAATATGTGCGCACATTTCTAAAATCGCTCTTATCTTTTTAAAACCCTATTTTTTTAAAATTCTTATAGATAGGGATTAATAGTTTGGGTCAAGCTCCCATACCCAACTACACAATAATACATTTGAGAGGGCATCAAACCACATGTAGTTCTCCCACATATCAGAATTGTAATTATTCTCTTTTCATTTATATCTATATAGCTAGAATTCGATTCTTTAACACTTAATATTATTTTATTTGACTTGGTTTAGAGTGTTTTCAATGTGATAAGACTTTCTCTTGACATGATTTAGAGTGCTTAAGACCTATATAGAGGTTTCTACTTGATTATTTATAGTTTTTTTCTAGATAAGCTTTTGATAAGTATTAGGTGAAAGCCAAGTGGGACCCAAGTGGAAACCAAGTGAGTAAATGAGTGGGTATGAATTGTAATTATACTTCTCAAGGGATATATTTCACACTAATGCTAAAATTAATGGGAAAGGTTGACTCATATAAAGGTGTTTATTTAAAAAGTTGATTGTTAGAGTACTAAGGAAAGAATTGTCCAACATGGTAAAAATCAGCAATTAATTTTTTTCCCTATTGGATGGTATTTTCCTTTAGAGTTGATATCTAAAATAAATGTCTAGAGAGGGTTTTATAGGGGTATAAGATGTTTATGATAGATATGAATGATCCCGTAGGTGAATAAGAAATAGGATGATGAATTGGTCACATTATAAGCTTTTGGATAGGATATAATAATGAATTTGAGCTTAGTTTATACACACAATTCATGTATAATGGATATAATCCAAAACTAACATTATCAAGTTCTAAACGAAAAATTGGGTGTCTATATTTCCCCCTTTAATCTAGTAAAAAAATTGCTAGTTGAGAGAAAAGGAAATGCATACTTGAGTTTGTAAATAAAAGTTACCTTTTCTCAAATGCTTGAGTTTCTATATGGATGCAAGATGTATAAATAAAAACTTACACCACAATATTCTATTCAATTTCCATGTTTTGAAAATTGAAACTTTGACTCTAAAATTTGAAATTGAAATTGGAAAGAGAAAGGAAGGAGTGTACCTATATGTGTAGAAACTGATTTTTTTCATTTTAAAGATTGAGGATTCCTAATGAAGCACTTGGAAGGGATTGTACCCCTAGATAAGGCACATGGATAACGAGATTATTGCTCAAACAATGAATAATTGGGGGTAATCAATCCATTAATTTGTAAAACTAAATCTAGAAAATGAGGTTGGGGGCATATTGGACTCAACACTCATGATTAAGGAGTAACACAAGATGTATCACTCAAAAAGGTGGAACTAACATAGGTCACCTAAGAATGATTCTAAGGTTGATGGATTTCAATAGACCAATGTATGTCACCCATTCCATATGAACCAAAATTTTACAAATGGATCTAGGTTCCAAGCTTATATGATTTAAAAGGAAAGAAATAGAATCATGCCCCTACCATACTCACAAGAACTAAAATTTTATCAATATTGAAATGAAAAAATTATATTCATGCCCCTCCATGCTCGTAGTAATTGATAATATTGAATTTTGAAATAAAAAAACATATGTTAATAGGATATTTTACAAACCAAATTTGTAATAAAATTGAACTAGCATGATGCCCCTTGCATTTGTAGAAAATACAATATAGCTCAAGTAATACTGAGCTCCCAAGATCATAAGGAATAACAGATTTGGTTAATAAAAATACACTTACAAAATCCTTTTTCTTGATAATTAGAATTGATTTCCTAACACTAGAACTAGATCTTCCAACTGGTGAAATGGCTTCAAGAAGCTTCTAGATAAGTTTGAACTCTAAATACTCCTCTTAGCCCCATTTTTCCATGCTACCAAACTCTCGAATAGTTATACAATCAAAGAAAATCAGTCCACCCTTGTTTTCTCCTTATACCTACCTTATCTTCTAGTAGACCCCTTGACACACAAAGTTTATTGATTAGAAGAAACTACCAAGATTATTGAGAAAGTGGGCACAATTATAGACACCCTTTATGACACTAGGGCTTCATGAAAAATTTTAACCTTCAATTCTAAATGTAACACCCTATTTCGCTAATTTGATTTTGTTAAATAGGTCTCCGATTAGATCTGTTTCACATAGATCCCAACTGTTAGAAATTATGGTCATATGGAAGCTTACCAACTGTTAAAAACTTGAAAATATGTAATAAGGGGGTTCTTGGAAGATATTTTTCAAATTTCATCTTAAAAATAAATGATTAAGTTCTCCAAACAATAGTTTTCCCCTCAACCCTACCTAGGGTTTTGTCAGCCTAGTGAGGAGGAAAATGGTTTTTAAACAAATTGTCAAAATTTTAAACCTAGAGAATTTATCTCAAGGCTTGTATTGTTCTTTACCACTTTCTTGAGCATGCTTTAAAGAGAAAAAACATAGCTTTTTTTTTTTTTTTTTTGCATAAAATGGAAGATTTACCTTTTCTAAAAACATAATATTCTCCCTTCTACAAGCCTATGCATGGTATAAGAATGATTTTATCACATTTTCAAGCTTCAAAAGTTTGAATAAAATAAGAACATCTTCCAAAAGCACCTGAATGAACCAATTATATTAGAATATTTAATAGTTTCAATAAAGAACTTGAGTTTCACAATCAAAATCACCCTTCTTGATTGTCTTATACACATAATCCTCCTTCAAGAACAAATTTCTTCTCTTTTTATCTCTTTTAACGACCTTCCTTGCTCTTAATTGATTGTTTTAATAAGAATATAATCCCTACATAACTTTATTCCACCATACATTCTTACCTTGTACACATTCTTACATTAGGACCCTCTTCTTCTCAAGATGACTTAGAAGGATTAAAGGAGAAGAATGATTTTTGTTTTAAACACTAAAAGTTTCTCAAGTCCACATTCCAAGATATGTTCAATTGACACTTACACATTATTATACCACCCTAACATACCCAAAATCTCCAACATTGCACAAAAAGTCCAATTTCCGAACTAGGAAATTCAAATCTAGTTTGGGCGGGGAAAACTCATTTCATGCCAAAATTTGAATTTGAATGGACCATATGACCTCTAAACACCTTGATATATCCCTTGTGGGATACTACTTAAAAATGCACAAAATATTGAAAACTTGCAGCCACATAAAATACTGATTTTACCAGATTTTTACAGTAAGGACAATGAACTAAATAAAATCTATATCTCCCTAAATATTCATTCGAATTACTTGAAAACTTGAAGAGGGCTTGATATTATTATAAAGGACATAATAACACTATTTTTGGAGTTTTACATAAATTAAAATGCTGCCAGAAAAAGCACAGCGTGCCCTAGACAGTTGGAAACTTTAGAGGCTCGTAACTCTCCAAATACCTATTTGACTTCCGTAACTAATCATAACCTAGCTGTTAGATTAGATTTGTTTATTGTACTTGAATGAGATACTAAAATCATATAAACTATAGTAGGACATCATTAGTTCATATTACTTCTTACATGGATTTGAGTTAAATAGTTGATTGACAACCATCTAGGAAGTAGCACACTTCTCGGATCTAGCATACGCTAGGCAGTCCAATGATATATATTGTTTAATATTACTTTTGTGGTTTTGTTTGTATTCACAGGTAGTTCCTCCTAGCAAAAAGGAAGTTCTTGCAATCAACATTAGACTGGGAAATCTGAACGTGCGTACTCTACCTTCTAGCTTCACTCACAGGTATTCCTCCTTACCCTTACCTTATCTATTTTTCTCTTACGTACGCACAATATTTGGCGAAACATTTTGGCATGCCTAGTGGGACCCATTTGGGTTCTTTGCATTGTTCATTCTTAGGGAATCATTTTGTGTTTATTTCTTTTTGAAAGATATTTCACATTAAATCTTCTCCCCTGGAAACATTCTTCTTCTCCTATCTGTCTTAGTGACACTTGTAGTTTGGATTAAAAAGAACACTTCTTTTTTATTTTGTATTGCATTAGTGAAAGACATACTCTTTCCTATTCATTATTTCTCTCATCGAATATAATTTGTGGATTTGGGTTTAAAATCTTGTTGCATTTCATCCTTGTATGCTGCATTATTTAGCTCACATTTAAAAATGAGGGCAACCTATATGTTGGAAGTCATGCCCAATTGATGGTTGACATAATTGAATCCGTAGAAAGAACATTTATCTCTTCTCTCTCTTTTCCAAAATACACAAATTTGAATTTACACATCTTCTTAAACAACATCCCACCTAGAAGAAGCTGTCAATGATCACACGATTAGAGGATTGACAGTGGGCGCCTAGCTGGTTATCTTTGTCTAGTCATCACCTCAAAGAAAGGACTACCCCCACCATAACATAATCTGAAACCTCACCTTTTAGATTTCCTTCTTCGTAGGAGGCCTTCCCAACCAAAAATATGTTCTAAATTCACAAGTTAGCTTTGAATAGCATAAGCTAAAACAAACATAAATTCAATTTTACATTTTTTTCTTAGCTTTGTTCTTGACTTGTGTTTTGAGGTGTGAGTTACGATTCTTCATTTTATTCTTCCTTTCACACTCCCCATCATAGCTGGAGTATTTTAGTTATTTCTGAGTGTGTCGGGACCTTATCTAGTTTTAATTCACAAACATCCATTTTCTTCAGTTCTTCTCATTTCACAATAATCGGTGTTGGTCTAGTGACCGCCGCTTCGGTTTTCATTTGACTGTCATCAGTTGACCTAACCGGTGTTGGCTTCTAGATATTTTGGTTATTTTAACCTTCATCACATTTTATTTTTCTACTTTTTTCCTTAGGAGACCATCATATCCCCCAACTTTCTAATATCTCTGACATATACAATTTTCCTAGTTCATATTCATCAATTCTGTTTCATTTTTTGAAATTGGTACTTTCCACAATGACCACTATCGGTTATCATAACCATCTTTTATTATCCTTTAACTTTCATCGGTCATACTTGATCATCGTCGTTAGTTTTTCGTGTTTGATTTTTAATCAAAACACTAACCAGTTTCCCGTGAAATTCATCTTTCTCTACTTTTGTTGTTTTTGTGTCATTTACGAATATAGTCTTACCAGATCAAAACTAATTCACATAGTGTTGACTCACATTTAAACTAATGCCCTTGTGTTTCATACCAGCCGTCAACCACTCCCACCTATTCCATCACCACCATCCATCCTGTCACCTATGGATCCGACTCACCTATCCCCATTACTATCGCGAAGAAGAGTTTACAAGACTCCTTGATAAGAATCCCACTACCTTACAATATTATCTCGCCCACTCATCTACCCGGACTCCTTAGGACAATTAATATATGACATACCCGTATCTATCCCTCCTACCCTTGCACCAACTTCCACGTCAGCTACCACTTGTTTGCATGCCTTCATCCACATCACTCCCTGTGGTCTCTCAATTAGGTTCCACCTCTGCCATAACTTCCACCCCAATGACGTCTATTACACCCATGATGTCAAACATTCCTTCCGATCGCCTTGAGCATAGCCCCATCCACCCCTTTTCCTCATATGTACCAGTGGCATCACAACCACCTTCAATGTCAGCAACCCACACCCTGTTCCAAAATATGGTTCTTTCTATCCCTCAGTCTCTACCACCCATTACCATGAGAGTCATTGCGACCACCCCACCTATTTACACGCATCACCAAAGAACCCCCAATCTCGTTTGTTACTTATTCGGGTACATTCCACCTATATCTATACCCCCTTCACAATTTTCATATTCCACACCCTCATGTACTAGGATACCATCTACATCATACACCCATTATCAACCTCCCTTTACTGTGGGAGGCACCCATTCCTCACAACCCACCAATGACCTCATTAGGATGATGATGGAAAATATGTAGACATTAGAAGCATTGGTTTCTGGCTCTCGTAACTCCCTGACCTATGAAAAAATCTGTAATGAGCCTATTCATCCATCCATTCCTATTCACCCATATCTCTGTGCATTGGGAAATGCCTAAATTCAATCATTTTAATAATAAACAAGACCCACAAAAACACTTGCGGTCATTCAAGAATGGGTGCTACCTAATTTCCCATGATAATGCTTTTCTCTTACGAACATTTCCCATGTCTCTAATAGGACCCGCCTTAGATTGGAGCAGGTTTACCTGACATTCGATATACTCATTCAACCAAGTGGCTCAAGCATTTCTAGACCACTTCTCGATCAATGTAGTCAAGAAGGTCACCATGACCGACTTGTATTCGACATGATAGTATGAAGACAAATCTATCACAGATTTTGTTTCCCGCTAGAGTCTTATCAACCAATTGACATTCCACTACCTCAATCTAAGCTTATTGAGTTGTTCACTAGATCTTGTGCCAATCACATCTCACCAACTCTATAGGTACAAACCTTCGAAACTTCGACGAAGTGTTCACCATGGCATGAAAGCTGGAAATTTGTGTCATTGAGGAAAAGAAAATCCAATTATGAAACAAGAATGCCTTGTTCAAATCAAATGATTATTCTTCATCTTTAAACCTCAAAATAACTATTCAAAGGCCAACGTATCTTCCAACATGGTAGTCCTCAAGGTGGGTCCATCTTATCCTTATAATCAAACCCAACCTTCTTCCAATTTTTCCCCTATCCAGCCCTTCGGCTTCGATGGGAGCAACTGAAGTACACTTCAATTGGAGAGCCCTATTCTTCAGTCTTGGAAAAGCTTGTTAAAGATGGAGCCATTACACTTCCTCCCATAAAACCTCATACAGGTTTTGATCCTTCCCATCCCATGCCCGTATGGTATAAATAACATGACTCTATAATTACCACCGCGTCAAAGGCCGGAGTGATGGTAATTGCATAAATTTTAAGAACATTGTCCAAGAGATGATAAATAATGGAGACGCTCATCATCAACAACCGAACACGTCGAAAAATAAAAATTTTCACATCTTTAAAAATCCATTCCCTAACCATAAACCATCGTCTAATAAAAATAGTGAACCTTCATCTAATGACAACAATGTCTCGTGAAGTCCACACGGTTTTGATACATATACCACGAGCTATTCCTCAAATCCCACCTATTTCGTCTATTGAGGAAATTATGGCATGAGCTCCTCTACCCACAGAGGAGCATACCTCTTCCACTCCTTCACCCATAGAGGAGTCCCCTTCATCTCTTCCTTCACCCACGGAGGAACCCACATTTTCTACTAAAGCCATTTCATTTTTGCCTCCCAACCTATTCAAGCAGTCAAAACTTTTAATCCCCCATTCATGTGGAGAATCATCATCACCTTCTCCTCCACCAAGGAAGAAGTCTACCTCACCCCACCTATCATCTCTCCTACCCATGGGAGAATTGTCAGACATGCCACTACATGTTGGGGGAAGTTCTCCCTCAGCATCCTAGGACCCCATTGACATGATCTCAGCTCTTTTACCTACAGAGTCCAAGGCTAGCCAATTCCCTGTCTCATGAGACATATTTTATAGGGATTTCCACCAAACCAACTCCATCCTCTTCTTTAGTAGTCCCATTTTCATGACTGGCTGATTGCTTGGATTATGTTGATAATTCCATGCTCTAGGGATGTCTTTGGCTCCCCTTTTGACCCAAATGCAAATGTTTCCTGAGGATACTTCCATGATCTACCCAAAGGTATTTCCAGCAACCAGATCAACATTGACCATGCCTATTGAAATGGCTTCTTCTTCATCATCCCTACCTACATCCAAACCTCTACCCACAACTAAAACCACTCCAAGACCTCAAAACCTACCCACACCTATCTCCTCACCCATATCTAGACCCATCACTACCTTGGGTGTCATGCCGACATCAAGCCTTACTCACCCACCTATCAAATTGGACTTAGCTGCATCTTCCCAAACCTGCACCAACATTATCCCTCCACCTAAAAGGAAGACCTAACCTTCTAGGCTGCATACACTAGTCTCGCCTACCACACCTTTGTCACCTTCCCCCTTTTCGTCCATCCTAGGGCCCCATCCATTAACCCTGATCAAAAATTATCCTACCCAACCCAAGAAAAAGCTAAACAACCTACTACTACATCACAAGCCTTTGTTACACCTCATTCACCCAAAACCAAACACCCTCACCCTCACCCATGTAATTCTTACCACCTATACCTCCACCAATTACTATAACCCCAAATTTTCCTATACAACTTCAACCCATACCCATCTCACCCATCCTCTACCAACCACTTCCAACAAAACTTGGTTTTCACCATGGGTAACCCATCGTCTTCCACCATTTACTATCCCTTCTACATCCCATACTCCCGTGTCACCTCTACCTTTGAAGGTGCAACCCAAAGATAAGAACCCACTACCCTCCAATAAGGTATCTAAACCAACAAAACCTTCCATCACAAGCTCTCTTACCACAACTTTACCGTAACAAATTCCATCAAAACCTAAGACAATACCGCTTACCAAACAAGTGGCCCAACCCATTCCCCCTATTATAAATCCTCTTCCCTCACAATCATTCGCACTTTTACCCAAACCCACACTCATTTCCCATTGTGATCCGTTAGCGGGGTCCTACGCCAACGTTTTAACCAATCTCTTATAGAATTCTATCATTACATTACTGTCACTTTGACCTTATGATCCTATCAAACCCAAACCAAAAGAGTTTGATGAAACCAAGATTTATGCCTATCATCATGTGCTAGGACATGATGTAGAAAATTGTAAGACTCTAAATACCGTTCTTCTCCAACTTTGTCCTCTTGAAATGTTTTTTGACGATGATGACCTTATTGATGAGGACCATGTTCTAACTTCACTTGTCACCACACATCATCATCCTTTACCCATTTAGTGACAAAAAGTATCTTCACTCTCGTAACCATTTTATCCACCTCTGAAATTCGAGATCAACATGGTTTACATACGAGAGCTAGCCAAACCTCCACCTAAGTGTCAGTGCACCCTACTCATTTCACAAGGCTCTTATCCATTGCTAGGATTTTGTCCCTCATGCCATTATAGCTTTCATGACACACCCTCTCTATCCACCTCCCCTCAGATTAACATGGTTCACCTTGCCACCCGTGCTCAAAAAGACAAAGGCAAAGAAAAAGTAACTAGCCCATCAACGAATGCCATGCCCAATATACAATCTGCACCCACACCCAAAATCACCATCCAGAGACCTACATACCCTACCTCTGACAAGGTCACCCATCACACAATGATAAAACAATTACATCAATATCCTCTAAAGATGTCTTTGTATGATCTCGTCCAAACTTCTGAATCTCATAGGCAAGCCCTTATGAAGGTTTTGCAATCCATTAAAGTTTTACCTAATGACCCCACACCAGTGGCCTCCATTATCACCCCTCAACATGTGGCCTTTCTTACCAAACCATATCCTTATTCTATCCCCATCCCCACTCCTCAGGTCACCACCCTCAACTTCTTTGATGAGGAGATTATACCTATCAAATCGGATGAATTCGATCCCACAATTTTCATTTCGTCTATATTGATAACATACGCATACAACGTGTCATGATCGATGATGGTGCAAGCATTAACATCACCTCCTCCCACACATACAATACAATACACATCACTTATAATTGTATGCATAATAACCCAGATTATCGTGTTCTTTCAACAACACCATCACCTCCACGCTTGGCATAATTATCCTTCATGTTCGCATAGGCCCTCACACTTTCCTGAAACTATTATACGTCTTAGAGGGAGAGTTCCAGTATAACCTATTTCTTGGTAGACCTTGGATTCATGTCATGGGTTGTGTCCCTTCAAATTTACACTGCTATGTAAAATTCAAACATGAAGGGCATAACTATACCATCCCCACCGACCATCACCATTCAAAACTTGTAACATGTTGTACCAACCTGATGATGTAATGGTACCAATAAAGGAATATTCCACTACCCTAGTTCTCCTTCACCCATGATCCCATCCACCAATGCTGCCACCACCTCTCCCACATCTAACTCTTCCATTCCTCGCTACTACCTCAACCTCTGCAGCCTAAACCCTATGCTTCCCAACCAACTACTACCCCTCTTGCCCAATCATCTAATGAGTCATCTATCCCGCCACCCACATATCGACTACATTGATCCCTTAGAAGGTGTTTTTCAATGCCTCACTTTGGGGGAGTACCACCTATACAATATCAACACATTCCTCACTCCATAAGAGTATGGAAACCTGTGCCAACACCCTAGTTATGACTACTGCATAGGCAAAGTTTTTCCTTATGGTCCTCCCCACCTTCAGCACTAACCTAACATATGGGGGACTTGATAATACCACTTATTCACCCGAACCTCCATCCCAAACATGACCATTTTCATCTGACCTCCAATCTCTTACTAACCGCCGCTTTGCCCAAAATTTCCTTCATCGTTGTGCATGGAAAGGATTTGGTTTCAATTTTTATGAACAAGGCCGTCATATTGTCATTTCATGTACCACCCATAAACACAATGATTGTAGTGGTATTGGATTTACCACACCACCTTCAAGATGACCCATGTCAACCTCATTGAGGAAGAAAAACTTTCTTCATCCCATTCACCAACGTCACCACTTTCACCCATGGATTCCATAGATCCCAAATCTATTCCTCCTATTTTTTTGTAAACATGATTTCCCTGGGACCTTTGACCTATCAAAGCGATGACGAGATTCCCTCTTCTATTCCCTTCCTGTATCTTGACATGATCAATGATGATACACCTTCTATTAACATCGTTCAATGTCAGGATGATGAGTCTATCCTCACTTACTTTGGTGTAGAAGATTCTTATATTCACCGGTCGTTACCTTCTGAGATGAAACCCATGTTGAATGAATCGACTATAGAAATCAAAATTAACACTCAAGACGACCTGGCACATTATAAAGACAAGTCAATCTTTAGATGCTACTGAATGGGAAGCTTTTACCTCTTTCCTCTGGGACCATAACAATGCTTTTACTTGGTCCTATGCTGATATGCCTGAGTATTGACCCAAACATTGTGGTCTATAATATCGTAACCATTCCTGATGCCAATCCTATAAAAAAAAGCTACGAGAAAATTCACACTCACATTGCTCTTCTAGTCAAAGAAGAACTTTAGTGCCTTCTCTCGTTTCCTTCATAAGGATTTCTATCATCATTCTATCATAAAGTGATAGGGGTACTTCGCATTTGTATGAACTTCCATGACCTTAACTTAGCTTGCCCCAAAGATGATTTTCCTCTACCAAGAATTGACCAACTAGTTGATCTCACCACTAGCCATGAGATGCTATCACTCATGGATGGTTTCTCGGGTTATAATCAAATATTACTCGCTCCAGAAGATCAACAAAAACTTCCTTCATCACTCCTTAGGGGACCTTCTGCTATCGAGTCATGCCTTTTGGCCTTAAACCACTGGTACTACATATCAACGAGTCATGACTTATATATTTCATGACATCATGCATCATATATTAGAAGATTACGCAGATGACATTCTTGCCAAATCCAAACATTGGGCCGAATACCTGACAGTCCTTAAGGTCATCTTTGACTACCTCATCAAGTATTGTGTTCACCTTTAACCTAAGAAGTGTGTCTTTGCGGTACTTTCAGGAAAAATCCTTGGTTTCATCGTTTCTTTGCATGGCATAGAATTCGATCCTGATAAAGTGAAGGCTATTCTCAAAATACCTCCACCTACTAATCTCCATCAAGGTAAGTTTGTAAGGTAAGTTGTAATGTATCTGTTGGTTCATTTCAAAATTTATGACTATTGTCAACCATTTCATCATCTCCTCAAGAAGGACATCTCATTCAAATGGGATGATGAATGCCACAAAGCCTTTGATGCCTTAAAACAATACCTTCTTCAACCATTGGTGCTCATTCCTCCTAAGGATGACCAACCCTTTTACCTATACATTTATGCTACTGACCATTCCTTAGGTGCCATGCTCTCTCATTGCGACGAGCAACACATGGAGCAAGCGGTTTATTACATAAGCCGCACACTTCTAGACTATGAGACTAGGTACACCCATGCTAAAAAAATTTTCTTAGCCTTAGTTTTTATCACCACTAAACTACATCATTACTTACTTAACCACAAAACCTTTATCGTCACTAACACTAACCCTCTATATTATATATACGCCAAACCCTACCAACATCAACGTGCTGCACACTGGCTCATGCTTCTTGCAGACCTTGACCTCGAATTCATCCATCAAATTTTTTTCAAAGGCCAAGCCATCACTGACCAATTGGAAGACACACATCTTTATGGAAATCAACCCTCTAACTTCGATTTCCTTGACAAATCCATTACTACCCTCTCTTAGGATGGTACCACTTACCAGATGACCTTATTATTTGATGGTTCCAAATTTCAGCGGGGAGGCGGTGTGGGTGTTATCCTCATTCATCTTGATGGTGAACCTATGCCATTATATTTCAAACTAGATTTTGAGTGCACTACCAACATCGTTGAATATGAAGCACTCGTATTAGGCCTTTAAACCGCCATATCCCTAGATGTTAAATCAATTAATATCTTTGGTGATTCCCAACTGGTTGTAAACCAAGTTAATGGTATATACCAGTGTCATAATGAAATACTGCAAAAGTACAAATGTCATGTCAACATGCTTTTGACTACCTTTGATCGTTACGAACTTCAAACCACCCCATGTTCCACCAATAAATTTGTAGATACCATGGCCTGTCTGGCTTCTCAGATACCCGCTTCACTTGTTGACTCCAAAATATTTGTCACAATACAAAGGTTGTAATCACCCTCTTATTTACCTCGTGAAGTCCATTCCATTGGAACCATTGCACCTGACCCACGTGACCTTTGGTATAAGTAGTTTACAAACTACCCTTTCTCTTTATATTCTACCTCCCAATCTCACTCATCTTGGACAATGTGCCTTTCTAAAAGTGTCTCTCACTATGTCATCATGGGTGGTCTCCTTCATAAGCATGAATTCAACGGTATTCTCTTATGATGCCTCAAAAGTTATGAAATTTCCTTACACAATAAAGGAAGTTCATCTGAATTTGTGGAGGCCACTTTAGTGGTTTAGCTGTCACTAAATGCATTCTTCACCTTGGCTATTATTGGCCAACCTTGAACCATGACTATTGTGACTATGTCAAACATTGTGTGAAATGCCAACAAAATGCTAATCTTCATCACACAATTAATCATGCCTTACAGGTCGCAAGAGACCTTTGGCCTTTCTTTCAATGGGGTTTGGATCTTGTTGGAAAGATCAATCCTCATTCTTCACAACGCCATCAATGGATTATAACTGCTACTGAATATTACACTAAATGGGTAGAATCCATTCCCCTCATTTCTAAAAAATCTCAAGAAAATATGTGAATTCATCAACCATAACATCATTTTTCACTTTGGTTTCCCTCACGACTCATCACTAATAATGGAAAGTAATTCAAAAACAAAACCCTATGAATGTTATGCAACGCTTTTAGCATTCAACTCGTTTCTCATCATATTATTATCCACAAACAAATTGCCAAGCATAATCAACCAATAAAACCTTGAAGAAAATTCTTATGAAAGTAGTTGATGATACTAGGAAGGATTGGCATACACACATTCCTTTTACCTTGTGGGCTTATCACACTATTATTCAAACTTCGACCGCTGCCACACCTTTTTCTCTAGTCTATGGTAATGAGGTTGTCTTGCCTCTCAAAGTCCATATTCCATCTCTCTGCATCTCACTTCAAGACATGCTCAACAACGATGAATTTCACTAGGACAGTTTAACACAACTTGAGTTATTAGATGAACGTCATCTCAATGCTCTTGACCATCTCCAAATCTACCAAAAATGTATCAAATGCACCTACGATAAGTGCATTCACGAGAAAGCCTTCCAGGTTGGTGATCTCATCCTACAGGAAAATCAACATGTAACCAAATAAGAGAAAAGTAAGCGGGGAAAATTTTCTCCTAACTGGCTTGGACCCTATATCGTTACTCATGCCTATGGATCAGGTGCTTATCATTTGTCTTCACTTGAAGGTAAACCCAAACTTGAGCCCCTCAATGCCTTGCATCTTAGACCATTTTATTGTTGAAATCCAATCATATATCACCTTCTATCTATTGACCGCTCGTCCCTTGAGCGTCGATTCACCTTCCATGTTTCCCATTTTGAGGATCAATGACTAAACAAGAATCATGTGATTACCCATCACCTTCAGCCTTATCTTCAATATGAGTACCATGGCTCTACTCATGGCATGATTCTCATGGATACTTTTCATCTTTTTCAAATATGGAATCCCATGGTTGTTCGTCACTTGAAACCATCTCTTTCATAGTTAACCTTTGTGTGTTATGGTTTTGTATTTTAAACAAGAACCTCATCTTCCTCTATAGTCTTTTCCATGACTTAAAATGTCCAAAAGAAAAATGGGATTCAACTCCTTGAGTCAAACTTTCAAAGCAAAACGAGATGACTCCATCAAAAGGGACATCTCTTCTCTCTATCTCGCTACTATTAAGAGAGGTTTTTTGCTCCCTCGAAGGAAAGCTATATAAAGTCATTGCAAAATAAATTAAAATGTTCTGTAAGCTTCCGCATTGATCAACTTCATGAAGACCTTAAGGAGATAATATATTCATCCTCTATAGACTTCCCACATTGATCGGATCTATAAAAAAATGAAGAAAATGACAACTTTTTGTCATGGACTTGCCTATTTTTGATCATGGGTTTCTCGCTAGGTAAACATGTTGTCGTACACTAAGCTACGCTAAACCACCCATTTTCACCTCATTTTCCTCTCACCCTAATTTCCTATCTTCTCAAGGGACTGACCATAATTGTGACATTTCATGATCATGTGACTTTCTTCACCCTTAGAATAGTCCATTATGCAACGCCTTTTAGGGTCTCACGTTCATAAGCCAATCTTTGGTATGATAGACTCATTAAGGTTCTTATCAATTAGGTGGCTCTTTTACCACCTCTTACCATTTACCTTCCTCATTACTTATTGATTATCCTATACAGGACTAGACCATTGACACCTACATTTTAAAATATTTTCACCATCACCTAAGACTCAACCATGCCTATCACCTAAGACTCACAAGGGGTTCACTTAGAAAAAGTATGGTATAACACATTCATTCAAAGGATATTAAAGAATACCCTTTATGTTAGCTTTTACCTCTAATTATTTAATTTATAATACCCCTTCTGTTATATTATTAGAATGAAAAAACCCTATTTTTTCCATGTACCTTACTTACCCATTTTTCCATTACAATTTTATTTACCCCTTTATATTTCTACCCTAATATATCAAATAAAAAATATTTGTATTTCTACCCTAATATATCAAATAGAAAATATATCATGTTTTCTACACAATTATTATTTTCTTAATATGTCTTTTCTCTAGAAAGACATTTTGAAGCCATTCAAGATATATTATCAATTAATGTTAAAATTTAATCATTTATCAATAGTTATTCAAATAATTAAGATGGTGAAATAATGGCATTTTTGTTGAAAAGCATACTCAATCCTACTTTTCTATAATATTATTATTTCTTGGTTAAGAATATCCTAATTGATATTTCCTTATTCAAAAAGAGATTATAATTTAACTTCATGAAAACACTCCTTATGCAATATTAAGGTATTTATTTTTAAAAACTAGGGGTCAAATATTTTAGTTTAATATTAAAATCAAACCCACCTCTACTTAGGCCCACCTCTTTAACCTACCCCCAATACCTAATTCAAAATATTAGTAAATTAAACCCTTTCACCCCCTAATGTCTACCAATATATTGAATTTGATTTTATCAATTTTAATTACCTCAATATGAATGCATGTGCTAGGATATTGCCTAGCTAATGAACCTATCTGCTAAGACTCAACCATGCCTATCACCTAAGACTCAACCATGCCTATGACCTAGACTCAATCATGCCTAAAACCTACCAACCCTTTCCTCTAATTCATCATATTCTTCCCTAGCTTATGGGAGAACTACATCGGCTTGAGGCCCCTTTTCACTGGGGCTATGTAGGAAGCACTTCGAGGGCATGGGGCCCTTAAAGGTTAGCTTGACCACTCTTTACCCTAACCATTTTCCCCACATATTTTCTATTAACATTCTACCATAATTAGTTTCCATTCTTCATAACACTTGGAAATTTACCACACATACATATCTACCATTTTATCACACCATCAAAACATCTAATCAATCATTTCACATTTCTATAATATCAAAGATTTTAGAAATCTACACCATAACATACATATAACTCATCATTTATTTCCCATGTTACTAATAACTTGGACACTAAATCAAAATTACAAACAAGACTCCACCATGCTTAAACCAACCTGACTCAACCATGCCTAAGTGACCTAACACAACCATGCCTCAACCGACCTGACTCCACCATGCCTAAACCAACCTGACTCAACCGTGCCTAAACCGACCTAACTCCACCATGCCTAAACCGACCTGATCCAACCATGGCTAAATTGACCTAACTCCATCATGCCTAAACCGACTTGACTCAATCATGCCTAAGTTGACCTGACTCCATCATGCCTAAGTTGACCTAACTCCATCATGCCTAAGTTTGACTCCATCATGCCTAATCCACCTAGTTTCCACCCATATACATATAACAATGGAAATTAAAGCAACTACATCATCCATACCATAAATATCATTACCTATACCAATGAAATTTTGTACATCAATACAAATGTACACCAATACAAATACATAAAAGTATCTCAAACTCTCATATACAACCTCACCATCTTTGGCACGTAGGTGGTATATGATCAAAATCTCAAAAACTCTCGTGTACATCCTCGCTATCTTTGGCACGCAGGCTAATATATATAAAAATATACAAAAATCTATACCCTAAACATATATGGTGACTAATTGTCACCCCACCTGATGTCCATGCCGGTCTCATCTATCTCCTCCTCCTCTCCTCTAGCCTAACACCCTGCCACCATCTCTCTACCCTCTACGGGTCTAGCCCTCACCTCTTCCTGGCCTGCACTGGTCCGCCTTCGTGAGCTAATAATCTCTCCTGACCCTATCTCTAGTCTCGTTGCCCCCCTGTACTCTCTGCACTATGTGTGCGAGATCTAGTCCTCTCACTCGAGGCCTGTTGTACCCTGTACTCTACATAGGAAGGGACGTCTATCCCGAGTGATAGTCAAATGATCTTGGTAGTACTTGGCCTCATTCAGGGCATCCCTAAATCTGGCCATTGACACTATTTGTGGTAGTGCCATAGGTCTCGCAGCAACTTGTGAACCCTTCCTCCTCTTTGTACCATGGGACCCTGTCCCGCTAATGCTTGTACCATGGAACCCTACCCTGGAGTCTAAGGTGCTCCTCTGTGCTTTATGACCTAGGCCTGTAAGGTCACACCGTGCTCGTGCGGTGGCCAATTGGCCCTACAAACTCGCTACTGCACGTGCTCGCAAGACATCCACCTTTTCCACGTCTCCATCTCCACCTTGTGCGGGTGCCTAGCCCTGTGTAATTTGGGCCTGTAAAGCCACCACCTGTGCCTGTAATGTGGTAACTTGTGCCTCAGACCCCATCAATTACCCTTGTAATACTATGATCTGGGCCTGTAAAGTGGAAACCTACCCCTGCAAAGTATCCCTCTAAACTATAAGGGTAGCCAAGTCTGGCTGCCCTAACCTAGGTGGTGTTGCTCATAGCTGGACTGCCCACCACTGCCTATATCTATCTATAAATTTGGTATCATCAATCCACCTTTGGTTCACTACTTGCTCCTCCTACTTGGTCGGCACTATCGGTTGTGGTAGAGGCATAGGCCTCTCCATGTCGTCCCTCATGTACTGAGGAAATGGTGGTGGCACGCCCTGTGGTAACCTAAACCGCCACCGACCTGTCACATGGGTATCATCTTGTGCTCACCAAAGAAAGAGCCCCTCTATCCACCTCATTAGCTGTAACTTTTCCAACTCCACCGCCATCTACATGTATGAAGGGAAGCCAACATATGACCTCCAAATAATGTCCACTCCAGATAACCCCTCCAACACCGCCTATAATACGCCACATCATGAGTAGCCTGCTTAGCCTGTGCTCTCAAAAAATAGGCAACCAATGCCTATATCCAACCTGAACCGGGCTCAGATCGAATACATCCGGCTAGGGCATACCAATTGGACGTAAACATATGATGTGCTCATATGCCCAGTAGTGGAGAAGAAAGGTGCAACACAAACTAAACCTCCACAACCTCCCGTAGGCCCACAACTCCATGTACAGCTGCACCAAGAATGCTGGTGCCCAAGAAAAATGAGTCCTATCCTCCATCATGTCATGGAGAACCCCCATCAATGCCCATGGGAATCTCCCACCCTCTACATCTGGCAACGCAAAATAACACACCGCTCCATGATCAGGACCACTAACCTCATCTCCTCAGGATGGGCCACATACATATCTCCATAGCTCAGGCTCGTCGCTATGGAACCTCATCTCTACCATCCCCTCTCCAAACACCGTCAACATCAACTCCTATGATGCCTATGAAGAAATAGAATAAACCTACGTCCCCACTATCGGTAACTATAATATCCTATACACGTCCTCTAGGGTGATTGTGATCTCACCCATTGCAGATGAAATGTGTTGGTCATTGAATCCCATCTATCGATGAGTGTGACCATCAAGCTTGGATCTCGAACTATGTGCTTGTATCGTCTAACCCCAATAAGGTCGACATCTATAATGTGACACCACTCCTCTTCCATCATGCTCCCTCATACCGCTAATAACAGAGGTAGTACTTTGTCTCTCATCCATAACTGGTCCCTAGCCTGCACCCAATAAACCACACCATTATTAAATCTTGACCATACCTAACATATCACTTACCCGACTAACCTATTCTGAAAATCTTATTATTTATTTCCCCACAACCCTAACGACCTACCCCTTTCCCCATCCCACTTTCACACCCCTCAACTCATATCATATATACCTTTTACCCTACCTATTCTCAACACACTTACATTTATACCTCATTGCCTCTCTTTCTCTTTCCCTCCCATCATAACCCTTTCTTGATCTATTTTTCCTCAAAATTTGACCAACATCGGTCCATCTTGACCAACATCGGTCACCACTTGCTATTTGACCGACCAATGCAAGCTATGGAAAACCGATGTCGATCACCCTTGACCGATGTCGGTCACTGTCGCACTGACCAAACCCACAAAACCCTCCCCCATTTCTCAAAATTTAACCATACCAACCTAAATACCTACCCTATCCTACCCAAATCTCCCTTACCTTCCTCCCTACCCCTATTTAACCCACATTGGACTTCCTACCCTTCCTATTTCATCACTTTTACTTCCAAATTCAAATTTAATTCCTACCAAAACCATTTCTACCCAAACCAATTTCTACAAATTATTTCAACTAACAAGAGTAGAATTGGATCAAATCTTACCTCATCTCGGTTCCTTTGGCATGGTGGTATGTCTAGCCACTACACTGGTGGCCCACTCAAACCCTCTCCCACCTTTGCCATGCCAAAATCCACTCCTCACCTGCAACCAATCAAATTGATCACACCACTCTTGTAGACCCATATACTAGCTCCTCTCACCAACTCATAATCTATAGCTCATCCCAATACAATGCCTTGTCCTTCTCTCTCGGAAAGATGCAAAAAGGTCAAATGGTTATGTCATTTTCTCAAAATTCACAACACAACAATGATTCTATAAATTATAAAATTTTTATTTTATAAACCAAAATCAACTGACCGATGTTGGTCATATTTGTGCCCTAGCCCACTGACGTCGGTCACGCTATAACCAACATCAGTCACCCTTAAAGCTATTTTTCCTTGCTAAAATTCCTTTTTATCTACAACCATTAGTGCTCACACACCTTTATCATTCCAGAAACCTATTGAACCATACCTACAAGCCCAAACTACCCCTACATTTCCTTTGTTGCATCTTAGGATTTGTTATTTTACCTATACCTTAGTCTTACCCGTGCCATGACATATTTACCTTAACCTGACCTACTTGGTGTGACCATTGACCTTATGTACTCGCTATACCTTGTGATTCTATTACCTACATTTTTTAGCCTAACAACCATACCTTTCCTATTTCTGTGCCGTTTATCCCAACCCAAACCTTTGGTGTATTGAAACATACCTAAACGTTCCTGCACCTGACCTACGTTGTGTTTTTGGACCATATCCTATACCTTGGATACTTGAATCACTTCACCCTTTTTTGGATAAACCTATCGAACTTGGAAGATGTAGAGTTGGAAAGATTTTCAACTTGGTACCATGTTGCAATCTATACGTGTGTGTGTGTGTATTTGATTGTCATTACCCATTACCCGATTTTGAGACCCTGGCCTATTACCTATTACCCGAGTTGACCACTACCCTTCCCCACCTACACATTTGTCAAGACACTCACCAATTTTGTATTACACCTCATCAGTTCCTGGTTTGAGGGGGATCACCTTCACCCACACATGGGGCAACCACTTCTTATTTTTGTCAGCATCGCTTACCAATACAAGCTATGCAACAAAAGGAGAAAAATGTAGACACCAAATTTAGGTCACACTCCCCCTTTACCCACATGTATATTAATTTAATTACCCAAATTAAATTAATACCCATGATCACAATATTCATTATTTAATTACCTTAATTAAACTAATTTCCACCTCACCTAGACACCTCACCCCACCACCTCACCTAGACACCTCATCAAAAACCTATTCTTAGCATATTTCCCTTTTACTAGGACTCAATATTCACTCACCATAACCAACTAAGACTTATTTCAACCCTAAAATCACATGTCTATTCTTCCTCTAACCACATTCCCACTTATCTGAGGTCAACATTTCATTTTGATCTGGGAGAATAGACAGAGCTAGCCAAAAAGATTTCCAAGATCTGTCATTTTTAGTAAACCTAGGATTTCCTACCTTAACCAACGCCAGTCAATCCTAAACTAACTCCAGTCACCCTAAACCATCGTCAGTTACCATATGGTCATTTTGGTAACCTTCTTTGAGAGGTTGGAAGAATTGTTGAAGTCTTGGAGAAGAGACATATGCATGTAAGCACGCACCAGAGCACTCTTGCACATTTAGAAACCCTGAACTAACAACCAAGCACTGATCTGAAAGGAAAGCATTCATGAAAACATTCCAGGAAGCACAACCATAACACTAAGAACCAGGTTACATGGATCAACCATCACCTCTATCCAACAACCAGGTCTGCAAACACCAAGTAAGTACCTTTAGATCTGCACCTTCCCATATTTATTTAGATTAGTTTCTTCATGTTTGTTTGATGGTTCTAGTCTCCCTTACATCCCATCATCTCTCACCCTCATGAAAATCCCTCCATCCAATCACCTACATCCTTTTAACCCCCATACCTAACTCCAGAAACCCTTGAATATCTGTAACATTACCATCTACCTCCACGTTACCTATTCATTCTCTAGGCAATCTCAGAGAATCACCAAAACCCACCTTCACTAAGTTTCCATCAACTCGACCCTACCAATGTTGGTTAACCTGAACCGTCATCGGTTTCCCCTCAACCGACATCGGTCATACCATACCGATGTTGGTCTCTATGTTTGGAAAACCTGCCTATAATAACAACCTCATACCTTTCACCCAAATAACCCAAATCACCTAAAGCTTGACCTTGACTTGTCCCCACCACTTTATTTACCTGTCTGACTTCTAGATCTGATCATAACCTAGCCTGTTAGATTAGATTTGTTTATTGTACTTGAATGAGATACCTAAATCATATCAACTATAGTAGGACATTATTGGTTCATATTACTTCTTGCATTAAGTTATTTTAAACAGTGGATTGACAACCATCTAGGAAGTAACACACTTCCCAGATCTAGCATACGTTAGGCAGTTCACTAGCATATATTGTTTAATATTCCTTTTGTGGCCTTGTTTGTTTTCATAGGTAGTCCCTCCTAGCAAAAAGTAATTTCTCGTAATCAACATTGGATTGGTAAAACAGAACGCATGCACTTTACCTTCCACCTTCACTCACATGTATTCCTCCTTCCCCTTACCATATCTGTTTTTCTCTTACGTACACACAATATTTGGCAAAGCAATACCATGAATACCATGTCTTGAAGTTGAATAATTTCTTGTATATTCTTTCTAGGCTTTAGAATAAACTTGTTTTTGTATAAGAAAATTGTTCTAGGGATGATTGTTATCTTCTTCAATTTTTACTTTGGATTGTACTCTTGCTCCAACTTTTTATGAGATGATTATTGGTGATCGGGACTATTAAACCTTATTTTCCACTTTGTTTTTTTTCTTATTGAGTTATCATTCCCTTAAGTTCTAAAAATGGAGTCTCTTGCTTAAATAAGTATCTATTTTTCATTTGTTTCAACATCTCACTGAGTTACTTACACAATCACCACTAAAAATATTAAATTAAAAATATAGAGCTAGTGTGTCCCTTCTAATGACCTCCTTCACTTTATTTTTACAATTTGGGATTATGTTCTCATGGTATTATTATTGAAACTGATTTTCATTCTTCTCTTTATCTTTTTGGTCCACCTTTCATGAATATTACCCTCTTGTTTAGAAACTGATTGCTCAATGGTATTCACATGCTCAAAATTTTTCTCCTTTTTTCTTTGTTCTTATTCTCCTGAGAGATCTAATTTGTCTCTCTTTCCTATGAGGTTTGAAAATTCATCATTCTCATCTTCTTTGCTTCTTCTCTTTTGAAGGTTTCCTTGATATTCCTCTTCTCCAATCAACCATTTCCACATCCTCTTGACTGTACTTACCTTATTTACCACCGTGTTATGCTTCCTTTCAGATATTACTCATGATGATTCAAGATCATATCTATCCTCCCATTGTAAATATTCCTGTACACTCATCAACACAACTCTTAAATTACCTTCATTCCATGCACTGTTGTCCTTTAAAGGGTTTAATGTGTGCTTAACACCATTCTTCATTAAAGTATAAGTATTTTCCCTACCATCATGAATATCCCTCCTATCAAACTTCCAAGGTCTTCCAAGTAAGACATGACAAGCATCCATGGGCATCACATAACAAAGAACCTCATCCTTATAACTACCAATTTGCATGTTTACAATGAACTTCTCACTCACTAACGTTTGATGATTCCTTTGAACCCAATACACTTTGTAGAGATTAGGATGTATATTTTTTTTCAATATTAAATTTTCTAATATTTTAGAAGACCCCAAATAATCTATTCTTCCATTATGGATAATGAGTCTACAACACTTACCTTTAGATTTACACATTGTCTTGAATAAGGTTCTTCTTTAGATTGGTTCTTCAACTTCCTTGCTTGGTTTCATTAACACTCTTCTCATCATCAATGCCTCTCTTGTTTTAGGTTCTTCAATGTGTGATGGTGATCCCACACTCTCTTCTTCATCAACATGTATAATATGATTTCTTGCTTCACTTACCCTACTACCAATTGATTGAGGGTTCTATAGACACTCATATGATTTATGACCAACAAAATTATTGCATTTAAAACACTTTCCTTGAAACTCTCCTCTTCCTCTTCCAAAGTCACCTATTACTCTATAATGATAACTTCCTCTTGAGTAGTCACCTCTTGTAGCACTTTACACTTATGAGATAATTTATTCTTCTTCTTGAATTTGTTAATGCTATGGTTTACTTTTTTTTTGTCCTATACCTCGATTCCTGTAGCTATGCCTCTATAATATTTTACTTTCTTTCTAAACAAAATTTTCTCTACTTTCAAGGTTGTTTGGTAAGCTTCTTCCACTGTTCTTAGAGTGAGAAAAATGATTTCATCCTGAATGTTAAGCCTTAATGCATTCAAATACCTTACTACTTCTTCAAAATATCCCTCAATATGACCTGATCTCATAGCCAACTTATAGTATTCATCAGTATAATCCGCCACACTCATCTCTCTTTGCCATAAATTTTATAATTTCTTAAACAAGATTGTTTAGTAGTCAACTAATATAAAATTTCCTCTTAACTTAGAAACCATCATATACCAAGATTATATTTTATCCTTTTCTCTAATTAATCTTTCTTCTTATACAAAGTCCCACCAAATAGTTGCATGCCCTATAAATTTAGTACAAGAAAATTTTACCTTTTTGTCTTCATCTATTCCCTCAAAATCAAAGTATTTGTCCATCTCAGTGATCCAATTAATCAAGTATTCTAGATGTAGACTTCCTCCATACTTTGGAACCTTCATTTTTTTCTTAGAACCTACTCCCATAACTAATTTCAAGAGTTTCACATATGGACCATATTCTTATGTAACTATTTCTTCTACCAATTCTTCTTCTACCTCTTCTTTTATATCACTTTCCTCTACTAGTATCATGCCTCTTATTTGAGCAAACTCTAAAGATCCCAACCTATCTTGTATATTACTTAGTATGGATACCCACTCATTCTCTCTAGGATGTCCTATATGGAATCCTATTCTCATCCTTTCTCTTCGAGCCATCTTGTTTTTCCTCTCTTTTTTCTTCTTTGCAAAGTTCCGTTTCATAGTTTCTTGTTTATTCAACCTTTCTTTCTCTCTCAACTTCTTGGAAATATTTTTTTTCTATTCCAAGATAAAAACCTTCTTTGATACCATATGATGAAAATATCTCCAATATAAAAAGGAATAATTTTTTTTTGGCTAATCACAAATTCACTTGTAAAATCCTTCTTCTTGATAATTATATTTGGTTTCCTAACATTAGAACTAGCTCTTCCAACTAGTGAATTGTATTGAAGAAGCTTCTGGATAATTTTGAATTCTAAATACTCTTTCTAACACTATTTATCCATGTTAATAAACTCTTGAATATGTATACAATTAAAGGAAATCAGTCCATCCATATTTAATCCTTATACATGCCTTATCTCCCACTAGCCCTCTTGACACATAAAGCTTATTGTTTAGAAGAAAGCTGCTAGGATTGTTGAGAAAGTGGGCATAGTTTTAGATAACCTTTATGAAACTAGTGATTCATGCAAAAATTTTAATCCTCAAGTCCAAATTTAACCCCTATTTCATTAATTTTATTTTGTCAAATAGGTCTCCAATTAGGTCTGTTTCACATATATCCCAACCGTCAAGAATTTATGATCGTATGGAGGCTTACCAATAGTTAAAAACTTGAAAATATGTAATAAGGAGTGCTCAAAAGATTTCTTTAAAATTTTATGCCAAAACTCAATGATTAATTCCTACAAACAAGATTTTTTCCTAAACCCCACCTGCGAAGCTCGACACGGAAGAACAATGTTTTAAATTTTTTTCAAACTTTTAAACCTAAAATTTTATCTATATGTCTGTATAGTCCCTTACCACGTTCATGAGTATGTTTTAAATATAAAATCAAAAATATTTAATGAAATGGGATATTCACCTTTGTTAAAAACAAAGTATTATCCCTTCTACAGTCTATACATGATCTAAGAATAATTTTCCCACATTTTCAAGCTTCCAAACTTTGAAAAAAATAAGAACATATTCTAAAATCACTGAATGGACTAGTTAGATGAGAATATTCAATAGTTTCAATAAATAACTTGAGTTTCACATTCAAAATCACCCTTCTTGATTTTCCTACACACACAATCCTCCTTCAAGAACACAGTTATTTCTTTTTCTCTCTTTTAAATACCTTCCTCACTCTTCCTTGATTGTTTTAAGTAGAATATAATCCATAAGTAAATTTATTCCACCATACATTCTTACCATTTACACATTCTTACATTAGAACCCTCTTCTTCTCAAAATGACTTAGAAGGACTAAAGGAGAAGAATACATTTTGTTGAAAATACTACAATTTTATCAAGTCCACATTCCAAGATATGTTTTAAACACTTACACATGATTATACCACCATAATAAAACATCTTAACTTACCGAAACACTCCAAGATTACACTAAATTCCCAATTTCCCAACTAGGAAATTTAAATCTAGTTTGGGCTCGAAAACTCATTTCATGCCAAAATTAGAATTTTAATGGACCCTATGACCTCTAAACATCTCGAATAGCCTATTTATCCCCTCTTAACATGCTCTAAATAATTTTTTTACTATAAGAAGCTTTCTTAGATGATGGTCATACATCAACCGTACTAAGTTTTGTGTTACTATACTTGATTCTCTATTTGAACCATTGTAAACTTTTTATTTTCTGAAAATATGTTATTTTCATTATCCAAATTGTACTATACAAAATTGGTAGACAAACGAAAAAAATGATAGTTGATTTTTTCTAAGATTGATAGTTTTTGCCATTGATTTTTGTGTTTGAAAATATCTATAATCCACATATGTTACTTGAATAATTGTATTTTTTATTTCTATTTGAAGGCGAGCTTATGTTTCTATGATAGGCCCATTAAATTCCTCTACTTTGAGATGAGGGAAATATGTTATATATCACTTAGATCAAAATAAAAATGAATTGTATCATGTCATGTATGGCGTATAACATAATCTTAAAAATGTGAATGGAAGACACACATGTTGTCAAGATGATATAGATGTGTAATCAACCATGTAGAGGTATTTCATGATGTATATCATGAAACTAAATGTAACAAGCACACAAGCTCAACAAATAATGTCACACACAATGCAAAGAGGCCACATAAAAGGGTACATGAGTGTTGTATAAACAATAAAGGGCCAAAGTTACACAAAAGAAATGTTATTCAAGCAAGATACAAGGGACACTAGTGTTTCTCACATAAAACAAAGGCCAAGGGTCACACACAAGAGACAAGTTAAATAATGAATCCATTATGCAAGAAAGTAAACATCAATAAGAGGTGCATACATAAAAAATAACTAGTCTATATAATCCATATATGTTAGTATCAACTCCTTGTAGAAACATATTGCAATGTAATCCATGAACATGAGAAATACATGTCTTAGAAATAGAAAGAGTTGCGAAATAAAATAGGTAAAACCTTGTTTAGTGTAATTTTTATAGAAATATGCCTCCATTAAGATAAGACCATTGAGGAAAGGAAATAACAACATATAAAATCCATATATGATCATGTACGCCCTACATAAAACTCACATGCAATGTGAGATGCATATATGTATAGAAAAAAAGCATTCTATCTATGAAATCTAGCAAATCATATGATAAATAACATGTAGTAACTCAATTCATATATATAGGTCCTAATATATATATATATATATATATATATATATATATATATGAATATGAATATGAATTTTGGATTTAAACCGTTTTTCCTACCAATAGAATGGTGAGACATAAGAGGTATTCATACGATAGAATATGAAAAGGAGAATTTTCTAGGATGAAACATGCTTGATGTGGGTGTGTGGGAATATAAAAAGGAATAAAATGTTGTAATGTAATGATGCATGTGCATATAAGGATGTACAGCTATAAGATATTATGATTTGGTGGAGATTGTGTCATTGTAATCTTCCACTATAGGATATGTTGATTTACTTGAGATGTTATTGTATAAGTCATTGAAAATATGTTTGTGAACTTAGTCATGGTTTTTTCTATTGAGGTGGTAATGTAGGAGTGTATACCACTAGACTAGGAGTGATTTCAAGAGATATAATTTCCATGGGTGCTATGACTATTTGGGTGTAAGGATATGATTATTGTTAGAATGAGGATCAAATGTCATAGGTCATAAAGGGATGCTCAAAACATTAATAACTTGATTGAAATATAAATATTTGATGCGTTGATGTGTGGTATAAATAATTGCATAGAGATTTTGATACAAAAGGTATCCTAACAACATGTCACATATCCTTGAAGTATAAATAACCAAAAATGGTGTGGGCAAGTTAGCTAATCCCACTTGAATAGGTAACATGATATGTCCAAATGCATTACGTGTATGTTTGATAAACCCTTTAATAAATCATGAAGTTTATTGTCAAATTTTCTTATTATACCCATGTTAGCAAGTAAAATGTCTAGGCATTTTACATGACAACCCTAATGAAAAGTTTGGTCATCTCTCGAGAAAGTTGGTAAAAATTGTCAAATTCGCCTCTTTGCATGAATAAAATTATGTTAAATGTTTGTGAGCCTCGGGTGTTGCCGAGAATCCATACCATAGCCATTGGAAACATGTAAAACATACTAAATGATGGTATATTCAAAGTAAGATTTTAGAAACATTAGGAATGGAAACCCTTCATGAGTGTAAAGCCTTTTCTTTAATCAAGTGTCAAATTGCACAAAAGATTTCAGGAGCTCGGGTGAATTAGGAAGCCACTGTAAGTAATAAAAAAATTCTTATAGAGTTCCTCATATGGATATGGAATTATTTTTGGTCTTATTCATTGTATTTTTTTCTATGGCAAAAAATTACTTGTTGCTTTCTGTTATGGCTACTTGGGCCATTTTTGGGTTTTACTCAAAAATCAATGAGTAAGAACTTTAAGATCTTAAAAATGGATGGAATGGACTCACTTGAATGTTTTCCACTAAGATAATGTATCATATGGCCCTGAAATTCCTACTCTTACTATGGGAATGAAAGTTGCACTATTTAATTTTTGCCCAAGCTTCCAAATGCACTTTTGGGAACTTTAGTTCCTCTTCACAACCAAAAATGCACTTTTGTGAAATTAAGTGACTTCTAAGATTCTCTTTTACATGTACTTTTGCAGTTCCATATTCTAATTTTGAGTTGACATGAACTTAAGTGACTCCCAAGGTTCTAATTTTGAGTTGGCATGTAATTTATTAGATTATTTGTTCTAATTTTGCATTGGCTTGCATTTTTGTCACTTTATGTTCCATATGAAAACAAAAGGTGTGCCTAGGCTCCATATGGGAACCAAAAATGCACTTTTGTTCCTTATGAGAATCCAAAATGCACTTTTGGAACCTTGAGTTCCCTCTCCTAACAAAAATGCATCCAAGGTTCCTCATGACATTCAAAAGTGAGTTTTCCCTCCAAAATTCAAGTTAAAAATGCTTAAAGTTCTTCCCAAACTACTAAAATTAATTTTATAACCTAAATAACATTCTTCTTTACTCCATGAAATCCATGGAAGCCATGAAAAACCATCTCCATGACCTAGCATCAAAGAACGTAATTTTACTCATTGTTAGCGACTTCATGGATTGCAAAAAGGTACTCTTCTCTAGAATGCATTAAAGATGATGTATGATTCAAGGGTTGTAAAAAAATAATATTTTTGTCTATTCACTTGAGGGTTTTTGTTGGAAAAAACCATTGTTTTCCCAAGTTCTTCGAAAATTTCAAATCTCATACCTTGTGATCCCCAAGGCCTAATCCCATTAAATTTTACCCATGAAATCCATTTGAAAATTCCTTAAAATTGACCCATTATAATTTTTTGGGAGTGCAAGGATTCATTAAATTTTATTTGATTCATTAAAGATTGTAAACACCATTAAAAAACTCATTTTATAAATATAACTTATTTTGCTATTTATCACAATTTCCAATGAGAGATCTTCATAAAAATTAGAGAATTCCTTACTCTCTAAAACATATATCAAATGGATAAAGTCTCATATAGTTTGGATAATTATTTATATTATGGTGTTCTAATTAATGTTATAACTGAAAACCCCATTAAAAGAAGTTAGTTGTGTCCAAAATCCATTTTGTCATTTCTTGTTGATTACCATGGAGGAATTGTCTCAAATTTAGAGGATATCGTCTCCTTAAAAATACCTTTCATTAAAATTCATTAATGTTTTGTTTCAATTATTATTTATCCTAGATTGATAAAATCCATATTTTAATTGTCACTTCATTAAAATCCTACTTTTGAAACCTTGAAAAATCAAAATTTACGATCAAGTACTAGTTTACCATTGCCAAATTTGTTGATAGAATCCTTCCAAATATGAATTTCAAGTATTCCAGATATAAACCCATCTTCATTATAATCACTTAAATGTCTAATATCAAAAATAATAATGTAAATTTCATGTATTTTGAGGACGTAAGAATGAGGATGACAAAAGTTAGAAATACTCCAATGGTAGATAGAATATTCGTAGTGGCTTGTATTGGGCTATACGTTTCCTTCACTATTTAATTTATAGATTTATTATTGACATGTTCATATCACTATGATCCATTAAATTGAGAAATCAAATTGGAAAATGGCTCACTATTGTTCAACTCAATGGTGAAAGATTGTAATAATTCTCAAGTGCGGTGCATATAGAAATTTGTGCATAAAATGTATTTTCATACATCATGAATAAATGATATGAGTATTGGAAGAAAAACTATCCACTTTTCCATTTTTTTATTATAAGTGATACTAGGATTTAAATTCTTTGTATTTCATATCTTTGTAGGCATAATTTTTGACATACATTAACAATTCATGAATGGTGAACACTTTATGCTTTCAGGTGTCTATTGTCATCTTTGTAGCTACTACCCATGTTCTTTTCCTCATGTGAGAAAGAGGGTTTCCCTTATTTTGTGATTATCCTTGAGTTTTCCCAACATCCCTCTGTGTTTATCCTATTGTGGACTCCTCCCTTACAACTTCTCACATCTATATTCCCCCATTCTCCTTTATCTCCCTTTATGGTGCTTTTTGGTTAAAAGTATCCAAAAATCTAAAAAAATCACAAAGCATACGAGGGATTTTCCCCTCTCAAATGTAGAGGAATATCACCATGTCAATAGATGATATATCTATGGTTAGATAATTCTATGCAAATTTCATAGTACAAGTCATTGAAATCAATAAAATAATCAAAGTGACATACCATATAACTAACAATCTCAAATAAGTAAGAAATGTTATTATGCATACATTTTCACTTAAATAGTTTTTTTTTTTATTATTGGCAAATAGTTTTTTGAAAGGGACTATACCCTTGATTACAAAAGATGGCCTAGAAGCCAGGATAAGAATGAGAACCAGAGAGAAAAGGATCAGAATCCAAATGTGACAATGAAGTTCAAAGTAGCCAAAAAACAGCTACCTAGACAAGACAAAACAACAAAATTACTGCAAACAAGCAGTAAAGGGACCGCAAAAAAACAACAAAAGAACATACAAGAACAACAAAAGCATCTACAACTACTTTTTTGCAGCTTTGTCAATGTTGGTTTTGATATTCTTCCAGGACTTGAACATACCCAAAGTAGTCATGTGGGCAGCGTCATTATAATCCAGCTGCTCAATGGCCTTCTTGCTTTCCTTATCATTACCCCAAAGTGTTGTCGGAACTCCGCTGAGGTTGGAGACACTTTTGACATGTTGCTCAATGAACTCCTCAATCGCCCTGAATATGGCCATGTTGTAATCATGTCGAGTTTTGGCCTTCCCTAAACGGGAGTCTAAGGAGTGCAGTTTCTTGTAGATATCATCAATTTGGCTGCTGTCAATTTCCTCCTCCTCCTCCTTCTTCCTCTTACCTTTCTGTTTTGCCAAGTTCTTAACTTCATCCTTCAACAGTTTCATATCAGCCTCTAAGGCTTCCAGTCTTTTTGAGGAGCTTTCCAAATGCACATCCTGGGACTGGCACTGCTGATATTCAGGAGGTCATGTGCAATTTCAAATTCATGAGAACCCTTCTCCACAGCAAGAGCCTCAAGGTTAAGTTTTCTGGAAGCCCTGGTAACCGGTCTGTGTGAGGAAGAGGCTAAGTGGGGGGTGGGATCAGCAGTAGGGGAATGGGAGAAGAAGCCTGGATGGCCGGCAGGGGGGTGACAGTAGCGGTGGCGGGGGCAGAGAAAGGAGAAACAGGGCTGGCAGCAGCAGAACCCAGCAGAGGGGGAATCGAGCTAGGGGAGGAAGGGAGACCAGGAAATTTGAGAAGGCAAAGCATTTGTGCAGCAACAAAATGAGCCCTTGGTGTAAAGGAACCACCGGGAATGCTTTTGAAACTCCAGAATGGAGCGCTCAAGAGAGTTCAGCAAGTAATGGGGGAAACAAACCAAACGATCCCTACGGAAGTGGTTAAGAAAAATAAGGTGTTTAGCAGGAACAGTGACAAACCTTCCTTCCAAGGATATGAACCGTATCATCATGCGGGTAACTTCATCATATGGCGGAGGGATCGAGCTAACAAGCAGGCCCGCTGTAACATAGGTCAGCTTCTCAGCTCCCTCCACAAATCTTCTCTCTTCAACCTCTCTATCGACCCTTTTGTTGAAGAAACGGAAGCCCTCCAAACCAAGGCCGGTCGCTTCAACAATAAGTTCTTCATTGACTAAGATCTTCTGCCCCCCATATTCCACTGTCCTCTCCTTCCAATCCTTCACAAAATGCACCGAGATGCTCTGATCATGTCCCTGGACCTTTTCCATGAAGTTTGTTATGCCACCCTTGCTAAGAATGCTCCACAGCTCAATATTATCTTTCCAGTCTGGGTCCACACTAGGCTCAATTTGACAAGGAGGACCCCCCATCTTCTCTACTTTGAACTGTTTGCAACAAATTCCTAACTGATCACTAAAGCTAGTCCACTTTTTGCTATAGTAATCCACACAATATTGGAAATAAGAGCCGTTTCTTTTCCCACGATCGGTTGCGTGTCTGCTGATCTGAGCCTACGGAAAATCACATGTGGCAATGTTGGTCGTCGATAGGACTTTACGAAGAGCAATGATCGAGGGGGACAAGAAGTCCCTCCTCTTTAATGGGAGAGGTTCCCTTATTCAGAAACGAACCTATTTACAAATGTACAAGGCATGATTTGTTGGTTAAACTTGGATATTACGAAAGTTTTTTCTATGAAGATCATCAATTACAAAAGGACTGAGGAAAAAGAGTATGGGAAAGAGCAGAAAGGCAACATACAGAATTATAGATATCAGAGTAATTCTTTATGTATGCGAAGTCACAGTAAATTGAAACAAGATCATTTGTATTGGATAAATGAGATGGAATTTAGAGACACAAAGTTCTGTAAATAACATCTGCTAGAACACAAAGTTTCTTAACATAACACAGATTCATTAATCAAGGACACAAAGTTCCTTCTTGGTTATACAAGATCACCAGGCTTGCAAAGTTGAAGAGTATGCAATCGGTGAGACTAACAAACTTGAGACAAATGATCTTCACAAAGAAAATAAATGAAAGCTTAGGAATAACGAGAGATCAGATAGACAAAGAATGGAAAGTCCTTCTGTATTGATTTCTTTATAATCTATTTACACTTTTCGGAAAATAAGCCAAGTTCTTCCTCCCTTTTAGAATGGCGTGGAAAGGCCATTATATAGCTTACAAGTCAGTTACTCTTTGTAACTACTTCTTTTAACTAAAGATTAGTTAAGGATTGCCAATCGCAATACCTCAACTTATTACAATGAATCCGAGAAAAAGAAATAGAAAAGAAGAGAAGAATAAGGAGAAGAAGACAGGTGGTCGGTCACTGAGAGGGACCCACTGACTTCAAAATTCACTGCCTGAATCTCTTCAATGACTTGGCTATGTCTCTGCCACGAGGGACTGATGTGTTGGCTGTAGACTGACCCCAAAAACCGAGACACTTCTCCATTTCTTTATCAAACTCGATATGAGTATGATAATCTTTGTTTTTGCTTCTTGATGGCAGATTGAAGAGAGCAGACCTCCTTCATTTTCTCCTTGGAGATGGAGCTTTCCTTGAATAGATTATCTTTGACAAAAGCTCTGAAATGAGCTTTGATTTCTTACAGGGAAAGGAGTACACCAGAAGTTTTATCTTGAAGATGGCAGTGTATATCTTTGAAAGCAGAGACCACCAGTGTCTTGAAAGCTTCACCCTTCTGCCAACTGTTCTTCAGCTCTCCCAAAGCCTCCTCCAAGACTTTGATTTTCCACTCCACACTGTAAACCCAGGACTTTGATAGATTATCCTTTGCATCATCAAAAACCTTATTTGCCAGTAAGACGTTCTCATCTGTCTGTCCCATAAGGCGGAGGTCTACTATGCAACTACTCCAGAGCTTGAGCTCTTTATCCATGATCCCGATAGTAGAGGACAACTTCTGTTGCAAATTATTCACTTTTCCATGGAGTTTGAAAGCTTCATCGATGAAGTTCAACCCTGCAACAAGCATATCATCCACCATGGCTTCCATAGCTCTGCCATAGACAGAATACTTGTGCATGTCTTTGATACTCTGTACTTCATCTTGGCTCAAAATTACAGGTGGTGGAAGAGTGGTCAATGGAGTAGGGTCTAAAAATTTGTCCTTAGACAAAAGAGACTTGATGAAACCTGTGAGAATTTGGGCCTGTTCTTCTAATTGCTCAATAGTTTGCTGCCCTTTTTCTACCCTCCCAATGACTCTTGTGACTGTTTCTGGAGGTTATGAATCTCACCTTCAGGAGTAGACTCTCCCATTGGGATTCTCGAGAGCTCTAAGTCAGATACCTGCAAGTCCTGCTCTGATTTATCCGTTGTAGGCTTGGCAATCTCCAGGAATTGCTGACCTTGAGCATCAGACACTATTCTGGAGATAGTTCTGGCTTTCTTGGCATGAGAAGGAGTGGTGCCCAACAAGGCTGCGACAACATCAAAATTTGACCCTGAACTCCGAGAGGAAAATTTTCTCTTCCTATTGTCAACCAAAGGTTGCACCCACACAAAAGAGGAAGAGGAATCAGCAGGAGGAGCAAGAGGGCCAAGAGACATAGAGCTCATGACACTCAAGGTCTGTGCAGCTGTTGACTCGAGTTGAGAGGTGAGTGGGGCACTTGGGGCAATTGCGGCAGAAGAGTCAACATCACCTGAAAGCTCAGTGCTCTGGATTTCTTTGTCTTTATCAGCTGGATCTTCAGGAGCACTTGCAAGAGTTGGTACTTCGCTTTCTTCACTTTCACTGAGAACAATGATGTTCTCTGGTCCCATAGGCAACTCTGCCTGCTTTCTTTGAGGGTCACTTTCCACAGGCTCCTTCTTAACCTCCTTGAGCTTCTTCTGGTACACTTGAGTGGATGAAGAAGGAGTAGAAGCTGCAGGTCCTTGTATTGATGAGGCAGGAGGGGTCTTCACTGGTGTTTCTGACCTTGGAATAGATGCTTCTCTTCTTGGTGTTGAAGCATCCTTAGAAGAGGATTCTCCTGAATGCCTCCTGAATTCTCGAACCATCCTGTCAAACCAGACCTTAGTCGACTAAGGCGGAGCAAGGATCTCAGCCAGATCATCCCTCTCTTTCCTGTTCCAATCCAGGTCCTCCAAAGGAGTGTGCTTAACCACATTTTCATACTCATACGAGTATAGATCAGAATTGTCATCCTGGAGACCTTCAGGAACTTGGTACAGACCAAGTTCTTGGATCAATTACAGGGAGAACCTGCCACAATGCCTTCTCCTGGCTTCAAAATCATCTACACAAACGGTCGGCCGAAGAGAAAGTGAGTCTTACGTATCTCGCCCTATGATGGTAGATTATCTTGATGTTCTGTTCAATAAACTTCTTCAAGTCAAAGTAGGTTCTTGGCTTGAAGAAATGAACAGTGATAGGAACCAGGGCTCTCTCTATGTTCTGTGCGTCCAGGGCTGTTTTGCAAGTGTAGTTTCCCAGAGAGATGGGAAAGTGCAAGCCAGAAATCTTCTTGTCCCTGCAGGTTCTGTGCAGTTTGTCTAACTGCGCATACTTCGATCAAAGCCATCTTATCATTACAGAACATGGGAAGCCGCAGAGGGGTGCTCTCATAGCCAGCAAGCCTGATATAAGAAAAATTCCTGAATTGGATGAAATAAGCACCATATTGCGATATCAAGTTCATGGCTTCATCTGAAAACCTTCTAGCAGTATCACCTTCAAGCAGTCTGACCATGTACATGGTGAAAGCATCATTGACCCTTCTGAAATTATGATTGCTGGTCTCCAGGGTGAACTGCGGACAGTAAGCATATACTGGATCATCTTTGTGAGCGTCGATGTAAGAAAAGCCAAACCATTGCCGTGACGCTACTGTGGGGGCATACCAGTGCACGAAGTCATATAGAACTTCTTCGTTTGCTGCACATTAGACATTTGCTCCATTAATTTCATGCTTATGATTTCCGCCCAATTGATATTTTGCGTTCCTTCGCACACCATGCTGATGAGCGGGCACATCTAGAAGTGAAATTCGTTGGTAGAGGGAAAACCCATAACCCGAGCCAGCAAGATTATGAAGTCTGACAACTCTTCATTGAAATCTACTCGGAAGAGGGTTTTGGTCAGACGAGAAGCTCCTTTCTTAGGGTTCTTCAGCCAGGACTTCGCCACTCGTGCCTTATATTTGTCACTGTCTTGGTCGAACAGGGCCTGTGCTTGATCCCGGGAAATGACTATGGCATTATCCATCTCTGGAATCCTCAGAGCAGTGCTAATGGCGCAGCATCCAGTTTGGCGATGAGTTCCCCATGTATATTGGTCAATTCACTCGAAGCGGGGTCGAAGTGAGCTCCGCATGAAAGCACGGTATCAGCACACTGTACTGAGATTGGGAAACCTCCAGCAAAAGCCAAACCACTATCGTGAATCATCTGCGCCATTGGTGTAGGGTTTGCGTCCGCCATTCTTGCCCAAAAATCACTGAAATCAAGATGACGAGCTTCGCTGTCCCCAATATTGCGAACGGCAGACTCAAGTGGAGAAATTTGTTCCTGTCCCTGAAATTTGATCTTCATATTGATAGTAGCTAGGAGGACAGAGCCGCAAACCAGACTCGGAAAGGAATTACAGAGGGAGGGGATACACGCGCAGGTTTTCAAATTGCAAGGGTTCGAGCAAAAGATAGCATGGAAGTAGTGCAAAAAATGCAAAGGGGAAATGCTCGTTATATAGCCGTTTAGGAGAGAGAAAGGTCATAAATGCGCATTTAATACATACCCACCAATTTGAATAAGCATGATATTCGGGTAGAGCGGGAAAAATAAGCACGAATGACACTTGGTACGCTTGGGACATGTGAGACGCGAATGCGCGAAACACGCGGCTCGGCCGGTTCGGGCGAGGCGGGGAAAAGACGCACAAATGTCTTTTGGGACACACGGGACATGAGTGCATGAAGTGCGCGATTCGGGCGAATTGGCTGAAAAGGTTCCAATGGGTCCGAAAAAGTTTGGGACATTTGAGACGAAAAAGCGTGAAGTACACGGTTCGGGAGTTTCGGCCGAAAATGGAACAACTCGCACAATAAGTTTTGGGACACTTGGGATGAAAAGTTCCGATGGGCCCGAAATCGGGACAACTTCGGGGAAATCGGCCGATCGAGGAACAGAATGCACTTTTGAACTTGGGACAGTTGGGACAAAAAGTTCCGACAGGGCGAAAATCACTCAAAATGACCCAAAAACGTAGATTTTCTCAATTTCACGACTTAGGTACTTTAGAGAAAACACTTAAACTCAAATTTTTTTGAAAATGACTTCTTAAGAACGGGGAAATTTTGAGTGGACAACAGCTGGCTCCTTCTGGGGATGACTTGGCATAAATTCAAGGAATGAGACAAGGCAAGAACTTAGACAAACTCGGGGAAGTAGACCAGTACCTTATCCATTGGGCCACGGAGTCAAAAAGTAGACCAATACAGAGGACAACACACCAAAACAGAAAAGGAAAGAAAAACAAAAACACTGTACAGAATATACAAAGGACTCCCTAATCACCTATGACTTGAACAACTTGAGATACTGCCCACTATAAGGAAGTGGGAGAGAAGAACCATCCATGTAATCAAGATAAAAGGAATTCTCACCAGCAAAGTGTCTGATCTTGAAAGGTCCGAGCCACAGGGAATCAAACTTTCCATGGCTGCCACGAGGTTCATGTCTTTTGTCCCATAACAGCACGGTGTCTCCAACTTGGAAATCTCTGAACCTAGCTTTCTTGTCAAACAGGACCTTTACCTTCTGCTGGTGAACAGATATCCTATCAGCAACCATCAATCTGTCCTCATTCAGTTTGTGAAGGTACATAATTCTCTTATCCAAAGCATCACTGAAACTAGTATCCTCAATGGCCTTCATTAGATACAAGGCTGGCAGTTCCACTGTTACTGGTAATTGAGCTTCTACTCCATATACCACTTGAAAAGGAGACATTCCAATAGCTCTCTTTGGTGTAATCCTGTCTGCCCAAAGAGCATCGTAGAGCTTCTTGTGCCAGTTTCGTTGAGACTCATTTACTAACTTCCTTATAATAGTCACCAAATTTTTGTTAGTGGATTCAGCTTGCCCATTTCCCTGAGGGTAGTAATCTGAAGAGTGAGCCAAAGAAATGCCATACCCATAGCAGAAGTCCATTATCTCAGCAGAAGAGAAATTCGAGGCATTATCTGTTACAATCTTGTTAGGTACACCATACCTTACCAAGATGTTCTCTTTGATGAAGCTGCATACCACTTCAGAAGTAGTGCTCTTGACTGGAATAGCTTCCACCCATTTGGTGAAGTAGTCCGTGGTAGTTAGTACATGAGTGTGACCAGCACTAGAAGCAGGATTAAGTGTACCAATGAAGTCCAAACCCCACTTTGTTGAAATGGTTCTCAATCACAATCTGGCGGCTTGAGAGGCAAAGAAGCCAATTTAGGTCTTCCCACAAAGGTCTGACAAGCCTCACATTTATCCACCCACTTGGATGCATCTCTGAACAAGGAAGGCCAGTAGTATCCTCCACGGAGTATCTTATGAGCTGTAACCATTGATGAATAGTGCCCTCCACATGCCTGATCGTGAAAAGCTGAGAGCAACTTTCTCTGCTGTTCCTTGTCCACACACTTCAAAAATCTCCCATCTAACCCACGCTTGAACAAAGCATTTTCCCACAATACATATTGCACTGACCTCAATTTAACAGTCCTCTTTTCTTTGGCAGTTAAATGAGAGGGGCATTCCCCATAGGTGAGAAAATGGGCGATGTCAGCATACCATTCGTCAACTGAACTAAGGAACAGAACAGTAGGAAGGCCAACTTTGTTCTCCAATAATTCATGCTTAGCTCCTTCAGCAATGAGCTCACAAAGACCTTTTCCACGAACCAGCTTGGTCGGCTTAATGTCAATGTCATACTCTTGGACCTTAGCAACCCAGTTCCCTCTCTTGGATCCAAATTCTTGTTGTGTGAGGATTGACTTAACAGTTGTATCCGGGACCAATACCATGGAATGAGAGTTGAGGATGTAAAAGCGAAACTGCTTGACAACTTTAACCACTGCAAAAGCATGTTTCTCCATCATGGTGTATTTCAACTCGTGATCTTTCAGAATATAGCTCATGAACGCGATTGGTAGCTCATGCTCATTAGAGTCTTCTTGAGTTAACACAGCAGCCAAGGTATTATCTGTAGCATAGCAATAGATGATGAAATCTTTGCTGAAATCAGGACAGGCTAAAACAGAGTTTTAGCGATAGCTCTCTTGATACCTTCAAAGGATTCCTTTCCTTCAGAAGACCAACCAAATGTTTTCTTCCCTTTCATCATCTGAGAAATATTCAAAGTTAATTCTGCAAAATCAGGGATGAATCTTCTCAAGAAATTGATCTTACCGAAGAAGGAGTGCACGCCCTTTTTACTGGTTGGGAGAGGAATTTGCTGGATGGCTTGAACTCATTCAGGATCAATCTTAATACCATCCTTGGAAACGATGTGCCCTAATAACTTTCCCTCAGTGACACAAAAGACAGATTTTTTAGGGTTCAGAGAGATCCCATGCTCTCTGCATCTCAGCAGAACTGTCTCTAGGTGATCAAAATGATCCGCTCTTGTCTTGGAAAACACTGTCAGGTCATCAAGGTATATGACAATACACTTTCCTTTTAAGCTTCCAAAAGCCAGATCCATAGCCCTCTGGAAAGTGGCACCAGCATTAATAAGCCCAAAAGGCATTCTCTTGTAAGCAAAGGTACCCCAAGGAGTAGTGAAAGCTGTTTTGTGTTGATCTACAGTATCAACCTCTACCTGATTATAGCCCGAGAATCCATCAAGCATAGATAACATTTCAGATCCGATTCATCGCTTGCAATACTTGATCCATCATAGGCAAAAAGGTAATTATCTTTCGAGAAGCTTTGATTGATTCCGAAATCAACACGATGCGGATCTCACCATTTTCTTCCTAATGAGCACAATATTTACAATCCATGTTGAATGGTGAATGGGAAAAATGATTTTAGCCTTCAACAACTTCTGTATTTCCTGAAAGATGGTGTCAGCTATTTTGGGGTTGTATTGCCTCTGTTTCTGCTTGAAAGGCTTAATTCCAGGCTTAAGAGGAATAGAGTGCTGCATATCTTTTGGTTTGAAAGCTTTCAAATCTTCATAAGAGTAAGCGAGAACATCCTTATACCTTTTTAAAAGATCAATTGCTTTTCTCCTCTCATCTGCTGTGCAACATTTTCCAATGTTCACGAGCTTAGGGTCAGTAGAACTCCCAATATCAATCTTATCATACTCAGCTGATTGCTGAGGTCCAGTAGAAGCTCTAGATTTCACATACCTGTCATGTTTATCAAATAGTTCCTCCAAACTCACCAACCCTTTAGGAATCTTGTTTCCTTTGAGATTGATGCATCCATCTTGATCTGTTTCTTCCCCTTGGGTGACTGCTTGGTCAAAGGGCACATTCTCACGAGGTAGGTTGTCACTTCCCTCAAAATACAGTTGTTCGAAATTACCCTTGAGTTCCAGGAAGGAAAGAAAATGTTGATCATCATTGAAGACTTGCCAGTTATTGGCATTATCAGGTACACTAGGCCGATGGACCATCTCAATGGTGAACTTATCCTGAGAGAAATCAGGATGAGGAATCAGTAGCGACCCTGAGACTGCTAGTGAATCAGCCCTGTTGTTCTTCTCCCTAGGTATTGCCTCAATGGAGAAATCATCAAGGAACTCAATGGAATCCCAAACCTGATTCCGGTAATGTTTCAGCCTCCCATTTTTTACTTGAAAAAGGCTTCTGACTTGCTTTACAATCAATTCTGCATCACCACGAGCCAGAAGATTCTTCACACCTTGTTCTTTGGCCACTTGCAGTCCAAGAATGAGAGCCTCATACTCTGCTGTATTATTAGTGTTTTCGAACTGCAACTTAAATGAAAAGGATGTAGGCCACCTTCCGGTGACACCAGTAGGACACCAGCTCCAGAACCGAGGAACAACTTCCATCAAACTCTAAAATCCAAATACCATTAGGATCTTTAGGTGACATTCTGGGAAGTTGGATTTCATCAGGGGACATAATCATGTAATTGCCATGACCCATATCCTCATAGAGTATTTGTGCTTTAGGATCATCCGTTTTTGCACAATATACTCAGATTGCTTCTCAGGCATCAACTTCTTCATTTGTCCATTAACAGGTATGAGTGCATGCGACCAGTCCATTTGGATTTCCCCACCCACATCTTTGCAGAAGTTCCTACTTAGCAACATCCCGTATGAAGGAGGGATATCTGCTACTAAGATGGTAGCCAACACTTTCTTTTCAGGCAAGGCAGCAAAAGCCACTTGTGCATCTTTAATTCTCCCGACCAGGGGCACTTCTTTACTTTCCATGGAGTAACAAGATCCATAAGTGCGTGTGAGGGTCAGGCCTAAAGCATGAGCTACTTTAGCAGGCATTACGTTATCTGAAGCTCCTGAGTCAATGACACAATTACTGAGCCTATGACCAGCTATAAGAAGTGTTACATAAAATGGTTTAATTTTGTCACCAGGTGAGGTGACAGCAGCTACCAGACTAGGCTGTGGTGCAGAAGGAGGAGTGGGCAAAAGGCCTTTAGAAGTGGTTTTGGAATGGGAATTAACAAATTGAATCATTTTGGCAAAAGCTTTGGGATGAGTTTGATAATACTCGGCCTCTGAAATTTGAACCTTAGTCTTTTCGGATGATCAATAATATCGAAGGACCGTAAGTAGACGGACCATCATCATTTGAAATTCTAGGCTTATCAACTTTAGGAGAAAAAGAAGGAACTTTGCTAGTAGGATTAACAGGACTCACCTTTGGTGCAGATGAAGTGGGGATAGGAGATCCTCTTTTTGCAATTACGGGAATAGTTGCCGACTGCTCCTTAGATTTCTTGGGGGGCTGCGTCACTTTCTCCCTCTGATGTGTCTGCTCTCGAGTCATGACAACAAATGATTCACTATTCATGTCTGCTACCACTTCATCATAATCATCTCCATCATCAATGCCCTCAGTGGTAAAGAAATTAACTCGAGATCCCTCAAGTTCATCCGCTTCATCATCAAATTCTTCCACAAACTCCTCGCAAGCTTCATTATCCTCATCATCATCTGGCTCTTCAACTTCACAGGTTGCATTCACAGGAACCTTAACAGGAGGTCCTTCAAGTGCTAGTCTTGTTTGAGAAGGAGGTAAACGATTTCTGGGCTGAAAATTCCTCCTTGGAACATCTGCATAAGGGGCATGCTGAGCCAATTGTTTCTTTATAGCAATAAGATCATTTGCAAGCTTCTGAACTAATGGATCAGTATTAGGTCCAGGAGTGGAGGAGGAGGAAGCAACAGACTTAGATTTGGAAGGGTCTCTCCTCAACTTCCCTGACATGATCAGATCATCCTCGACACTAACAGCAAGAGTTTGATCCTCCACCAATGTTGCGAGATTAGCCCTTCTCAGCGCATAACTGACTTCAGACGATTGGGCATTTAAGAAGAAACATTTTCAGATTTGATCAACAGGTCGAGTATTTACAGGAATTTTGTTGATCAGTCTGTTGAATCGGGCCACAAATTCTCTCATGGGTTCTTGTGAATCTTTCTTTATCTGAGAAATTTGGGCAAGCAAGGCATGCACATCTTCTGCTGGCTTGAAACGGTTTTCGAACTGAGTTCTCATTGTGTCCCAGTCGGTGATAGCGCCAGCCGGAAGGTGGTAGAACCAATCAGCAGCATTATCTTGTAACGTCTCAACGAACAGCCTTACGGAGACGTCTTCATGTTCGACTCCCAGAACTCCACATGCAACAATGAAGGCTGTGATGTGTTCATCAGGATGCACTTTGCCATCGCCTTTGAATTTGGGGAAGTTCTTCCGGTTACCTCTGGGTAACTCATGCAAAGGCTGAGGAAGAGCAAGGGGCCCGACACGATGACCCCATGGTAATGGCGCCGCCATTCTTTGAAAAACGGCTTGGAGAGGAACTGCAACACCAGCAAGAATCAAAGCTCGAAGATTAGGGCTAGCTGGCTCTGAAGGAATACCACCCGTAGGACTTCTATCTTGAACAGGTGGAGTGCTTGTCGAACGAGTTCTTCTATTTCTTGTTGAAGGAAAAGGAAAACCCTGCTGCTCCAAAATCTGGAACTGAGAATCTTCAATACCAAGGGTCCTTCTCCCTCGAGTAAAACGCGGAGTCGCCAGATCAAAAGATGATCAAAAAAAATTACAGAACTGGAATATGATTTTCCCCAGCGGAGTCGCCAAAAACTGTTGGTCGTCGTAAAGTCCTATCTGACAACCAAATGAGCAATAGCCCGCTCCCTGTCATCAATCACTTTACTACCACCTTCGGTTTCCATGGAGCTTTGAATCCATCTTTTAACAGTCGCAATGCAGCCCGCATGCGCGATTTTCAAAACCGTGTAACTCCACTTGGAATTCCCCATATGATTCACACTATCATGATTATTAGACATGATTTTCATAAACCAAAACTTTAAGTCAACACGTGTGGGAGTATTTTTGATGTTGATCCACACCCAAAAATCATAACTCATTTCTAGATATTGCTTGCGTATGGAGATCCGCCTGAATGTTGTTTTGAAGCTGTTTAGGGATGCTATTATTATCCCAAACTGTAAGGTTAACATTAATTCCATAATTAGCAGTGCATCCACCAATTTATTACCCTCCCTATAAGTATGCATGATCCTGATGTTACTGAAAGTATGACTAATACTTATGGACTCTGCAATAAAATCCTTGATGCTCCAACTTGGAGATGAGCACTGTTTAAGAAGATTAATGATATTCAGGGAGTCCCCTTCAATAATGAGGTTCTGAATAGTTTGTGTCTGGGCAATTCTCAGGCCCCATAGAGCAGATAATGCTTCGGAAAAATGATTGGTTTGAATTCCCATTTTACCAGCATACGCAGCAATCAGATTGCCTTTGTGATCCCGTATCGCTCCTCCCCCTGCCGCAATCCCAGGGTTTCCCTTAGAAGCCCCATCAAAGTTCAATTTAAATAGTTATTGACCATAGCAATATGGATAGTTAGGTGTTTGATATAATATTGAATAAAAAGTGGTTTCTTATCCGAGTCATCATCCAATATTTCACTATCATTGTATGTAATCATGAGCTATGAAGGTAGAGTTCTATTAGATGTTCCAATAATATAATCGAGGGATGACCATATTTAGTTAGAGGAGGTTATACATTATACAAAATATGTAGCTTTGAAGTTACTTTATTATCTATAGTACCATGGAAAAGTATTGTATCATTAAATATATTTAGTTTTGCATTTTCATTTCCATGAGGTCTAAATTACTCTTAAGGGGTACTAAATTCAATAATGTGGTTTTCATAAGATATCATATGCTTTATCTTAAAGAAGAATTTTTAAAATGTTTAATACACTAATGATATTCATAATAGGAATTAGAATCAAAGTATTTAGGTTGCTATTTTATTGCATCAACCTCCATAGGAAGATGGAGAAAAACAAGGTTACACTCAAGTAATGTTTGAAGTATAACATGTGGTAGTGGTGAAAGTCATGTGAATTTCCATTTAAGAGGATTTTGTAGTTGAATTTTAGTGGTTGGTTTTTAAATAACATTGATTGTTGTTTTTGATTAAATATTTCCTTCATTATATTTGAATTTATAACATGGGTTTCTTGAAACATAACATTATATGCGATTGACGTGTTAAGCACACATTTGAGTTATTTAAATGCCAAGATATAAATTTTTATTTCTTTAATTGTGTGACATAGCTCATCAAAAGTTCAAAATTTATCGAACATAAAAATAATTGTAACATTTCTAGTAAACTCTATGTGAATACATCTTATAGCCCATTTTCTACAAGTGAATTTTCCATCTTAACAAACACAATTTTGTATCTCAATACATAATCACTAATTTTCTCATGTGATCCTTTTGGATATTTTCTATTTATGAGTAAGATACCTTTACACCAATGTTTATTGAAAAATGTGCTAGAAATCAACTCAACCAAAATATTTAATATAATTCCTAAGTGAATGGGAGATCATAGAACTATTGTAGTGTATAATACTTGAGACTTCATGGAAATAACTTAATGATAAGTTCTCTTGGTGATCAATTTGATCTCGCACTTATGTCTTGAAATGTGCCTTCAAAAAAATTTGTGTCTGATTGTTTGAGTTCAAAAACACGCACACCAAATAATAAAATCCTATTAAAACATGTTAAATCCTATTTCTATGTTGTGAAAATCCTCTTTTTGATTAAGGATTGTGAAAACATGTTGTCTCTAAGGAAATCCTATGAAAAATGTCAAAAAAACCATGTAGAACCATGAAAATCCCCTTTGAATGTCATCCTTATTATTGCCAGTAAAAATTATAGATTGCAAAAACTTTTCCGAACTTTGATAACATGTGGCATAATGCCATTGGTTGTCGCAATGCGGACTTATCTTAAACGTGTATATTTTTTGCATATTGCAAATACAATATTCAAGTCCACCCCCAAATCTTGAAGAATATTATTTCAAAGATTCAGGTGAATGTTATAAAAGGATAAATTGACCTCACTCCCAAAAGAAAGTGACGTGTTGACATATGATTAGAGTGGGGGATTAGATGAGAAATGCAGTTTTGTATCAGAGGGATATAAATTGAAAATTGTAAAAAGATATCTCGATGCTGAGAGAAGGACACATGACATGCTTACAGTGAAAGTCAAATGTTGGGGATTCAAGTCAAAATTGCAAAGTTGCACTCGTATAAAAATAACAATGAAGAAGTGCAAAAACATCCCCGACCTTGTAAATCTTGAAATCACACCACGTGTATGATCTCAATTCAAATTAAGTGGTCAAAATAAATGGTCGAGATGATGTGCATTTATGGCTGCTGCCATTAATGCATTTTGGGTAAAACAAACCAAATATTTTCAAGTTTTTTTGATCTACCTCAGTTTTTATTCGATAACAAAGAATTTGATGCCCTAAATTCTTAAAAATTATACTAGAAAGGATGGAAATTGATTGGAAATGGTGAAATTAATCAAGGAATTTAGAAAACAATCACGGGAAGAGGAATTGCATAGATCAAGCGCAGGAAATCGGTAACTTGCGTTATTTTCCCATACATTGGTTAATTACTTAAAAATTTCACAATAATTTGGGAGAATACATTAAATAACAATATGAGAACTTGTGAGTGGATTTTCTCTGTGTCCACTAGTATTACAAGTAATTTAGATAGAATAAAGGACACAAACGTACTTTATGCATTGTTGTCTCTCAAAAAGTACTCTACATTTTCACATGCCAAATTCAATTTTTTTGAGCTCATGCCCTTCGTTGGTGTTTAATCCAAATTAAAGATTCAAGAAATTAGCAAAAGTCATGCCTTGGAGCTATTTAAACCTCTATTTTGCTCTTTTTAGGAATCCTCCATTTCCTATTGCGTGCATGTTATATCCTCTTTGCAACCTCCATTTTTGATCGAAATGGTTCACTTGTTCTATGGATTGGGTCATCAAATCATTGTTTTGCCTTCATGCTTCTGGTTCGTGAAGGAAATTTGAAAATTAGACTCAAAATGACAAAGTTATCTTCCTTTGCGTATTTTTCAGTCGGGAATGATGGGCGTTTCTTTCCCTGTCAAATTTTTCCTTAGCATCCTCGAGTGATATGTGGGTCTCTTTGATTGGATGTGGTTTGGTCATACTTCAAAATCTAGCGGAAGCAGCCACATGTCACAACGACGCAACTCCAGGGGTAGGGTCCAAGGGATAGTCTTTAATTAAGCGCGGGCTTTCCACATGTCCCAGGTATAAAATGAAGGTAAATTTGGCTAAGTATGGAAGGCTCAGTGGATGGCTCCATGTGTTGCAACGACACAAATCCGAGGTTGGGGAAAAAAGGTCAATCACCAAATTAGTTCCGGATCGCCACATGGTCGAAGTCATTGGAGAGGCAAAGCCCATTGTTGAAAAGTCAAAGTGGATGAGTGGGCCATTGGGGAATTTGTGTTTTTGAGCCCCTTTGCAAAAAGGTGAAAAGTTAAAAAGTGACCCTTGAGCCACGATCGGGCTTTAAAGGAAAAAATCAAAGTTGAAGTCCATAGGAAAAAGTCAAATGTAAAGCCTATCGTTGAAAAGTCAAATCGGAGAGCGGCGGGCCGAGTGGAGGAAATTGAGTTTTGATCCTTTTTCCAAAAAGGGTTAAAATGCTTAGAAAGAGTCGCGACCATGTCTCCAACCAAAACGTGCCACGTATCCTAGTCAAGTTGGAGTAGCGGGTCGGTGGAGGAATTTGTGTTTTTGATCCTTTTTCCAAAAAAGGTTAAAATGGTGAGAAAAAGGCCGCCACCCCATTTCCAATCAGAAGGTGCCATGTGTCTAAGTTGAAAAGTCAAAGCAGGGGTGCAGAGCAATTTGTTCTAAATTGCCAAATCTCTAAAAAATCACAAAATGCAAAGGGCTTCCCTCGTAACTACTCCAACCCTTCCGCCACGTGGATGACCCAATTTCAAAGTTAGAGGATCAAATCAAATGGTTTGCCACGTGGATGACCCAATTTCAAAGTTAGAGGATAAAATCAAGCGGTCTATATTTAAACTGGCAAATTGAATGTAATGGTTGCTTTATAAGATCTAGTTTTTAATCTGCCATGAGTGTTTTCTTCACAACATAGGAATTTGAAATGGCGTCGAAGATTTGTGAAGTTGTAACAGATTTGTTGTGAAGAATATAATGGCTTATCGACGTCATTCCAAGGGCTGGCGATTGATTCCAAAAAATACCAGAGTGCTCTGTACCTAGAAAAGAGAAAAAAATGCCAAATTTCTTCTATCTTCTTTCTCTCTTGAATTTCTTCCATTCTAAAATTCTATACAAACTCTGTCATAGCTTCAATAATAAAAGAAGGAATTTTCACCTCTTTGATGGAGGGATTAATTGGTACTTTGCGACCAATGAGTTTTATTCTATCTTGTAGCTTCTTTATCAGATTTGTATTTATTTATAACTCTAAATGCATGTAAATGAAATTTCTAATTAATGTGTGTGGGAATCTAATATTCTAATCACAACATTAGTTTCTTCTACCTCCATTCTCACTCCCTTTCCCCTTCTCGGGAAAAAGTTCTTTCTCTTGAGAAATTACTAGCTTCGCCGTAGGGTCGGTGGAGTGCCCCCGTTGGATCTCTAGTTGAAAGGCCACCATTGAAATTCACTTTTTCATGCATGCACATACGGAAGCTGCACCGTTTAAGTAGAGGGACTTAAATTCCCATAGCATTGGCTTGAAACCCACCAATTTGTCTGCAAGAAAAATTTTCTCACCAACAATTTTTGGCGGCCACTGTGGGGCATATTTTGCAACATCTACACCTAAAAATGACTTCAGGGTTATAAAATACAAAAAAGATTCTAGAAGAAAAGTTTCTGGAGATTGAATAATCACACAGACTACATGGATGTAAATCATGGATATTCTAGGAAATCCTCCTATTGAGAGACCTAATTTACTCTTTCACATCTAAGAAGACATTGCTTCTAATATGAGAGAAGCTATTTGGCATAAGAGACAAAGTTTCAATCAATACTTCATTTCCATAAGGATTATGGACCTGGAAGAGGAATGTGTTGTCGAACTGGAAAGGTAGAGACAAATTCCAGCACCCCAAAAAGAGCATAAAATTTCAAGCTGGATGATAGAAGATACACCCAACAACTAAGGCAAGGAGGAAAAATTGATCCCACATTTGAAGAGCTTGAAAGAGAGGTAGTTGTTGAGGAGGAGATAAGGGCTCAACTTGAAGAAATAGAAAGACTCCAAATTGAAGCAGAAGAAAGAGTAGCAATAGAAGCAGCCTTAGCAAGACTAGAAGATAGAAACAGGAATAGAATGGGTGATCATGAGTGTGAGGAATGTAGGCCTAACGTATCATGGGGAAGAAATACTGGTCCACTCGCTCTTCCACAACCACTTCATGAGCTCCCAAGAGGCTCAAGAAAGAACTTCCCAAAATTCAAAGGGGATGGTTCTCAACTCCCAGAAGAACATGTAGCAACATTCATCACTGCTTGTGGAGTGTTGGGAGTTGAAGATGAAGATGTTTTAGTTAGGCTCTTTTTGGAGTCACTCCAAGAAAAGGCTGATGAATGGTTCTACATGTTGCCCCCAAGATCGTCACATCTTTGGGAAGATATAAGAAGTGCATTTAAACATAGGTTTAAGAGCAGAGAAGATTATCAAGATCTGTTGGTATAATTGGTTCGAGATGAAGAAAGAGACCTCAATCAATGAGAGATTTTGTAGCAAGGTATAATCGGTTGATAAGAAGAATCCCGAAGATGTGGCACCCCGAGAAAACAACTTGAAGAGGTTCTTCATCGGTGTTTTGCCACAAGAAGTTGGTTTCTTCCTCAAAAGAGCCCAACCAATAAAATTGAGGAGGTTCAAGGCTTTGCGGTTGAGGCGATGATGATCTAATTCTTTTTGGAAAAGTGAAAGGACCAAATGGGAAGCAAAAAGGACACGAGTTCAAATTCACTCGCCATCGATCCAATGTTCCACAAAATGGCAAATGACCTAGTTGATTTGAAGAAGCACTTTCAAAAATCACATTGAGGGATGTTCCAAGGAGACCAAATCTTCCTGATAGACCAAGAATTGCTCCACCTCCTCGTAGGCTTGCTCTTGAAGCACCACCAGTCAATGCCATCTGTGACACTAGGGAATCAGAAGAAGGAACAAACATTGAGGAAACTGAAGAAGAAAGCATGGATGACTATGAAAACTATCTTGAAATTGAAGAGGTTGGTTCGCACAATGGCCTGATTGAATACGTTGATGATGAGGAGGAAGGTGATGAAGAAGCTCTAAGTTTTTCATGTGTTGTTTTCACTCGTGCACAATCCAAGAATGGTGTTTCAGCCTCAGCAGTTACAACTGAGAGTAGGAAGAACAAAGAAGATAGCTCTTTAAAGCCTCCACTAAACAAGATCATCAGTCAGGGGATCACCATTACCACCTTCCATGGAATCAGCCAAAGAGAAACTAGATTCACTAGTTGCCAAGGATCATGCTGCTGTGCCAAGTAAGTTATATGATTCTTCTCCCAACTCAAAATTTGTTAAGAGCAATTCTCTTCTAAATACTGGTTCTGCAAGAACATCTAAATTTCAATCAAAGGCTACACCCTCACCTCCTTCCAAGCCAATTGCTACATTTGAAAAGGAGAACATAGCACCAAAAGTAACAAAACCCCTATCATTTAAATCCTCTCCCATTACTAGAACCTCTTCCTCATCTACCATAACTCCATTTGACTTTGTGGAGCATGCAAGCAAAACCAAAGTTCAGCTCTTTGAGTTTGAATACCTACAAACACATCCTGCCTAATTTGTGATTTATCAAAGCATTCGGGGTGGTAACTTTACATCCCAAATCTCTAATTCTAAAGGCTTGCTTCCCACACCATCCATACCACCTTCTCAAAACATGCTAGCCCTCAGTGCCTCCAACACCAACAACGTTGAGTCTTTCTACCCGTCACTTCTCATTAAAGGCTTCTAGTTGAACAATTGCATCATAGACTCTGGAGTCTCAGATAATGTGATGCCAACAAAAGTTACAAATGCTCTTGGCCTCACTTTGACTCGGGAAAATGACACATGCTATTCAATGGAATCCAAACAAGTTCCATTGGTAGGAAGGATTAAGGATGCTCAAGTTGCACTAGCTGATTACCCTGATAAGAAGATACTCTTGACCATTTTGGTGGCAGATATCCCAACATATTTTGGTATGATTTTGAGTAGAAGTTTTTGCAGAGATCTAGGTGGAGAAATAAAAATGGATTGGTCATCTACAACTATCCCAGTGAAAGGAGAAATGAAGAAGTTGTTGCCAGTTAGGAAAATGAAATTCATAGTAAGGAAATCTGATGATCCAAGAGCTAACATCCTCTTTCAAGATTGTGGGCTAGGAAACTACTTCCTTACATCACAAAAGGAAGATAACTTTCCACTCCTCATGGAGGAAGAAGAAGATCAGATTTGGACAATGGATTTTGATGGAAGTCATTCTAGAGTAGGTTCAGAAGTTGGTGTAGTATTATACTCTCCCTCCAATGAGGTATATCCTTTTTCCAAGCTGCAATTTGATAATACAAACAATACTACATAGTATGAAGCATTGCTCTTAGGCATGAATGCAGTAGAGGACATGGGAATCAAGAATCTAAGATGCAAGAATGATGTAGAGGTTGTGGTGAAGAAAGTCCATTGGAAATATCAGGTGAAAAATCCAAGGCTCGGGCACTATAGAAATAGAGTGTGGGACTGCATTGAATCCTTTGATGCATTCTCCATTGAAGCTATCCCTAGGGAGCAGAATGAAAGGGCTAATTCTCTAGTAGTGTCAGCTTCCTTAGTGACACCTCATCCTTCTTTTGGCAAGGATAAAGTGACCATTGAGATGGTTTTCAGACCTAGTGTACTAGATAATGCAAATCACTGGCAGGTCTTCAATGATGACAATCAGATCCAGCCTTCTTAGAACAAAGGGATAACTTCAATAATTTGTTCTTTAAAGGAGGTGAAAACCCACATTGTGAATCAATCCCCAAAGAAGAGAAGGAAGGAATTGAGGGAATTGATGAAGAGGGAGTAATCAAACTGAAAGGAAACAAAATCACCAAAGGCCTAGTTTCTTTGGAAGACCTCTTTGACAAACATGATAGATTCATCCAAGAGAAAGAAAGGCGGTCTTCTCGGTGTCCATCTGATTTTGATCAAGAAAACATTGGCACTTTAGAGAATCCAAGGATGGTTATCATCAGTAAATGCTACTCACTAGAAGAGAAGAGAAAGTTTTTCGCTCTTCTCAAAAAGTACTGAGATGTCTTGGCCTACTCCTATGATGAACTCAAATCTTTTCAGCCAAAGGATATGCATCACTCCATTCCTTTAAAGCAAGGATCCAAGCCCTTCAGGAAAAAACAAAGGCCCTACAATCCAAAGATTACTGATATTATCAAAGAAGAGGTGACAGAGATGCTCAATGCTAGAATCATATTCCCCATCCACCATTCAACATGGGTGGCTAACATTGTGCCAAGTAAGGAAGAAGAATGGGGAAATAAGGTTTTGTGTAGACTTCCAAAATCTGAATCAGGCATCTCTCAAGGACAACTACCCTCTTCCAATCATGGATCATATTTTGTAAGTAGTCACTAGATCTGATATGCTCTCTTTGCTTGATGGATTCTCAGGGTACAACCAAATCAAGGTGGCAGATGATGATTGAAACAAAACAACCTTCACAACACCCTGGGGCACTTTTGCCTATAGCGAGAATGCCTTTTGGCTTGATCAATCTTGGGGACACTTTCCGAGAGAGAAATGGACTTGGCCTTCAAAGATTTGAAATATTGCATGTTAGTTACCTTGATGACCTCACTATTTTCTCAAAGAGGGGGGGAGATCATATCAGTCATTTGGAGCAAGTCCTTGCGAGTTGTAGGAAACATGGCATTTCTCTAAATCCAAAGAAGTGCATTTTGGAGTCATAGAAGGTAAGTTCTTTGGGACACATTGTGAAAAAACATGGAGCACACATTGATCACGAGAGGGTCGAGCTATCCAAGCACTAGCCTTACCAACCAATAGAAAGGGAGCTCATTTATTCTTTGGAAATGTAAACTTCCTTCATCATTTTATGCCCGAGTTTTCTGAATCGACTAAGCATATAAATTCCATGATGAAGCCTCAAGCATAAAAGTGGAATAAGGAGGGAAAAACAACATTTGAGAATATCAAGAAAGCCATTGCCAAAGCTCCAAATCTTGTATCTCGATTTCAACAAGGAGTTCATCATGTATTGCTATGCATCAAAACATACACTCTCTCTTGTCCTTGTTTAGAAAAATGATGAAGCTTTGGAAGCACCCATTGCTTTCATGAGCTGTCATTAGAAAAATCATGAGCTAAAGTGTAACCAACTAGAGAAGCATGCCTACACAAGTGGTTAAAGATGTTAAAAGTTTTAGATTCTACATTCTCAATTCCCATATAGTGGCGATGGTCCCCTGGAAGTGTAATCAAATCCATTTTGACTCAACAAGATCTTGGGGCTAAGAGAGGAACTTGGATTGCAAAGACCCAAGAGTATGAATTGGAGATTAGGCCCTCTAATCTGGTAAGAGGAAATGGTTTGTGCAAGCTGATTGCTGAAGATGAAGCTCTCAAAGCTCAGTAGGGAGAAAAGGATGATGTTTTCCAAACCTATTCGAGAAGATATTCCACAAGTGCTCTTTATCATCACTACTCGATGAGTGGTATGTTGATATCACTTACTACCTCACCTATGGAGAATGCCCTCCTCATCTTGACTAAAAACAAAGAAGGAAACTCAAGCTAAAGGAAACCGAGTTTGTGATTTGGAATCATGCACTTTACAAGAAAGGCCTAGATGGTTGTTTCCTCGGGTGTGTAGATAAGGATTAGCAAGAAAATTTGCTCGGGGCATATCATGATCAAACTTGTGGTGGAAATTTCTTAGCAATGGTCACTACGCATAAGATTCTTTAGGGGAGATATTATTGGCCCTCCATCTTTGCAGATAATCAAGATTGGGCTTCCAAATTCAAAACATCGCCAACAATTTTTTGGAAACCCATAACTAGATGCATTTCCACTCGAGTCCGTGGTGATTGAAGAACCATTTTAGCAATGGGGCCAAATTTCATTGGTGTTTTGAATCCTCATTCAAGTGTAGGGTATACTTATGTACTTACTGTAATTGATTACTTCACTAAATGGGTAGAAGTCATCCCAACCAAAAAATCCAACTTTGAAACATTCTATAGCTTCATCAAGGAGAATATCATTGTTCATTTTGAGTACCACAGAAAATTGTTATAGAAAATGCTACCTATTTATCTTTCAAGGAGCTTACAAAGTTTTGTTATGGTTTTGGAATCTCCTTATCTCACTCTTCTGACTACTATCCATAGGGAAATGGTCAAGTTGAGTCAAGCAACAAGAACATTGTGACCATTGTTCGCAAGCTAGTAGATGAGAATCAAAGGAACTGGCACAAGAAGTTATATGATGCATTATGGGTTGATAGGATCACTCATAAGAAGGCAATAGGTATGTCACCTTTCCAAATGTTGTATGGAGTTGAGGCAGATATTCCTATCACAATTGAGATGCCATCTCTCAAGTTTCTGCAAGAAATAGAGGATGGTCAATAGAAAGGCTCCATTAACAAGAGGATCCTCTTCTTGGAGAAGCTGGAGGAAAGTAGATGCCAAGTGGTGGATAGAATTAAAGAACACCAATTGAAAGTGAAGAATATCTTTGACAAGAGGGCAAAGGCAAGAGAATTCAAGGTTGGAGACTTTGTCCTATTGTGGGACAAGAGAAGAGAACCAAAGGGCAACCATGGAAAGTTTGATTCATTATGGCTCGGTCCATTCCAAATTCATGGAAATTTTGGCAAGAATGTTTTTCTCCTCTCATACTTGGATGGAACACCATTGGAATTTCCTCGAAGTGGGCAATACTTGAAACTATATTATCAGTGAGAGTGGGTTGTCCCCGCCTTGTACCATAGGTGATTTACGTAGGTGTGCTTTTCCCTTTTCCATTGCATGGTTTTGGTTTAGTTTGGTTTGGTTTTTGTTGTGTGTGGTTTGGCTTGTGTGTTTCCTCCTTATTTCTTATCATATTATGTTTGAAACTTAAGATTATGGATCCTCATGTCGTGCCCTAGCCATGCCCGGTTCACGCCATGTCCCCTAGCTAGAGCAGTGTTGTCTCCCAAAAACTACTCTACGTTTTCACAACCAAATCCAATTTTTTTTGAGCTCATTCCCTTTGTTGGTGTTTAAGCCAAGTTAGAGATTTAAGAAATTAGCAAAAGTTGTGCCCTGGAGCTATTTAAACCTCTATTTTGCTCATTTTTAGGAATCCTCCATTTCCCTAGTCTGTGCACATTATATCCTCTTTGCAACCTCCATTTTTGATTGAAATGGTTCACTTTTTTTATGGCCTGGATCTTCAAATCATTGTTTTGCCTTCATGACTCTGGTTTGTGAAGGAAATTTGACAATTGGACTCAAAATGATGAAGTTCTCTTCCTCTGCATATTTTTACACAGTCGGGAACGATGGGCATTTCTTTCCCCATCAAATTTTGCCTTAGCATCCTCGAGTGATACATAGGTCTCTTTGATTGGATGCGGTTCGGTCATACTTCAAAATCTAGCGAAGTAGCCACGTGTTGCAATAACGCAACTCCAGGGGTAGGGTCAAGGGACAATCTTCAATTAAGCGGGCTTTCCACATGTCCCAGGTATAAAATGAAGGTAAAATTGGCTAAGTATGGAATGCTCGTCGAGACAGCTCCACGTGTCGTAACGATGTAACTCCAGGTTGGGGTAGAAAAGGTCAATTACCAAATCAGTGCTAGATCACCACGTGGTCGAAGTCATTGGAGAGGCAAAGCCCGCCGTTGAAAATTCAAAGCGGATGAGCGGGCCATCGGGGATTTGTGTTTTTGAGCCCCTTTACAAAAAGGTGAAAAGTTAAAAAGTGACCCGCAACCCCGATCAGGATTTAAAGGGAAACAATCAAAGTTGAAGCCCATGAGAAAAAGTCAATGGTAAAGCCCATCGTTGAAAAGTCAAATTAGAGCGAGAGAGCAGTGGAGGAAATTGAGTTTTGGGCCTTTTTCCAAAAAAGGTTAAAATGTTTAGAAAAGAGTCACGACCCCATCTCCAACCAAAACATGTCACGTATCCTAGTCAAATCGAAGTAGCGGGTTGGCGGAGGAATTTGTGTTTTTGAGCCTTTTTCCAAAAAAGGTTAAAATGGTGAGAAAAAGGCCGCCACCCCATAATCGAAGGTGCCACATGTCTAAGTTGAAAAGTCAAAGCGGGGGTGTGGGGCAATTTGTTCCAAATTTCCATATCTTTAAAAAATCACAAAATGCAAAGGGCTTCCCTCGTAACCATTCCAACCCCTTCCTGCCACGTGGATAAACCAATTTCAAAGTTAGAGGAGAAAATCAAATGGTCTATATTTAAACTGGCAAATTGAATGTGTTGCTTTGCAAGATCTAGTTTTTAACCCGCCATGAGTGAATTATTCACAATAGAGGAATTTGAAAAGGCATTGAAGATTTTTGAAGTTGGAGCAGGTTTCTTGCGAAGAATATAATGGCTTCTCAATGTCATTCCAAGGGTCAGTGATTGATTCCAAAAATACCGAGTGCTCTAAACCTGGAAAAGAGAAAAACACCAAATTTCTTCTATCTTCTTTCTCTCTCAAATTTCTTCCATTCTAAAAGCTTTGTACAAACTCTACCTTAGCTTCAATAATAAAAGAAGGAATTTTCACCTCTTTGATGGAGAGATTAATTGGTACTTTGCGACTAATGAGTTTTATTCTCGTCTTGTAGCTTCTTTATCATATTTGTATTTTCTTCTAACTCTAAATGCATGTAAATGAAATTTCTAATTAATGTGTGTGGGCATCTGATATTCTACTCATAACATTAGTTTCTCCTACCTCCATTCTCACTCCTTTTCCCCTTCTCAAACAAAGTTCTTCTCTAGTGAGAAATTGCTAGCTTTGCCACAGGGTCAATGGAGTGCCCCCATTGGATCTCTAGTCAAAAGGCCACCATTAGAATCCACTTTTCCATGCATGCACATACGTAATCTGTACCATTTAAGTAGAGGGACTTAGATTCCCATAGCATTGGCTTGAAACCCACCAATTTGTCTCGCAAAACAAATTTTCTCGCCAACACGGACCGAGAGGATTTTGTAAGGAGGCTTCGTAGTGAAAATCAAAGTAAATTAATGAAAGCTATTAGTGTGAGCCAAATTTCTCTAGTGGACACCATGCCATCCACTATCCATGCTCTTGAACTGGTGTGGTGGTGTGCCCATAACTATGACCCTGAGAAATTACAAGTATTAGATGGAAGTTGAAAGTGCATTGTTAATTTCACCCCTAAAATTTTCAATAAAATATTGGGGCTCCCTGAAATTGATGGACCTATTGTTAAGACTATGGAATATGTAGGGGAGGACTATCAAAATAGGCGGGATGAATACACTAAGGTATTGAATTCTCAATGGTTAATTGAAAGGAAGTCATCAATAAAAAGGATCCCCAAGAAGCTTATCTAGTCCTTGTTTATTGAGGAGGTAGAAGATTTAATTATGCTATTGAGTAGAATGGGAGGGCTCGATGGGTCCAACAACCTAGAAGAATGGATGTGCCCTATTATAAGGGTAATTCTAGAGAAAAAGGAAAATTATATTGGGGGATTCTTATCTCAACTTCAATTCATTCTCAGACGATGACAATGTCGACTAAAGTCAGGAAAGGGAGACAAAGGACGTTAGAATCTCAATGATGACATATTTCATATATAATGCTACATATTTTAGGCCATTTCGTGGCTCACAAAAGTGGGAAAATTTGAAACACATAAGGTTTATGATGTATTCCCATAGTTAAGGATTGACAATTGGAGAAAGAACGTAAGACCAGTGCATGATGGGTTCATTACTCCATTGGTTAGTTTATTTGATCCTGAATTAAAACAGTATAGATTGTCAGCTATAGCTCATGCTATGATATTGGATTACAAGTACATTTTCATTCAATACAGATACTTCAATTATTTTAGAATAAGTGGGTTTGAGGGGAAACCATGCAAATTTCCCAGGTATCCTAATGAAAAATGGGTTTTAATGGAGCTTGCTAGACAAGTAGTTCTGTGCATGGGAGAATTGCAAAGAAACACAAAACCAACATTAAGTTTCCCCTTACCATTGGAAGGTACACATGTCAATCCATCACAAAAGAAAAATTGATGGATGAAGAGATGAAGAAGTTCAAGATGGACATGTTTGTCCCAAGGCCAAACTTTGACAATAGATGGCTTATGACCTCTAGTGAACACAAACCTCAATTTGAAGATTTTTGGATGAATTACAGGGATGATGAGGAGGTTAGGAAGAGGGATTTTTCAAGAATGACCTTAAGGCAGATCATTGATTATAAAATTGTTGTTATTCCTCAAGGAATTGAGGATGATGAAAATATTGTTAGCCAAGTTTATCTTGAGAAAAATATGGATTCAAAGGTAGTTTCTCCTATTAATTGGAAAGAAGAAGAAGAAGATGATCCTCATAGGAGGATTGTCAATGTTATGAGATGTACATTAACTTGGCTGATAACAAAAGGCATTGATTTATCTCTACAGAATACTAAGGTATTAAATGAATTTAGAAAATTGACTGCTCTAAAAGAAGATCTCCCTCCTTTAACGAGAGGGGTTGAGACCATGGACCCATTGAATGGTGCACCTCCACAATTACCAAGTAATAGGCCCACCACGAAAAAATTTACGTATGGACTAAAAATACAAGATAGACTTGGATATCTAGGCTTGCTTTGATCAAGAAAGTAGAAGGTATACTCCTACAAACAATGTAAAATGTACCTATTACATTTGTAGTACCTTTATAGTCAAAAGGAGCCAGTTCAAGTAAGTCAAAAGCTCCTACAACAACATTTCCCCAAATTTCTAGTTCTCCTCCAAGGATGAGAGGATCTTTATCAAATATTAACCCATCTCTCATAGTCCAAGGTGCCAGGGAGAAATAAGTATCAAAGTTTAAGTGTTTTGAAAGATCATCAAAAAGATCTAGAGTAACTATTTCTCTAGAAAAGGATGTTAGGAAAGTATCCCAAGTTCAAAAAATTAGAAGAAGGGAGAGTTAGAGGAAATAAATAAGCCTATCTTGATTTAAACTCCACAAAAGGTTACTACTCCCCAATTATTCAAATCACACCACCATTGGTCTACAAAGGTACCCAAGCGGACCATTCACACTAGTAATCCTTAGTACTCCATCTACATTTCCTACAGGGGTGGTGGAAGGAATTATCAAAGAAACCGAGGTGCTAGGTGGGCCATATGGTGTGGGGACAAGCTATGAAAAACGGACTAAGTGTTGAGCAACATGGTAAGGAAAGTAATGTTGAGACAAAATTACCACTAGGGAAATCATTGAAAGGAGTTGAAACAATGTATGTTAATGTAAAGGAGATTCGAATGCGCCCTTATTTTGAGATTTCTAATGATAAAGATGAAACTCTTAGTATGTCATTTGAAGAAACCCATATGATTGATACTAAGCAAATTCTAGATGTGGAAATGAAGACCCAATCCCAAGGAACTGAAGTTGTAGATACAGTTCCTTCATGGAACAAGAAAAAGATGTTCAAACAGATATGCATGAGATACCAGTGCTTGGTGTTACTCTTGCTACATTGCCACAATCCAAAAATGAAGGAGGAATGTTTAAGAGTGTAAATATCCCAATTGCTATTGTCATTGAACAAAAAACACTTGAAGTCATTACCACCCCAAGTGTACAAGATGGAAATGTTGTTATGCCAAATACACAGGTGGAAAGGGAAGATGTGAATCAAGAATAAGGGACCCAACTCTAGTCAACTAAGTCGTAAAAAAATGATGATATAAAGTAAGAAGGGGTTAAGACAAAGTTCCAAGTGGACACTCGTATTCAAGATCCTCCCATAAAGGACAAGGAATAAGAAAAAATATAGGAAATGAAAAAGGGACCCCAAAAAAACATTTAAGGAAGCTATAACTACACCAAGAGAACCTAAGGAAGGAGAAAGTATGTAATCTCATCTTGAAGAAGAGAATTTTCCAAAAATATAGGTATGATTTTCACTCCCCCTAAAAGTTTGAAAGAAGATACAAGAACACTTACTAGTCCAAAGAAGGATAAGGATCGAGGGAATAGTTTATACCGACAATAAAGAAGAAAAGATTCAACAAATTTAGACTCCGGAGTAGATTAAAGAGCAGCCCAAAGGATTGGAAAGTGCAAAAAAGGAAGCAAATATGAAAGAATCAATTGTAGGAACGCTTACAATATAAGATCCATCAACAAAGATGGTGCCATTTTTTAAACTACAAGTTTTTCTCCCTAAGAAATAGGAGATGACATTGACCCCATAAAATTATTATTAGGGGGAATTCTCCAAGAAAAAGAGAAGGAAAAATAAAAAGGAAAGGAGATAGTCCCAAAAAAATCCTTGGGTCTCTCAAATATTGATTTTTAAAAACCTGTGAAAGCCTCCAAGAGGGGTAGAATTATGACAAGATCACACTTTGACGGGATAGGGTCACAAAATTTGGAAATCTCCACCCCTCATCTTGATATTCCAAAGGAAAAACTAACAACTAGTGACTATAATATTCAACAAATCCAACTGGGAAGGCCTACAAGAGGAAATCTTAAACATGATGTTATAACAATAGTAAAAGGACTCTTGGAAAGGGTAGACAAAGACAAGATAAGTAAAAGGGAACTAAAAGAGTAGGTAAAGACTCTAACCTTGTGTTTGCAGCAATTGATAGTTCCCTTAGAAGGAAATCAAGGAGCTCTTACTATTACTCTAGAAATGATAGGAAACATAGAGAAGGCCACAAAAAGGTGAAGGGTATTGACAGTTGGGTTGAGGACCTATATGAGAAAGGAAAGAAAATATTTGGAAAATTAAAGAAAAGTTATGAGGAATTCATTTCTCATCTCGATGTTGTCAAGGATATGATTGAAGAATGCATCAATGACTTATTCTATGTTGAAGGAATTCTTCCAAAACTAGACCTCATCAACCAAATCAGTGGGGAGGTGATTGTAAAGGAAAAAATATTTCTGGTGACAATATGGGAACTCAGTTTATCTTAGAGGATTGGTTGAAAATCAGAATTGATGTAGTAAATGATGTCAAGAAAAGCATGGAAGAAGAAAAGAAGTGGATTGAGAGAGGCATCAACACCCTAAACATAAAAGTGGAAAACCTGGTATTTGAAAAGAACAAAACCAATTATTGTGATCTAGAAATGGATTTCTTGATATAATCCTTTGAGAAGAACATTCATGATGAAAACTATTCATATGAAGTTATCAAGAGGCTGGTAACTATAGAAAATTCAATTGAGAACTGTCATCACCAATCCGGCACTATGATAATTCTTCACCGGGAACTCCTCGTGCTATGATTATTTACTAATGCATAGCCTATAGTTTGGTGGATGTAATCTGGAAACACAACAACAAACATAACACAAGAATACCATAGACTTTGATAAGAAGGAATGATGATAAATCTGAAATATCAGAGTAAATTATAATATTAACATGAAATTGTTACAATCTCACCCATGAGGTACTTCAAGTGTTATTGACTTCACTTGCCTTTCACCAAGACTATGAGAGAAACTTTACAATTACACCTCTTAATGGCTTCTTCAACACACCTTTAAACTGATGGCTTCCTTTACACACTTCATATAATATTTCTCACTACTTCTTTCTATGCTAAATGAGGGGGTGGCCTCTTTATTTATAGACTTCTAGGTTTATCCATCTTATCTCTAAGATAGGATAAGAAATCCACTATGACGAATCATATTCCATACTTTAACTCTTATCTCGTACATGTAAGCTTATCTTTTAAGATAAGATAAACCTTATCATTTCACATGGGTTCCACATTTTTAGACTTTTTACAAATAAAATATACAAAATATTTATGACCTCACTCCCTATCCTTATTACCAATATAATATTTCTAATTCCTAATCATGTAGACCCTACTTCTCTACTTACCCCACTTTGAAATTTTAACATTCTTGGACCACTTACGACAACTATTTACTTTTTACCACAACATTCCTATTGTACTTTTGACTATTGCCGTACTATACATTATTGGCGGCATCGTACTGGCAGCACCGTTATCTTCTATCGGACGCTACTACTAATTATACTTAACAAAATCCTATTCCTAATACATACATTAATGAAATAGAAATTACGGAGGAAAATTTTAGTGTCGACATCTTCCCCCTTCCTAGCTTCTACTCCGTCCTCGGAGTAGACTCTTCTGGTGCTTGGAAAATCTTCAACTTGTCGTGGTTGACCCATTTCGTAATGGGAGTGCCATCCAATTCCTCCGGTCAGTGCACGTACCATTTTCATGCATAGCTGCTATTTTGCAGGCCCCATCCATTTTGGAATAAATTTTCTCTGTCTTCTTTTTTTTTTGTATCGGAATCATATACTAGAACCAAGTCATTCACATGAAATGGAGACCACCGGATCTTTTGATCAAAGTATTCCTTCTCGCTTCATTTTCTTCTTATACCTTGTATCCTTAGCTATTTCCCTCATTTCATCTAGCAAATGAAGATGTACCAACCTTTCTTTTCTTGAATCACTTTCATCCATTCTTTCATTTTTCATTACTCGACCGTGGGAATATAAAACTCAATAGGAAGAACTAGATCAATTCCATAAGCCAACTGAAATGGGGAGTATTCTATTGCTGAATTTGATGTTGCCCTATATGCCCACAATGCTTTGCATGAATCCTTTTATCCCATTTATGTACTTGCAAGGTGCGCATCTTTGCTAGAATTTGACACAACACAAAATTTGTTCGTTCCACCTGTCCATTTGTGCTTGGCTTGTATGTTGTTGCCTTCCTGTGCTTAATAGAAAACTTATTGACTAGGGCTTCTACCACCTCATTAATGAAGTGGCTTCCTTGATCTATTACAATTTCTAATGGACAACCAAATTTGGTGATAATGCGTTCATATATGAACCTTGCCACTTCATCCATAGAAGTGTTTTCAATAACCTAGCTTCAACCCACTTGGTTTAATAATGTGGCAACTACAATATACTTATTTTGGCGTGAGGTAATTGGAAGTGGACCTACAATGTCTATTCCCCACTTTTCAAAGGGACCAAGTGGAAGAATAGGACATAATGGAGTTGATGAAGTCTTACGGTTACCATGTGTTTGACAAATATCACATGTCTTACAATAATTATAACAATCTTTAAAAAGAGTGGGCCAGTGATAACCTGCATCCAAGATCCTTCTTGCTGTAAGTTGTCTAGAGAAGTGCCCTCCACATGTACCATTGTGGAATTATTCTAGCAGTTCCTTCCCTTGATCACGTCCAATCGCCCTCTTATCTTGTCCTTGAGTCCTATTCAAAATAATACTCCATGCGAGAATAGAATATGGACGATCGGCTTGAGTAATCTTTTTCTTAGTCTTTGCATTGGCACCATCAGAAACTTGAATTCATTCAGATAATTCCAAATATCTATGTATTCAATAGGGATGTGTCGTCAAGGATAACAATCTTTGCATCGGAAAATCATCATCATCACAAGATGATCCTAAACCATCATAGGCTCGAGAGAGTGCATCCGCATTGACATGCTTATTTTCTGGCCTATCTATAATATCAAATTCAAATTCTTGTAACAAAATTATCCATCTTGCTATCCTCCCCGATTGGTTAGGCTTATTTACAATATATTTTAGAGCACGATGATGCATTACAACTAGAAATTTTTCCCTAGCAAGTAATTCCTAAACTTCTTTACAAAGACAAAAATTATAGCGAGCCTCTTTTTCGATTCTGAGATAATTTACCTCAAGATTTGCTCATTTATCGCTCCCATTCTTATTTACGAAATGCGTAGCTTCCCATTCTTTTTTATTGAGATCACAATGGGAGAAACCCATTGAATTCTCCACAAGAAATATGAATCTGCATCAAGCAACTTATCTATTTCTTCTTTTACAGTCTTGGAAAAATTAGAATTCATTTTGTATGGCATTTGCTTTATGGGCTTAGCACCATCTACCAGCTCAATAGAATGTTCTACCCAACTTACTTGACGGAGTTCCTTGTAATCAAAAGTGAATATATGTATGTACCTTCGAAAGAGTTGGAGGTAGGATTCCTTCTCACTCTCCATTAAGCATCACCAATCTTTATTTGTTGGAGATGATCATCAACTTCTTCTTGAGATAATTTTATGGGGTCATGAGTTGGTGTGAGTGGAAGGATATCCATGACTGAAACATCAACCTCACTTTCTTCATCTTGAGTGTCCACTTCATTGGTACTAGAGTAATCGAGAGGATGTTCAATCATCGGTTTCATCACTTGAATCCACTGTGTTACGCCTTATGATGTCGAGGATCACGTTTATCTTCACCCTCTCTCTACCACGTCCAAGTGTCATGAAACCTTCATTCCAGGTAGTTTTTGCATGAACTCTCCTTAGCCATGGTCTTTCCAGCAGCATTAGGTATGCAACAGTACCATTTTCATCACTTGAAAGTCTACCACACATACAACACCCATAATGAGATATTGCCACATTTGAAACTACACCTTACGGTTTAATTTTTCCTTTATTTAATGAACTTAACATAAGCGTTGAAGAGCGATCAATTTTTAAACCCAACATATTCATTACTGAGACTCGGTCATTACATTAATCGCAACACCTCCATCAACTAAGATATCATGAATTGAAATACCATTACATAATACCTCGGCTTGTGGAGCATAGGGATCCACCTCTGCCTCCAAAAGCAGGGACCTCAACCTCCTTCCTTCGTCGAGCATTGAGTCCACTTTGCAACTCCCGCCTCTTCTCGAAGACATAGCCAAGAGTTGACCATATGTAATATTTGCGAGAGCCTTTTGGATAGATCTTCCAAGATGGAGTATGGTCCTTGCCCCCTGTGAAATCGAAAATCCCGCACACCCAACTTTCTTCTCCTATGTTTCTTACTAGTTTCTCCTTTCATCTTCTTAGGATCATTTCCATCTTGATTATCTTTTTCTTTCTTTCTTTTTTTGTTACAAACACATCTACTTCATTATTTCTGCTCTTATCTACTACATCAAAAGAATTCACAGGTGCTTTTCCTTTATCATTATCTCCTTTACCAGATGTAGAAGCTCTATCTGGACAATTATACTTATAATGACCCTTTTTATAACAACCATAACATACAACTTCAGAAATATTTCTTTTTGGACCTCTATCTCCTCCCTGAGAACTACATTCTTTTCCTTGAAGAAGATTAATAGTTAACTGACCCATCTTTTTGAGCAGATCTTCATACTCAGTAGATGTAATAGGAGAAACATTTGTGCTCACCGGGAGTGGTTGTGGATTATGGACCAAAGGTGTTGGTGTAGGCTCTACTTTAGCAACAATTTCTTTGGGCTCCTCTTCCATGCTTTCTTCTTGCCTTCTTGCAATCTCCTTTGCTTGTTCAATGGTAGCTAGGTGGTCATACTTCACTCGTTGTCTAATCTCTGGCTTCATCCCAAGAATGAAGTGCTTACATAGGAGATTATCCATGCCATTCATCAACCCATCCGCTAATCCTTCCTTCCGGATCTGGGCATCGAGCTTCCTCCTTAGCTCTAGAACACGAGCATGATAATCCCTTATCTTCTCCTTCTCTCCTTGGGATAGCTTTGTGATCTCGATCATGAGATCTGCATATTTCTGTTATTCACCAAATTCTTCAAGAAAACTTTCAGTTAATAAATCCCATGAATTTTTCACATTTTCACCTAGTGTTTCAAACCACCTAAGTCGTTGAACTATCCAAAAAGGTAGGAAAAAATTCAGTCCATTGTTCCCTTCTTATAAGGCCATTACAAATACAAGATCATTTAAACTCTTGAATGAAAGAGGAAGCATATTCATTAGATTGGGCTGAAAAAACAGGAATCTTCCCCATTTTCAAAAGTAACCACCGTAAAATACCAACCCATAAGTATAATCAACAAGACTTATGTGCACAAATAATTGGAATCACTGTAATAGAAAGTGACTTTACACCTTTCTACAGTAAAATAGAAATGACCATGGTAACTATGGTAAAACTTGACTTACTGCGGTAAAAACTGACTTTACTGTGGTAAACACTATTCATGATAAAAGTGAAGTTACTGCGGTAAATACTATTCACGGTAAAAAGTGACTTTATTGTGATAAATACTATTCACAGCAAAAATGAATTTACCATGGTAACTACTATTCACGGCAAAAATGACTTTACCATGGTAACTACTATGCATAGTAAAAATAAGGTTACCCTCCAATTGATTTTTGACTAAGTGGGAATATCTCTCCAGAAAATCCACCAACGAGGAATGGTCCCAGCAACGGAACCAAAATGTCATCACCAATCCGACACTATGATAATTCTTCACCGGGAACTCCTCGTGTTATGATTATTTACTAATGCATAGCCTTTAGTTTGGTGGATGTAATCTGGAAACACAACAACAAACATAACACAAGAATACCATAGACTTTGATAAGAAGGAATGATGATAAATCTGAAATATCAGAGTAAATTATAATATTAACATGAAATTGTTACAATCTCACCCATGAGGTACTTCAAGTGTTATTGACTTCACTTGCCTTTCACCAAGACTATGGGAGAAACTTTACAATTACACCTCTTAATGGCTTCTTCAACACACTTCATACAATATTTCTCACTACTTCCTTCTATGCTAAATGAGGGGGGTGGCCTCTTTATTTATAGACTTCTAGGCTTATCCATCTTATCTCTAAGATAGGATACGAAATCCACTCTGACGAATCATATTCCATACCTTAACTCTTATCTGTACATGTAAGCTTATCTTTTAAGATAAGATAAACCTTATCATTTCACATGGGTTCCACATTTTTAGACTTTTTACAAATAAAATATACAAAATATTTATGACCTCACTCCTTGTCCTTATTACCAATATAATATTTCTAATTCCTAATCATGTAGACCCTACTTCTCTACTTACCCCAACTTTGACATTTTAACATTATTGGACCACTTATGACAACTATTTACTTTTTACCACAACATTCCTATTGTACTTTTGACTATTTCCGTACTATACATTATTGGCGGCATCGTACTGGCAGTGCCGTTATCTTCTATCGGACGCTACTACTAATTATACTTAACAACATCCTATTCCTAATACATACATTAATGAAATAGAAATTACGGAGGAAAATTTTAGTGTCGAAAGAACTTGACAACTAAATTAAGGGAAATCAGCTATAGGATGGGGCAATGTGTGGTGGCAAATAACAGGGGAGATTTTAATATTTCAACATCACAAGGGACTTGATAAATAAGAACTGTAAAAACTATTTTAGAGGTAAGATGCTTACATAGAAAGATAGTTTCAAGAAGACAATGAAGATGATGGTGTTAGCATGCTCAATGCTTTGAGGAACCAAGGCTATTGAGGATGGTAAGGCTAGTTCTTCTTGATATTGTATTTATTTTCATTTGATACTCCTATTTTCCAAATAATTTTAAGATTACTTTGAGTAGTTAATTTTGTATATGATGTATTAAGAAACAATAACTTTCCATTATATTTTGATTAAATTGTAAAATTGCTATGAAGCATGTTATTTTGTTATAACAATTTGAAGTTTTCTTGTACTTTTTGAAAAGTAAAAAGGGGATCTATAGGGGCCCCTGCCATGAAAAGATACATACATTTTCGAACATTACATCAAAAAGGGGAAATTAGGAGAAGAGGGACATTCAGTCATCTTCTATTACTACTTTGAGATCTTCTCCAAATGAGGGAACTTTGTTTAGCAACCTGTTTTTCCTTGGTACAAATTCTTTTGAGCCCTGAGCTGTTTGAGAAAACACAACTTCCCCAACCAAAGTACGAGACATCCCCATATCTATCAATGTGTCAACAGTCATTCTAGGACCATCAATGATATTCCTTGATTGTACCTTCTTCTGATAAGACAATACCCAATCTAAAAGGTCCAAACTTCCTATCAGAATGCCTTCCTCCCTTTTACTTTGTAAGGAGTAGAACAAACAAGAGTACATTGAATATGAGTATTTGAAGCAGTTAGAAGAGGAAGTATTTTGGCCCTTGGAATTAATGGAATAGGAGACTTAGAACTGGACTCACCCTTGCATTTCCTTATGAAAGGTGGATGTTCTCTTGGAAGAGGAACATGCAAGGGTCCTGATAATTTTTCTCCATCAAAGGAATATGCTGCTCTGAATGAATGGAAGGTTGGAAAGTAAAATTTCTCGTACTTTCCTTGGTGGTAGAGAATGATGCCTTAGAATGTTGAGGAGATGAAGGCTTTGCTTATTCCTCATCCAAAATGATAATTGTGGGTTGAGGTCTTTAATTTCCCTTATTCCTTCTTCTTGATGATGCCGGTACTACAGGTTATTGAGGTGGCACAGGCCTTGTTGGAAATTTTTCCAGAGAGAAGAGTCATTGCTCCAATTCGTCTACTTTGCGAGAAATGGCAGGCATAGTATCAATTGAAGTCCCATCATAGAGTACATAGGACTCTTGGGGATATCTTTCAGAAAAATTATTCATTACACAGAAAGGGAGACTCCTATTCATTCATACTGTCATAGTAGGCCTCCTTTCAATCCATAATTTATTAAGTGCTTATGGAGTTTTCTGATGCTCCCATTAGAAGAGATGATAATACATTGTTTGAAAGGCTGAGAAAATAGGATTGATTTTGATCAATCTTAAAAGGAGGGAAATCCAAACCTCTCGGTATGTCAAGGGCCCTTTTCCATCCCCTGGGTCTGTAATCTCAAATAAATCCCTAACAAATACCTCATCTGGGTTCGTTAATCGAAGATTTGATTCTAATCTTCTGATGATATCTCTTTTAGGGTAGTTGTTACAACTACCTTTACCATTACACCAACAAATAACTTCACAATAGATTTTCATGTTTTAGAATGGAAAGAAGATGCATATTAGTGAAGAAATAGAGCTGAATTTATAGTGAAAATGGTGCAGATGAGTTAAGTTGGATGGTATCACTACCATTAAATGAATGAAGATCTCCTTCTCAACCTATATGAAGGAAGTAAAGGTGAAGTGACTGGTTATTATCTAAAAGGAAAGATAATTAAACATGAAGAAGAGTTACACACAGAGGAATGATCAAGTGAGGGGCTATTTCGAAGCGATATTTTAGAATGGAGATTGATAAAGGTAAAAAATGTAGGTACTGTATTGCCGGAAAGAGGTTATGGAAACCCCAATGATGATTCAGGTCTCTTCACAAGGTGTTCAGAATCTAGAAAATCTCGCCAAGTATATGTTTGCATCCCAAATGCTCTATCCAAGCTTTGTGTGCTTTGTTCTGTCCTCTACCCCCTTTTTCTTTACATTTTGGTCTTAAGTGACAAGACTACCACCTTACCCAGGCGGTGGTCCTCTAACCACCTCCCGGGCGGGGCGGTGGTCCTATGCATGTTTTCCGAACATTTTGATGATCACGTCAAACATAAAAATTCAAGTTTCACCCGCATTCCTCAACCACTTTGGCTTGCATTTATGTTTTGGCCACCTGGTAAATAGTGTTTTCCCTTTGTTTATAGTAAAAGAGATCAATTCCAAGTTACCCTCTGGTAAATCCAAATGCTATAAATAGCCAGCTTGTTTTCAAACAAATGGCCCCTCTCCTTCTGTGTTTGATTATTCAGTTTGTTTGAAGTTCTTGCATGAGTTTCAATAGTTTCATATTTTGCATGAATTATCAGCCTCTCATTTCTATTTTAGAGATCATTTGATCTTCTTGCTTTCATCTTACTTCATTGTTGTCCCATACAATCAGTTTAGAATAAGGTAGTTTCTTTTTTAGATTAGAATCCATTTAGAGTTGTAGGTTTTGTTTTGTCACAAAAGATAGATTCTAGAATTCTCGGCATATTTGCATTGTATCCCCACAATAAATCCTGCTAGGAATTGCATAGTCAAGCTCTATTCACTTGCACTATCCCTCTCTTACTTGCATTGTATTTGGTTTATATCCAAAGCTGCCATTGTTTGAGTATCTTTTACTGTTGACACTATCACATACACACTTTTCTGGATTCACGAGAGCACAAAGGAACAAGGAGATCACACTGAGGGGACAAGTCATGACACAAATGGATTTACCACTATTCTGTAAACTCCAGGTTTGTGCTATCAAAGTTCTAGCTAAAATATATCAAATAGAATAGTAAATTATTTCATTTCAGTTAAAGCTCACTTTTGATATTACCAGGGAAGATGTGGGGAATGATAGTTTCTAAGAAACTATGATTCATTCTTCACTTCTGAGGTAGGATCAGAAGTCTTTCAATTAATAAATTCACAACTACACAGGAAAATAGCTATACCAGGCTACCTTGCTTGTTTTGATTATGTTATTAGATTAATTGTCCATTTTCTGAATATATTAGAATAACTGCTCTTTTAATTTCGTTAAAATACTTCATTGAAAATACAAAAATAAAAGAATATATGCATAGTGTAGATACATATTTCATAATTAGTTTATTCATTTTAGTTAAAATTGAATCATCTTTGTATGACAATCATGGGACCTAGAGAGCCCAGAGATTATGTTTTCGAACCGTTGGTACCTCAACCAAATCTCTCCACAACACTAGCTGATATAGATCAAGACCTTAGGATTCAAGTTTTTCAAATGACAATAAACCTACAAGAAATTAGTGAACAATTGAGAGAGTTGAATATTGAAGACGACAAGGCATACACATTCTAGTCAAATCAACCCAACTATAGACTACCTTGATAGGATATCCACATGACCATACAAGAACTTGAAAGAGAACAAATATTTGGTTGTGATCCTTTAGTTCCACAACCACAAATCTTATGACTATTGGATAGTCGGAAGGAGAGATTGACTCCTCATATGACCATAGGAGGTCCACCACAACCACAAACTTACGGTTGTGATCCACAGGTCCCACAACCCAACGGGCCTACTGATCAATCAAACGTTGACGCTAGTTTATGCACACTAATATTCAGATCCTCACCACTTCCGCCAGACATCATTACATAGTTCTCCGTATTAAACGTAGCAGCCAATCAGGCTAGGGATTTCTGGACTAGACTAGAGAATCATCCATAAAACTCTAGAGGATCCACTACACCTCTCATCACCATTTTCCATGACCTTGTCTGGAAATATACACGAAGCACCTATAGGTCATTTTCCATGTATCCAATAGCCAATAGATAGGATCTCGATAGAGCTTGACATTGATTAGAGCCTCCGAGTAGCTATTATATATGAACGGTCTATTACACCAATTTAGGTTAGGAGATCCTTCTTTGCCTTAGATTTGTAAATTCCATTATTGCATATCGAGGATATAAGATTGCCTAACTAGTTTGTCTATATGCACATATATTCCATTCTCACCGGCTATCTTGGAACGACCTCGGGAGGTCGGGTACAAAGAAGAGTTGCTAGTAGATTCTCATGCTCACATGTCACTTTCTATCGCATGAGTCACATCAAAAGTATTTGAGATATTCAAGGAATTACTATAAAGTGCCTATTGTTTTGCCAAAAATAGAAGTAGATAATATGACATGGCATCCCAGTCACTTTAAAAAGATACAAGTTAATTATAATTTCCTCACTGGTGTTATAAGGCTAAAGTACTTTTAAAAGGATGGTGTGAATTGGATTTTGAAGCAAATACAAATATTCTTTGAAAGATGCTACTTTTTGGGGGAAAATTGAAAGTGAGTAAGTGGACTGAAATTGTATAAATGAGATGAGAATGTTCTCGCATGAGAAGGGGGTTAAATTTTTCTAAGCTTTTTAGAAAAAGAGAGAAAAACTTATAGTACTTTTCTTAAGAAACCTAAATCAAACCAAGAAACCATTTAATTATTTTACTTTGTCTAAACCTTCTCATACCAAGATGATTGTGAGTGTATAGTCATTGGAAAGCTTTGAGATAATAGACTTTATGGTTCCTTGCTGAGAAATTTGAATTTCTTTAAATTAATTGTGTGTTGTCTCCTGAGAAATGTCCTCTTTGTTCTTTGGGTAGAAAATAATTTGAATCAACTATTTGTTTGTCCTTGTTGCAATCTTAGGTTAATAATATCTTTCAATTACACTAGATCTTGTCTGGATTTGTGGCATTTTGGTAACTGCAATTGCACTACAAATAGATATTTCTTTCTATAGTATGATAAAAAAATTTAAATTCATGTTGCTACCATTCATTTGAGGAGATGTTAGTAAGATTTTGAGTACATCTTGAGCGTGGTTGAATAGGATCTGTTAATATTTTGTTGAAAATTTAGCATGAGATTTTGTGTTTAAATTCTCAAAGGTTGTGTGAAATCTTGTACTCTTGGGCTTCCATGAGTGCATACCTTCTAGTTAAAGGGCTTCCATTAGTTGTGTGATGTGTTTTTCTTGACTTGAGGCAATTACAAAACATCTATAAGGTTTTCTTGAGAAATATGTATAATCAACTTTATCCTGCTTTAATCTCCCACTCATACACACAAATTACAACTCACAATTGTTAAATCCTTTTGAATTCCTCATGTTTTCCCTTCTTATAACCATTTGCTAAGGGATTTTACCATTTCTACCTTCCCTTTCATAAATATGTAGAAGCAAGCTATGATCTATATTGTCTAGAGTGACTTGAAGTCATATTTTGAAAGATATCTGCATTATTTAGTGTGATAACTCATAAGAGTTAAATAGTGTTTGCATTAACCATGTCTTTCATGATTGTCCTTCATACTTCCAAGAGAATGTTTAAAGGTTGTTATTCCATCCATTTTTCTCATAATTACAGGTCACAAATGGGTCCTCTCACCCTGGTTAAAGGAAAAACCTAAAGTAGTAGGGAATGTCATCCCCTTTTGCGAGTGCAACCCAGTCTCTCTCAAAGCCAAGTCCCAAAGAGTCTTTCAGATATTTCCCCGGCTACAAAATGACTATATCTTTGGTCTAACTCTCTCTAAGCATCTAAATTAGATTGTAAATGCTGATTGGCTCACAAGGTGGTGCAAATTTGGGTACCAATAAGTTCATCATTATAAACACGGTCTAGAAACACTCCATGGAAAGAATGGAGATATTGTTTGGGATCTCCTTTAACTTCATAAATTGGAAGTTTAGGATCAAAAATACTATGGGTAAAGGATAGGAGGAAACCTTTGGTGATAAAAAATTATGAATTAAGATATGTGAATAAATGACATGAGGATATATATATATATATCACTTTGTTTTAATTGCAACACCTTAGCCCAAAAATGAAAACAGAATGCTCAAGGGAACACGTAGAGAATGAGTTGGGTAAGGGCCCATGCATATGTATAAGATGAGATGGAATTATAGTAGTATTTGGAGTAGGAATTGATTTTTTTGGGGACACAAAGTGCCCCCATACCCAAGGTAGTGGTAGGAAAAGTGAATGCAAGAATGAGAATTTAAAAGGAAGCTTCCTCTTTATATTGAACTGGTTGTGTCTAGTGGGAAATATTAGAGGAAAGGAGAATTTGGATAGCATTATCTACACTATTAGGATGCATATAAGGGCCTTTACAAAAATTGGACAAATCCTTTAAATACAAAAATTATATAAAGTATGAACCTAATCAATTTTGATGCCATTAATCTCATTAGGATGGATTCTACCCGAGATTTCATATTGGCTTAATTGCAAGGAATATCCTAATCATAAAATGACATGGATATGATCAACTTATGAATTCTCAGAAATGATTGAATTATTAAGAGTAGGATACAAATAAATATCCATTAGATATGTGACCTCTGTATAGAAATATAGGATTTTAATGTGTTTGACTCACTAATCACCGATCCTAACACTTTAAAGAAGGGTATAAAATATAAGCACACAAAAATAAAATAAACAAACTCAAAAATAGAAACCCTTGGGTGAGAAAAGGTTATGTAACATCAATATGCAAATGCTATGTAAGATCAATATGCAGTCTCACTAAATGATTTAACAACTAATTTTAAATAGTTTCATGTGGAGGCCACTAAATGAGGGGTAAAATCTATAAATTATGTATATTTATATTTATGATTGAACATTCAAATAGAAAAATGATGTAATAGTAAATAACAAGATATTTCATCAATTAGGGTGACTTGAAATATAGTAAAATCACAAGAATATAACACAATTAACTTTTAAATAATTTAGTAAATGATTAAGGATTGAAATTAGGAGAAACATATAAGAATAATAATACAACCAGTTTGTCAATCCTTGGAAAAATTAAAAATGTAGGGAAAAATATGCATTCAATTCTTTCCTTAGTTTGATGGCTTTTCCTACTATGATAAAATGATATGTGATTGTATGACCTCTTATGAGTGCTTTGAATGTGTCTCTTTTTTAATCCTAGACCTGAAAAAATGTGCTCAAGTTTCCAAAATAATTATTCTCTTTTTAAAATCCTAAATTCTTGAAAGTCCTATGAAAAGGGGCTAGTAGTTTAGGTTGAGGTTACCATGCACAAACTACATAACATTACCTCTAGAATTGTAATTGTGCTCTTTTAATCTATATGAATTGCAATTGTGCTCTTTTAATCTATATGTACACAATTGGAATATGGATTTTGACACTTTATATTGTTTTTTTACTTGGATTTGAGTGATTTAGATTTGAAAAGATTTACTCTTAACATGTTTTAGAGTGCTTCATGATTATATAAGAGTTTATTGTTTATGCTTGATAGATGTTTTATAGATGAGCACTTGATAAGTACTAGGTCAAAGGTACATGGGAGCGAAGTTGAACGCAAGGAAAGACAAAGTGAGTAAATGAGTGGGTTAGACTTGTATTTATACTACTCCAAGGAAAATTATTTTCACTAATTCCTACCTAAAGAGGAAAGGCCAATTCATGGAAAGGTGTTTATTTGAAAATTTAATAGTTACGCTTTTAAGGATAGGATCGTCCAACATGGGATACAATCAATAATTGATTATGTCCCTACTAGATGGTTTTGCATAGTAGGGTTGATAGCTAAAATAATGGTATAGAGAGGATGTACAGGTGTTATATGATGTTTATGATAGATAAAAGTGATCTTGTGGGTGCCTAAGAAATAAGATGAGGAATTGGTCTTATCATAATCCTTTGGATAGAATAAATAGTGAATTTGATCTTATTTTATGTACATTATTGGGAAAAATTGAGAACCCAACCAAAAACTCAAGTAGGTATAATACATAAAAGATGATAGAGAAGATATGAATCATATAGACACATGTTTATCTTGAAAACCATATCAGGTAAAAAATGAAACATCAAAGATATTTCTAATTGTACTTGATCTAACACAACATTACAATAGTATCTATACGAGAATCTATTCACAATATTCTAGTAGTCCATGTACAACCTTAATTCAACTACAATATATGTATTCAGAACATTTCTTTGTACATTTTGTACATTACATCCTAGACAGTTCTTTATTCATAATAATTAACAACCTAAAGATTGTTGTTACAACAGTTTCCTGAATTTATTCTTAGGAATCTACACACTTTAAAATAATTCTATTCTTTAAAGAAAATCAAAGAATAAATATCAGAGAATCCTAAAATTCCCTTTAACTAAAACTTAGTCATCCTCAACATGTCACCATATACCTTCGATTAATTTGACAAGTCTTTGGTAAAACATAAGTGTTACAATCCAACATTGCACACCTTCTTTGTGCATCATAATGAAACTCCAACATTACATTGGTACCATACACCGTCTTGTACAATTATAACTACACACATATACACCTCTAGATTATATATTACAATTTCAACATGAATTATCAAGTATCCATACACTTGTGTGCATGCTTTTATACCAAGCATTACTATATAATAATATTACATAGCCCTACAAAAATATTGCATTGTGCATTGGAGCTATACAAAATTATACAATACTAACCATTATGTAACAAACCTTGTACAATGTCATGCAAAGGTGAAACATTCCAAAAGTTCTCTCGATTTTTGAACACTAAAGGAAAAACAAATTCATTATTCAAGATCTCAAGCCCATATTTTCCTTGCACCAAACAAAATTCTCACTCATTATTACCTTAATAAATGAATATGTAACATTCATATTAGTTTCCACCTTTTCTAGTCACACCTTATTAACCACCTTTTCCCTTATAAAATGCTATCATACATCAATGTGCTCTATGTGTGTGTGATATTCGTGGTTCATTTCTAGCCAAATTTCACTTTATGAGTCACTTTGAATAAGAAGATCGAGAGAAACTAATTCTGGACTCTTCTAATTTGACTAAGGTATTTGAAATGGATTGTGATGTGAGTGAAGTAGCCATTAGAGTTGTGATGATTCAAGAGGAAATACTTATTACATATTTTAGTGAGAAATTTAATAATGCAAGGAGAATATATTCAATGTATGATCAATAGTTTTACACCTTGGTGAAAGATCTAAAGAAGTGGAGGAACTATTTTTTACCCAAGGAGTTCACATTGTAAACAAACCACCAAGCACTAAAATTCATTAATATCCATAAGAAGATGAGTCAAATATACACATGAAATGGATTTAATTCTTGTAGATTTACTCATTTTTATTCAAGAATAGAAGAGGAAAATCAAACAAAGTTACAAATGTATTGTGCAAAAGACGTGTCTTACTAGATGAAATGTAATTTGGTGTAGTAGGGTTCAAGTAGATGAAGGATCTCTACACAAGAGATGATGTAATTTTAGACAAGCATGATGAACATGAACAAGACTAGTGAACATTAACCACACGCCATGGTTGGACCATTTCTTGTAGGAAGAGTTGATATTCAAAGGAACATAGTGTTTTATGAAACAAGGACCAACGAATGATAATTTGATATAGGAAAACACCGTGGAGGATTGACAAGCCACTTTGGGATAGATAAGACTCTAATATATATGAGAAAAATATATTTTTGGCTATGAATGTATATGATGTACACTAGAGATGCAAATTATGTCACTTGGAAAAGGAGAAAAGTTAGAATGTATTGTTATATCAACCACTCGATGTATTTGAGAAATTGTGAGAGTATCCAAGTATGAATTTTCTTTTGGGATTTCCCATAACACATTAGTGTCATGATTCTATTTTTTGTGTGATTATATTCTAAAATGGCTCATTTTAGTGCTTATAATAATATTAGTGATGTTACACATATTGCTAATTTATTTTTAGAGTTGTGAGACTATATACTAATGATTGGGTACTTTTATTTAGGAATGGAACTATAAATAATAATTTTCCTCAATTATAATGAGACAAAATATTATTCCTAACTAAAAATACCCAAATATTTTTGTTCTTTTAAACTAAGAAAATTGAAAAATATAAAATTAAACTTAAAAAAGTTAAATGTAACATAATTATTAAAAAAAAAAAGCTTTTATTTTTCGGAAGTGTATTGAGAATATCTTAAAAAAACATAGATCCTCTTTTTCCTTCTTCAATCCACATTAATTTTATTATCTTATATTGTTAAGATATTTAAATAAATGTAGACAAATCCTCTTTTTCCTTCCCTAATACACATTAATTTTATTGTATTATATTCTCAAAATATTTAAGAAAATGGAGGTAGATCCTTTTATTCCTTCCTCAATCCACATCCACATCCACATTAGTTTTATTGTATATTATATTATTAGGTCCCTCAATCTTCATCTATCTTTATTTTGATTTTTATGCATCACTTTCTTAATTTAGATTGTAAATCGAGAATGCTCATACTCCTCTCAAAACAAGTTTAGTCATAAATATATATATCCGCAAATGCCAATACTTTTTTATGCAATCAATAGGTGGTCACACTTTCTCACCACCTACCTTAGTTGCAATTAAAACAATTTTATCTTCTATTATATAATAGCGTATACTTCTTTATGCCATAAATCCATGTGAACTTTGTGGTGGAATTTTGTAAGGCAAAGGTTTTATTAATTAATGAAATATCATGATGGGTCACAAAGCATGGATTTGATTTGGCTAAAAGAGATATTTATAGTAAGAATCAAATTGTTGATATTATCATTCCTAGATTTTTCCCAAATTAAGGAATGAATTCGAGGACTCAAATCTCTCTCTTGTTTTTATAATGAGTATGCTTTTGTGTTGGTTCAAATCTCTGTCATCTTTTCATTTGTTATCAAAGTCATTGCCACTTGGGTGTAACTGTGGTGTACACGCTCTCTTGTGTAATAATCAAGAATGTCACTATGAAACTAATAATGTATATATTCTGGAAAGAATAACTCAAAAGTTAGGGCAACAATAAACTAGGATACATCCCAATTGTAGATAAGACGTAGAAGACACTTTTGTCAGGTTGAACCAAACATAACACAATCCCTTTACTATTTCCAAAACAAATGAACTAAAAATGTTTGTTTATGAGATGTTCTATATTTTATGCTTACCCCATATAATCGTATGAAAGACTTGTATCAAGGTTTTTTTATAGTTTAATCTTATTTTTAGAAAATAATATTTATATTTCAATGATTAAAATTGGTTATGAGATTTTGAAAGGCACGAAAAAGGGAGCATAAAACACATCCCAAATAATATATAGAAGTAAAGTAAGTTTAAAAAAGAGGACATAGCAATGGATGGAGAACGATGAAGAAATAATTAAAGTGGAGGCTCCCACATAAGGATATAAAATATATTGTTTAAGAGAAATACTTAAAATTATAAAGAAGTATGTGAAGCTAATTAATTATTAGGTATGCGACATCTTACATATATACTATATAAGTGTGGAAGTTAGAGACATGGTCTCTTCTTACTAATAGTGTGTGAGAGTTGGAAGTAGAAATTAATAGTCTTTGTAGAGGTTATGTTGAGGAATTTTGTGTTTCGATTTTTTTAATGAAAGTCAAATGTTTCGCGAAGGAAGAGGGCTAAGTATCTCTGTTCTTCATAAGCCATGAGTGTATTTAGAAAACCAAGTGAACCTCTTAATGAAAAAATGAATCATCCTCTTATCTCATAGTAAGGAGAGCTTTTGAAAACAAAATGGTCCTCGACCTCATATTCTAAAGAGAAAATTTGACAAATACAATGCTCTCAAGGAATACAAGGATCTATTATAATGTGAAGCTAATGGGAGATAACTATTAGTGGAGTAAGTTGGGACGCTTAGGCTACACATTCACTAGAATTTGAAGTACTTCAAGATTTGGATGTGCATGTCATTTAAGTGATAATATAAGTCTAATCGGTGTTTAAGTTTTGAAAACAATTCTCTAGGCTTAGGCCATGTGGAATAGAGGTACGCTATTTATATTTTAATACAAATTCCCATGTATAGCTCTCTCTTGAAGAGCTTAGGGGAATCCAATGAGAAATAATGTGATAGTGGATTTTGATATCAAGATAAATAGGTTAAGAAGTGGAGAGGCTATTTATTACCAACATGAATAAAATCCATGACTCACCTAATCCATAAAGAACCTTAAAGTAAGGTATGTGAACATATATATGTGATTTCTATATGAATTTACTAAGTGTTTGAGTTTTCAAATCATCATCACCACATGAAATATAATTTAAGTAATGAGTGTGGTTGTGCCAAATTTTGCAAGGATGATGGTATGAGGGATTGATCTATTGGGATGAATGTGTTCAAATAACATTGTGAAATACACTATGTATTTAATTTCTATCCACTACTTGGAAGTTATGATGCCTATGCATCACATCTATACAATATAATAAGTTTGGGTAGTTTGTGAAAAGGTATATATTTGTCTCGAGTGTCCATAAGATAAATCTATAAACATTGGTTTTCAAGGTGTGGTGATGGTTGCATATCCTTCAGTTAGTCTAAAGTCTGCAACTGGATTCAAGATAAAACATGGTCCATAAAAGAGGAACCTAAAATATACATACATGAGACCACCTCAACCCTATCAATTGATTAAGTAAGAATAATATAACTTTCTTCCTTTTCATAAATGTTAATAAGTAATGAATTTTGTTTTACTCAAATTAACCTAAAGATTGTGAGCATCAAAAGGAGGTTAGGATATCAAGTTAATATATTTCTATAGACATATCATTGAGTGATACATCAAGATAATTTCATACGAAAATAAGAGAAGTCAAATAGAGAAATCGAAGATAAGGAAACCATTGATGGTGCCTAATGCATGTGATATTATTTCCTCTAGTTCATCAATGTATATCCCAAACAAGCAGGTGAGAGATCATGGGAAACCTTGTTTAACATATTTGGTCTTGTACATCCTTTTTTTTCACCAACCCTCATTTCTACATAGCCAAAAAATGGTCCATAAAGTATCATCACAAGAGAAACCACCAAGGGTTGAAGACCCAAAATATTAAGCTTTGACAAGTCATAAGTATCAAGGAACTGTGCTAAATGCCTTGCGAAAGTCCACAAACAACAATATACTTATTTCTTATTTTCCTTATATTCGTCACATGTACAACGTTACACACACATTTGAAAGTAAATATATGATAAATGGTACAATGATTTCTTCTAAAACTTAATTGTCCTTTTACCCTTAGCTTATTTGTCTCTACCCATATAGAGACATCGATGCCTAAATTTGTAGCAAATATCTTAGCAATATTGTATCCAACCATGATAGTACTTATGATCATTATGGTATCTAGTACTTTATATAGGATGAATGATGTGGGAAATCTAAGAAGATGAAAAACCATGGGTCACCATGTAGTTGAGCATGTGTACAATATGGATTGATAAGTGTTAAAAACCAAATTTAAGATCCTCCACATCACAATATTTTTCAAATTAAAGGTTAAGGATGACATGAAGGATTACACGATCATAGAAGATTTTAAAAATGAATATGTTTCATGTTGACTCTAATCCTTGGATGGTTTGGAGTGTGTTTATATAATATCATATGTTATTAGCATATTCAAACCAAGTAGAAGCTAGATATTACACATACTAGTGTATTAGGTGGTAGAACTTTTTAAAAGGGTTTGGAGTGAGCCAATACTAGTGGGGATTTTTTTGTGTATGTTGAGGAGATAGTTCTTATTGTTCCTCCCGGGAGTGATATTATAAACTATTTTAATTTCATGTTACTTGTAAGGTTAATGTATCATAATATGTTTGTCAGGTCATGCATGTTTAACATTATAATTCATACCAAAAATACAATGGTAATGACTTGTTGGTGAAATAATTTATTACGGCAGATTATTGGTTTTGCCAACGGTCATAGGGCTAAGACCCTACCTCTTGGGTATAGGGAGGATCCCATTATTTAATGTAAACTACCCAAGGTTTGGAGTGGCTATTAGGCCAGGGACCACATAGGAATACTCCACTCAACCCATGGAAAAATTATTATACAATATACAAGGGAGGAAGTTTTTGTGAAGGGAGGTAAAGGGGAGTAGGAGAAATAAGGAGAAAGGGTTAATTTTCCAAGTAGGAACTAGCATATTCTCACCAAAATTTAATAGAGTAGGTCCACATTCAAGTAGAATAACACAACAATGTAAGCAATCAACAAGACTAACAAAATAGAGACACAAGGTTCTGCAAGTTCATTAATCAAGGACTTAAAGTTCCTTCTTGGTTATAAAAGATCACCATGTCTTCAAAGTTTGACGGTGGAGAAGATAGAGGAACATAGATAAGGATATTGAGGAAATGTATCTCTTATTTCTTTATGTAGTAGTGATACAAATCTTAATAACATACAACAATTATAAATTTCCAACCCTTTGGAATGGAGAAGCCATTCCAATTTACAATGTTATAAATATCTTTTCATCTCCCCACATGACTTTTCACCTTTCCTCATCACTTGTGACCTTCCATATTCCTAGGGAATGAAAATGAGTATTTTTATTATTGATAAAGGAATCTTATAATGTTAAGTTGAAGGTCACTTAAGTGAATAAGACAAAGTAGTAAAAAAGTACCTTCTTAATGAAGAATTAGAATATGGAGAGAGAGAGAGAGAGGAAACAAGAGAGAGGAGGGTTGACCAACCTGATGAAGATGAAGCCTCCATAGATAAATAAATTACTAACTTGAAGCATTGTGATCATAGTATCCTTCTTATGTGGGATATGGAAACATTTCATGACATCAAATAAGTGTTCAAAAACACCGTCATGAGATCCGCATCATGATGGGAACATGATGATATTTCTAATCACAAGGTAGGAGTTATGATATTGGGATCACTTCCTTACTCCTCTAGGTCTTCACAATTCACCTTCATGACCAAAAGTCAACTCCATGATGCTCAAACATTTTTATTCTTGTCTATTACTAAATAAAATAGGTCTTCATCATACAGATGGAAGCATTGCTCCTGAATGAAATTATTGTTCTATGGCCATCTATTGAACTGAAATGAGGTGATTACATATGCTTCCTCCTTTGAGGTGTGAACACACTACAAGGTGTTAGATGAGTGTTTAAGAACACTAATAAGTGAATTGTAACATGTGAAATTGAGATGGTTTCTCATTCTTGCAAACATGGTACTTCACATGGAAATCATCCATTTACCCTTGTTGGATCTAAAATCCTCCTTGAATGGAATCAAATTTAGGATTCTCATACAAATTCTTGATCATATTATTCTCATGGGAATATATTACTTCTTGATCCTACAAACATAATGGTCCTAAGTACCTTGGTAGCTTGACTAGTTCATCTTGACTTGTTCCTTGAAGATATTTGAACACAATGGAAGAGTCAGGATATGATGATCATCACCTTACTCCTTGAGCTTCACATTTCACCTTTGTGACTAATAATTCATATCTTTAGATTATATCAACTTTAGGAAACCCAAGTGCCTTGTTGTTCACTTATTCGATGTTGAGAATGCCTTCGCTATTAATCATGAAAGGAGAAATATTGCATTCACATCACACTCAATGGACACATTGCCATTCCAGATTCTGAGGAGATGATTGGGAATGGGGCTCACTTTTATAGATTCTGTTTGATATTTATTTTTCATCAATTTAAACATGATGACCCATTTTTAGCATCATAATTCACCTCCATGAAGAATATGTGACCTGAGTGGAAACATACTTAGGATATATGGACACCCTTTTCTCAATTTTTCTCATGGAAATAGGTTTCCTCCTCCATATAGAAGGATTGATCCCTGAATGAAACTTAAAGGAATGTCTAAGAATGAGTTCCATGTTCTTGACTTCCTAGCTGTATTGAAACACTGTGAATGCCACCTCCTTGACTTGCAAGGTGTGAGCCCACTATAAAATATTGGTTAAGTGTTTAAAAACACTTTCATGAGATGTGCATTGTTTGTGAGCTTGAGATGACTACCAACATCACTCATGGTGATCTTCTCTTATCATGATCTTGATGACCATTTCCTTGATGAATTGAATTTCAATGAAGTTATTGATGTTTCAAATCCTTCATAGACCTCATGATGTTCTTGATTTCACTTGTTGTCCAAGTGACATTTTATCACACATTGATTCACCCTGATCTATTATTTATCGTAGTATGATTCATATGATGTCCTTTATCCTTGGAAAGAGAGATAATCACAAGGTATGAGTTAGAATGAAAAATTTAATTTCCACCTAATGGTTTAGTTTATCTTTAAATATCACATTTGTGAAAAAGAGGTATCCTTCATGGGATGAAATCAACCTCACGGACTCAAACATGTTTTACAAAGGTTGAAAGACTCCACTAAGAATTTGGTTCAAAGCTTCCTATTTCACCTCAGTAATAAAGACATACCTTTCTTGATTGAATTGGACCATGATGAATCCATTTATGTGGTAATTAGGATGAGTTAAATCATCCAACTTCTTGCATCAAAATGTGCCATACAAAACTCACCTCGGGATTGATGCTTTGGGAGTTTGTGGGGAATTTTTCTTTCGTTTAAAACAAGAGATAACTTCTTAGAATTGAAATGGTTTTGAAAGGTAATGAGATAGGTATAATGATATTTTCCATAAGCTTTCTGAACTCAATTACAAAAATTTCTATTTTTAGCAGGTCTTATATAGAACTTCTATTTGTAGTACATTTCCCCAATTTTCACCTCCCGATGTTTCTTGCTTGTTTAGAGTGTTGCGAAGGATGAGAATTTAATATTTTGTAAAATTACTATTGTAGACATGAAAAACCTTGCACACTTACTTTTTTATAAAGGGGACTTATAGGTGTTGGGTTACAACGAAATTGGTCTCAATATTTTGGGTTTTATTCCAATACCTTCTCGCTCCAGTTTTTAAGGTTTTTCATCTACCAAAACTCTGTAGAACCAAAAAGGAAACTTTCCAGGCTTGGAAATGTCAAATTTATGTTGTAAATTATATAGAGTATCCATGCATCTTCTCTTATAGTCATCTTGAAGGTGTTTTCAAATAGAGTGTATTTGTGAAGTTTTACAGAGATCGGGTGCATAGATTGAGAGATATGGGAAAAAATCAATTTACATGCTTGATGTTATAGGAGTAATTTCATAAACATGACTATAAATTAATGGAGGTTCGGAGGGAAAAAAATTTAATGTTTAAAATGGTTAAGTTTTGTGAGGGGAGGAGTTAGCCAAATTTTCACACAATTTTTAACTCACCTTTAACCATAACAACTTAACCGGGATTTGGATGTTGTAGAAGTTGCAAAGGGGGGTCTTAATTTTGTTCCCCCTTGTCCCATTTTCACCTTAGGTGATGGTGGGGGATAGGAGTGCAAAAATGTGACAAGGGTGAGTTAGGGTGGGAATGAGCACTTTGGAGGGTTGAGAGGAGGTTTTGTAGTGATTAGGGGTTGCGCATGGAGAAGGGGGATCACACTTTTGTGTCAACTTATCCCCTTATACCTTGGGTCATAGACGGTATATGTGAGTGCAAAAACGGATACATAGAGGTTGCATGGCAAAGGGGGTCACACTTTTGTGTCCCCATTACACCCTTTGCAAATTTGGGGACAATGGGGACAACATGAGTGAAAAAGTGTGACATGAGATTGAATGGGGTAAGGGAGGTTACATGTTTATGTCCACCTTGTCCCATTTTAAATTTGGAAGATAGTAGGGACATGAAATGTGAAAAAGTGCTACTTTTCCACTTCATGGAAGCTAATATTACCCATTGTGTCCAAATTAAGACATCAGAGTGAAATTTCTAGCTCAGAGCATGGGAATGTGTTTTGGGGTAAAATATTTATATTATTTTAACTATAAAATGCTTTTGGAGATCATTTAAATCATTATAAAGATCCAATTCTTCCTAATGTTTAAATTTTAGGGTATACTTCATCTTTGAATAAGAGGAGTAACTATTGCATTCTAGATTATCTCAGAAATATTGAGTCTTTGAAATTTTTTTATATGTCCATCATGTAGAGGGTTCAAATAAATTTACATTGATATTTTTTTCCTTATAATGATTTACATAACTCCCGAGTAATCATATGGAGAAGCTTTCTTTCACCGTTGAAGCCATTATTCCCCACACTTAGAATCAAATTTCTTCCACCAAAATTTCCTAAAATGCCTTGGACAACTTTAATATTACTTGACATCACCCTCATATGCTTTATAATTTATCTCGTAGGATTTCATAGGGTGTTTACTAGCTACAAAATTGCCGAAAATGACCTTTTAGGCCTCTCGGAGAAAGTTATCTTTCATCGAATCTCAACAAGTTAATCAATTACATTAGGTAATCTTCCTACAAATTAAAACACACTTAAAATTATTGTTATAAATTTACTTTGATCCAGTGAGGGGGAAACTAAGGGCATGCTATTCAAATTAAAGGATCATAGTGACCGTGAAATGAAATTTTTAATTGTGGGCATAGTTTTCATGATCAAATGTTTCAATTTTTCATGTTAGATATTTGCATGAAAATAGCTTTTCTACCTTGAGGACATTGTAATGCAAGGGGAAATGGATAACCTCAGAACTCTCTTGGTAAGCATACCAAAGTGCCTTATATATTGGGCCATAGAGTCACCATACCGAGTAATCATCAAAGCTACAAACACAACCAAGAAACAAAAGAAACAAACACACAAAAGAGAAATGAAACAAACAATGTTCAGAAGGAAACACATAACCAAAACCTACATCATCTATAGTACACATGGGGGATAATCCAATTTCACTAAAGTACCAATTATTTATCTGAAAGTTTACCCATACATGAGTATCACCAAAATATTTTGTTCAATAAATCCATTGTGAGCTCACTGAAATATGAGCCATGTCTTACTTTCTTGAGAAAGTTTGCATGATTTTTTTGGTAATTGAGGTTCCACTTAGTCAGTTCATTGCCTTTGTTTCTTTGACACTCTACTTCCTTCTGCTCATTTATTTCCAAATTTATTCCAATTGCTGACTTTTCATTACTACTATGGGAATGATTCTTGATCACACTTGGATTGTTATTTTCATATCAAGGCTTATGTTCCTTAATGGGGATTTGAACTTAACTTTTAATATAATTCATGAGCATTAATTCCATGATTTTATTCTCATCATATGTTTTAATATTTTCAACACTATCGCAAAGCCTAATGGTGTTCTATGTTTACCAGTTACACCAAACTATTTTCTTTCATGGACACCAACTTATTCTTGACCTTTTGCTTACTATGGTGTGACTGACACAATGATTCATCTTATTAAAAAGAGTAAGTGTATGAGTTTAGGTATGAAAAATAAAAACCATCATATTCTCCATGTTTGCCATTTTGAGCCTCGAAATCTGGTTTAGTGATGAAACCATCTAAAAGGAATAATAAACAGATCGTACCAAACCAAGAACTCAGATGATAATCAAACACCATGATCAATAAGATAAAAGTAATTTTCCGAATAACTTTAATAAAACCTTTTCAAACAAATGAGCAACAATATCATATATTATTATGGAACTCAATGAAATACAATGAGCATGGGCCTTTTTATATAGGAAAGGAATACCAATCTAATAACCATTCAAGGTTTTAGATGAAGCCATAAACCAAGGAAATAACTAGTCATCAAAGAACTAGACATCAAGGATCTACTCAATACCACAGATCAAGGAAAGAACTAGTCAATACCATAGATCAAGGAAAGAACTATACCTAACAATTAGATAATCCCCCTAATATCTAAATAAATAAAAAGAAATATCCACACACATAAGTGGGTGAGGATAAATACTATAAAGGTAAATAAAGTACCTAGGTGAACATGAGCTAAGGTAAATACCTACTCTATCACCACATTTCCCTTGGGTGGATCCAACCTTGAAAGATGAAAGCATATTTTTATTTATATATCCCTTAGTGAGAGGATATTTATTTTGAATGAAATAATCCTAGTGATAATAAAGCACCATTACATCTACTTTTTCTTCATTAATAGGGTATCCATCTTCATGAAAGAAAAATGAGCACAAGGTTGGGGATGAAACATCAAGATCATCATTTTCCCATTCTTGACCATCATGAGCTTAGAAGTTCATCTCCATGATGAAGTCATCCTATTTTTGAGTAGATTCAACTTCAATAGACCCAATAATCTTGTCATTCATATATTACTTCTTGAAAGATTCATCCTCTCCCAATGGGAAAGAGAAAAATTATATTCACAATCATACTCATTGAATGGGTCTTCATGTTGAACCTTGAGAACATGATTGGAAACATGGGAATCACTTGCCAAGAAGTTGTTTGATGTCACTCTTTCTTCTTTATTCTCATTTCTTGAAATCTTAAGATTGATTTTCTATAATCCAATATTTCCATAACATCCATTACTAACAATTAGAGAATCCAAATTCATGCTCAATGGGAAGAACATACTATCAAATTGTGGTTCTGTTAGTGTAGGTTATTATTTATCCTTTTATTTATTAGGATAATTATTACACTTGGGTTAGCCCTACACTTGTTGGTTAGCTTTCTTAGGTGTACTAGTTGTGTGGAGTTATCTTACTAGTTGTGTTGAGTTAGCTTCTCGTTATGAGGAGTTAGCTTACTAGTCTTATGGAGTTAACTTAACTACCAAAGATCGGTTATTGGGAGTTCTTCACCACCGATTTAGGTAGTAGTTGCACTTCCCTCCTCCTATATGTACATCTTTCTTATTGAATAATTAAAGTAATTCTATTGTAATGTATTGAGCACTATGGATTATGATGGATTTCCATATATGGTATTTTAGCTCTTCTGTTTTGAAAATCTAATGTGGTGTGATATTATCATCTAAGATCGCGACTTGGAACAATCTTCTTATTGTTCCTTTCAGTTCCATTAGATCATCATGATGCTTTTCGATTGGCTCCATCATACATGGGTATTCCTCCATCAACATGGGAAGCTCAACATATTCCTCTGAAGCTATGAAAAATTTTCCATACCTTGAATCTTGAAATAGGATGTCCACCTTGGGTCATCTTGATTTTGAACCATGTATTTCATTTTCCTGATGGGAAGGATCTTCTTCATCTTACCATTGATTGGAATGGTGGCATGCAACCAATCCATATATATATCCCCACTAACATCTTGAAAAAATCATTGGCTCAACAACATACCATACGAGGATGACATGTTTGTTACAAGTATTATTATCATGATCTTCTTATTAGGAAAATACACAAATGCTACTTGAGAATATTTTACCGGCCTACAAGAGGTAATTATTTAGTTTCCATAGAGTAGTAATGGTCGAGAATGAGTGAGAGAGACCAAGATCCTTAATAAATTTTGCAGAACAACATTTTCGAGAGGCACCAAAATCAATAATGCAATTATTAAATTTATATCCATTAACTAGCGATGCTATATGGAAAGGTTCTACCTTCCCTGTAATACTCAAAATTACAAGAGCTGGTAAATGAGGATTGTTTTTTTAAACATAAAAAAATTACATAGCTACAATCGTACATATTTATTTAATCAAATTCATTAAATCAAATTGGTTCTTTTGATCTATCTGATAACATCCATGTAAGCCATGTGTGGCTGAGAAGGGTGTATCCAGATCTCCATGATCAAATAAATATATTTTACAATTTGTGAAAAGTAAGATTTCTCAACTCAAGTATTCATCATTTACTCATTTTGAGACATTATTACACACAAAGTAATTATCTCTTTATTAAAATCATAAATTACATATGCCATTAAGGTGAATTATATAACCGGTATAATAACTCTCACATAGTGAGGTTTAAATATTTACAATGGGCCCAAGATCCCAATAAATTCAGTCAAAATTCTAGGATTTCATCCTTCTAAAAATTTAAATCCAAGTATCTCATTTTGATCCATGCTACGATAAAACTTCACAAAACATGAGTTTCGCACATCCGAAAGTAATGGCTAATGGTCCTGCAAGACTGGAGTAGTGGTATGATGTCAATTCAAAATGAACTGGCATGAATATTAACTCCCTTTTCTAATGCAATTAATTAGTAAAATAAGAAAGGATATACATGTTGTTTTATCAACAAGTTTGTAGACACCAAATTTGTGTCTTACGACACCTGTGCCCAAAGACATCTCATTTCGCAACCTAACCTCACCACCTAAACCTTGCACAATTATTTATTAATTACCTTATAATTAATAAATCTACATCTCCAAACTTGCCACCTCATTTCACCACCTCATCATGACCTAGCCCTAACCCTAAACTAACCTAATTAAGACCTATAACTTGGTCTACATCCACACCCATGACTAATTACTCCTCACCCGCACCAAAACCAACCTAATAATGACTTGACCAAGCCCACAACTAATCCCTTGGGAGAAAAGGAGGGAAAGTTGGCTATTTTACTAAAAATAGCCCACTTTGACTTAACCAACATCGGTTCCTACTCGACCGCCGTCGGTTACGTAACTACCATCGGTTCCCTGTAAATGGCCTCCCCCAACCAAAAACAAAGGATCTGGAACTCATTTTGGAAAGGATCCGGAAATTCATTTGCAAGACAGAGACAAGTGAAGAAAAGAGAAGAGGTTGCAGAGAAGGGCATCGAGTCAAGACTGCAACCGAGCCACTGGATCATTGTCACCCCGTTCAAGCATTGGAAAAGACTGAGGATAGCTTCATTAGCTTGTTTTCCAATACCAGATCATCCCAACTGAGCCTTACTGTCACTACCACATTCCTTGGACCTGAATCTTCATCAAGAACGAGTAAGTAGTGTCTTGTATGTTTCTAAGCACCATTTCCTGAGTCTTTTGATTGATAGTAATTATAAGCTCACTCCTAGATCTACCACCTGCCAGCACCCTGCACTTAACCTCCATCCATACATCCTTGTATTGCCCAGAAGATAGTTTTATCACTCTCTGAGTCTTCCCCGTCATCTCACTATTCCCCTCAGCCATCCACCAGTCTAAAGAAAAAACCCCACAATCACCCTGCAACCAACCTCTATCCAGAAGTGCCTAGATTACTGACCCTACCGGTGTCGGTTATCCCCTACCGGCAGCGGTTCTCTAACCGCGGTCGGTTATCCAGTGACCGGCATCGGTCACTGTGACTTATACCCAAAACCTTCCTCTCACCTATTTGTCTCCTAACAACCTCAGATCCAGTCTGGTTTATCCCTGTAACTCAAGCTGAACGTATCAACGACCAGTGACCAAACAAACAACGTGACGTTTTATTATTGGTAGTTTAGTCTCTATTTCTTTGTAACGAGGTACCTAAATCGTGATTTCGCAATAGCTTCTTTATTATCATTTGTGTTAATTCATATTAAAAAGGGGAACTGACCACCTTCGAAAGGAAGTCTAATATTTCCTGGGCCCAAGGCAGTTCCCTCATTTATTGTCTAACTAAAATCTGGTGGTCTTGTATTCTTACTTGCAGGTAGTCCTTCCTAGACAAAAAGGAGTTCTTCGCAATCGATCTGATCTCTCTCTACGGTATGCGCACACCCTCCCAACACTCAACAGGTATTCCTCCTAGCCCTAACCCTCATCTGTTTCTCAAAGGAATGAAAGGATAGAAGCACCTCTATTTTAAGAATGGAAACATTCTGTGTGAAACACAAGCATATGGTAATACAACTGAAAATGATTTACCCCTGGTTTCTATAAAGATACAACTATGGATGCATACAAATAGAACAACCAATCTCTATTTCAGCATAATCAAACCATAATCACTCAACCTTCGAATTCAAATTATGACTAGAAGAAAATCATACTTGGTATAGATTTTAATACTATTTTTCTTATCTTCCAATTCAACGAGCAACTTAACAAAACTGTCAAAAATCATCATTACCAAAAACTAATCAAACATATTCTTTCTAGTTAATGAGCAACTCATCATATTGTCCAAGAACATCATTACCAAGGAAATAAAACTTACTTATTTTCAGTCAATGAGTAGTTCTACAAATTAGCACAAATATCACCAAATTTACATCACTTTAACATGTTCTATCTGGTAAACGAATGACCCCAAACAAAAATATAGAAGCACCCTGATTACATCATGTAAACATACTCTGTTTAGTAAAAGAATAGCTAATTATTTCTTTCATAAGATATCATTATATAAATCCCAATCATGCCACCAATTACTCCTTGGTGCATCTGGGTCAAGCTATCCTGGCTTTCTAAGCATTTCTTTTTCATAGTTTTACAAAAATCCAAGTCATATTGCCAGGCTGGAAGTTATAGGTTAAATGCCTTTTTTTTACACATAACAACACACCCTCATTTATACATGATCTGATTTAGATGTCCATAAAGATAAAATTTCTGGAAAAATAGCCCCATGCAAGAGCTTTGACATCCACAAATTATCATTCAAGAGATCACAATAAATTAACAATCAGACCTGCATATAACAGCCAAAAAGAAAAATACAAAACCCCAACCGGTTGCATACCCATATCGATGGGGTTACCCAAATCGATTCATTTATGCAAATCGATTTGTATACCCAAATCGATTTGTTTACAGAAAACACACAACTAAATTTCAGTAAACCAAAATGAAAACCCACAAGCACAAATTGATTTTAAACACATAAATTCACAAAACATTTTCCTTCTTCCAGTACAGGAAAAACCCAACTCTTTTCCTTTGGTTACAATTTATTTTAATGCAAAGAAGGAATTTTTAACCTTTCTTTTACTTTATTTTTGCAGATCAAAACCCAAAACCCCATCTCGTGTATTTTTCTGGGTTTAGTTAAAACCACACAAAGAAAACTAAAAAGAATACATAATTCATCAATTTCCTTTTCAAACTTCATCTCCAAACAATTAAATCAAAAGCTGACCACAAATTCCTTGATTGCCATAAAAAAATAGAATGTGTATTTCCTCTTTTTTCCTTTTTACAAACAACGCAGCAAAGAAGGGAGAAGATATTCATGTCCAAATAAACCCAGAATCGAAACCTTCTACTCTTCCAGCTCCAACAAGTTGAAGCCTTCATGCCTCCAAAATCATGCAGGTATTCCAGAAGGGGAGAATGAAAATAAACAAAGGAGAAATAACAGAAAAATATAATGAAAGAACTATAGTTGGGCAGCATATTGGAGAATTTTTAGGCTTCCCAATGCGTTGGTACGTGTACTAGTGCATGCCGCACACTTGTGCCATGTGAAGGTGTTTCACTTTATGAAACCCATAAATTTCAATATCTAAATAAAAACTTTTGGCTTACATGTCAAATCCCTCTAAAATATATATACTAATTAATATTTCATACACATTTTTTTACTTTAGTTGTTACCCAACTTAATGGTTAAGTTAAAATTAACCTTCATAATACAAGTCCACATATTTCCAACAATATATTACCATAATAATTAGTTGAATTTCCAGGTTTATATAAAACATTCCAATAACGAAAATCATCAAGTCCGTAAATAATAATTCGAATATTCTCATAAAGATGGCTTGATATAGCATTGTCAAATAAAACAGAGGCAGTGATCATCACGGTCATTGCAAAAGTCGAACAAAACAAAAGACGACCAAACCAATTAAAATAAAGTAACCGAAATACAAATAACCGAAAGATTCACAATCATTTATGAACCATTTTACCTACGATTAAGGCCTAACCACGTTTTTTAGGAAGGATCATAAAGGTGGGTGCGGGGTTATTCATTCCATAGTGTCATGCCCCACAGAGAAGCTATGGGTCATGACACGACGAACCAAATGAATTTTACACACAATGATGATCTCGTCTAATCCTGATTAGACTTATCCGTAGTTAATTTAACTTACAAGAAATTTTTGGGATGTTACATTCCCAAAGGTGGTGGGTGTGGAAATAAGAAGGTTGTAAGGAGTGGTATGAGGAGTGAGAGGTAGTTCATTGGAAGTGGAATTTTTGGAATATGAACTTGAACTAACTCCATTAACAAATTGTACAATTCTATAAAATTTCTTAAGATGAGTTTTCAAGTATTCGGACTCAGAAATATGAATTTTGGATTTATTAACATGGTCAATGATGTGAAAATGTTAAGAAGTGTTAGGAACATCAATAACTATAACAACCTTGACAAGATTAGGATTTGAATTCTTATGATTAATAGAAGTTAATATTGAATTGTCAAGAGGAGATGAAAGATACTTACTTAAAGAGACAAATAGATTCTTAATCGAGGTAGTATCAAGATTCTTCTTAGCTAACCCCATAGAAGTGGACAATAATTATCGTCATTTTGTTTTTACTTTTCATATATTATCTATTTGAGGATTCAATCACTTAGCTTGGGAAGTAGAAGAAGAAGATTTTTTCTCTATTTGTGAGTGAGTTAAAGCGCACAAGAGTAATTGTTCATGGATTCTTCAAAATGTTGATCCGATGAGTATTTCAAATACCCAATAATATCACATCCTTCTTCTTCTTATCCAATTTTTATTCAACAATTTATTCTCTTTCATCTTCACTGGTCCCACATATTACATTAACTAGTGGAGCTTCCAAAGTGAACATTTGAGGTGCTCCTAAAATATGATTCGTGTTTCAGCTTTTAGTATGAGGCATCTTGGGAAACTTCCTTCTTTATTATTGTCAAATCATTGAATTTTTTTGCAACAATGGATCAACTCTTTCATATCTAAAACTATGGGCCTTATCCTTCATTAAATGGTTCTTGATATTCCCTAACATGATAAGGTCATCTTCCACTTCAATGACAAGTTATTAAGCATTATCCAAAGTGTTTGGTTGGTCTCTCAATAACATGAAACCAAATTAATGAAACTAGGAATTCACAAAGAACCTTTCCTGATTATCCATAGTAGGATGATCATCAATAGGAATATTTTTGATTAACTAATGGAATTTTCTACGAAATCTATCTTTGACTCTTGTAGTTATTTCTTCATATGTGTTAGTTGAGTGAGGAGGGAATGGGCATCTTCTGCAATCTCGAATTGTGCTTCAAAATTAATTTTCATATCATCCTAATCAATAATTAAGCATGATGGAAAGTATTAAAACATGTCATATTGTCATGCAAATGTGCAATAGAGAAATTGACAATTTCCAAGCATGAAAATTATACCCCTGTGTCAAAAATTTCAAGTTTTACCCTCCCAAGACACTCTTGGTCTACCTAGTTAGTACAATGACCTCCCAATTGATGTTAACTTAATCCTCTAGGTTATTTAGGAAAGTCAATTAAAAAACCCTAGGTGATTTTAAGAGTTCATTGAAAAATGCAAACTTTGAGCAATTGTGGGAAGGGTTATCACTGACCTTCCTAGGACTGGAGCAACCCCATGGAGATGAAAAGAGAAGAAACACTAAAAAGAGGTGAATCAAAGGCCTAATAACATCGTGGAAGTGATTTAGGAAGATTCAGGAAGGATCTAGAGAAGTTGGGGTAGTTTCACCAAAATTAGGGTTCATAGGCTTAGGCAGTGCATGACCAAAAGAGTTCCCGAGCTTCGAGAGGTGATTCGGGAGCTTCAGATGGAGTTAGAGCCAAACAAATCATAACTAGAAAATGAATTAAAATACCTACTATTGGTACCCAAATTTATTCTCATTTTCATCGAGCAACATCAAAGATATGTCATGAAGCTTGAAGACGGATGGATCATGATGTGCGTCATTTTGTAGCTGGGATATGATCTAACCGACACTCGTGTTTGTGGAGAGATGGATAGAACTCAAATAGGACTTGATCTTGTCCTAATCTGTTTTAGGTTATGCCTTTCAACCAAGGTAAGAGAACCTATTTTTAACCCTCAAATGGTGAAGGAGATGAAGATATCCTTCAATTTGTACAAATAGTGTAGAAAGGCCTTGGGAAAATGTGATCAACACTCCAAATCTGAATTTCACAAGTTTCCACTTCCAAATTATGGAGATACTTTCAATGCAAGGCAAGGGTTACTAAAGACATTTTAAAATCCTGATCATTCGCATACTTTAGTAAATGGATTTTGATCTTCTGTGGGTATACGAGTCAAAACAGGTAGGATTAGTTGTTTTGAATGATTTTTTCGGTGGGAGTTTAGACAAGACAAACCAAGGTCTACCAAACTCTTTGAGGATTTCAGCAAAATATGGAGAAACTTAATAGAAGAAAGTATCAAAATGGTTAATCATCCCTTCAACTAGGATATGTGCATCAAATGGAGGCCCAGATTTGCACTTTTCCACACAATATTTGATCATCTATCACAAAATCTTGAGTTAGAATGAACCAATGAAACATTTAGCAATCACTATTTAATCATGACCTAAGGTGCACCAAAAGGTTTACAAACAATCTCTGAAATCAAGGAAGGTAAAGTGATTTTAAATTTGTTTCTCTTTATCAGATGAAGGCTCTTCTGAATGTGAGATTGAAAATGCCACTAGACTATCACAAGAAATGAGACCATGTATGATCAAGAGAGATTTTAAACACAAGACTGCAACAGGAAATAAGAAACAAAAATTTGAAATGCATTCTGAAATGTAAGCATTCATAGATTTTTCCCAAAGACAACACAAAATAACTCAAAAATGATCAGATTTATCAAGCAAGGGAATGTTTTGAAAACAATCTCAAAGCTTGTTAATGGCTATACATGTGCAACCAACTTAACATGATTTAAAATCTGATACAGAGAGAGTTACATGAGTTTCTCAAGTGGTCACTCAAAGAATGGGCTTCTTCCCAAATTTTCCCATGAAATTTTTAGTTTTCCAGGATTCTTTAAACTCTTCCAACCCTTTGCATGAAAAATTCATGCAATATATAGCTTTCAATATCCTTCGAGCCTTCTTTCCCAAGAAAAGAATATGCCAAAGGATCAAATTTGTTACAAAAATTCCTCATGATTCATAGACAGGGATGTTTAATAGAACATGTCCAAAAAGTTTCCAGTTGTCTCAAAAAGAGATGAATCATTGCAAAATTCACATCATTATCCATTGTGGAGGCACGTTTTTCATCTTCAAAGCATGCAGACCCCCTTCCTTTCATTATTTCATCCATTTCCCTCCAAAATTTGACTCTGCAACTTTTGGATCTGATATTTCACATTTTTGGATGGGTTAGGGCAAAAATTCATTTCAAAAACATATCTGATCTTCAAATTGATCCTCAAAACTGATTGCATTGGTCCTTGCAGGCACAAATGACATGAATTTGTCAAAAATTGATGAAAATTGATGCAAAAATGCATCTCCAAACTTCCTAGAGCGTTCTAGGGCAAAAATGGTGGTAGAGCAAAAATGATGCACAACTACCATTGATTTGACATTCAACTTTTAATCTATGCCCTCCATGTGGAGAAAAACCATTAGAGACGGGCTTTGGAGGCACCTTTTTACCTTTTAAATACTTTTGGAAAAATGTAAAAATTTGACATTTTTCTCCACCCCTCCGCCCTTTGAAAATGGGCCTGACACGTGTCCCAAAGTGGGCCCCATTGGAATCGTGGACCGATTCTACACATTTCCACCTTTTTTGAAAAATGAAAATTTTCCAAATTATCCACACGGACCCGCACCTCTGATTCTGTCCCTGACACATGGCGATTGATGATTCACTACGGGATTACATTCCTCCTTTTAATTTTATGCCTTTATGCCAAAAAAGGGAAAAAATCTCAATTTTGCCCCGAGGCCCAAAGTTCCGCCTCGACCCCCGCCACGTGTCCACTCCGATTAGCTTGGTGGACCCATGGCCCTTTTCACAAATTTTGTTCCCTTTTTCCAAAACCAAAATTTTTCTAAGTCTTCCACCTAGCCTCCATTCCCGCCTTTGATGCAAACGTGACACATGTCCACCTGTGATTCACTATGTGAGTTCAGATTGTTTTGTGACTTTAATATTTTAACCAAATAAATTCAAAAAACTTCAAAAGAACCTGACCACCCATAATTATATCCTTGGCTTTGAAATTGCCACGTGTTCCATTCTGATTCGTTATGGGCCCTAGGCATTTTCTTTGCACTTTAACTCTTTTTCCAAAATGCCTTAAAAAAAAAAAAAACTCATTTGCTTCCCATCCAATCAAAAGAGGACATGTTTGCCCATGGATTCATGATATGGAGGTTATTCCATCAACATATCATCAATGTGTAAAATTGTAGTATGAAGGAAAGACACTTAATATACAAGGGGATCCCAACCATTTTCTCATTATAGAGAATTTTCTCACTATTTTACTAGCATTTACGAGTGTCCCTCCATAGATATTGTTTTTCTTGTTCATTTAGAGGACCTTGCTTCACAAGTGGATCTAAATACCCTGACTCCCAGTGATGATGGTGTATCTTCATTGGAATCTCCTTTTGCTACATGGGAGACGAAAGTCGTCAACAACGATTGTGGAGAGTATAATCTTTAGCAAGCCCTTATGATTCAAAACATTTTGCTATCAACCCAAGCATGTAGTAATCCATGTTATAAATTCTAGAGATCAAGAGATAATTTCCCCTTCGAAATTTTCATTTTAGGTGGCTTGTTAGAAGATGAAATAATTCTCAACGATACTATATTTCATCCTCAAGATGATGAAATGGATTTTGTTACAATTCATCTAGGTATGTTATACCTAACATAATCAAGCTTACTATGAGGTACCAAGTATGTGGCTGCAACTACTAAGAACAAGTTCCATTAGAATCTCTTTCAATACCTCATCTCATAATGGGTAAATTGGATCACCCTTCAGATAACGAGTATGTTTCTTCTGAGAGTGAGGATAGTTTGTCTGAAAATGAAAGTGAAACAAATTCCCAGTGTAGTATTTATGAATACGTCACCTATACAAATCTATTCTCTAACAAGGATATCCTTACCATAACTCCTGTTACACCCATTGTATCCCTTGTAATTTAAACCTTAAACCTCATCTACCCATCACTCATGAATTGGGATCAACAACAACACATACCTATTGACGTGTTTTAGAATTATGAGGTTATTGGTGATTTCCTAAGCACCAGAGATAACATTTTGAGAAATGATCACAAGAAAGGCTTCTCCATTCATCTCAATGCATGCACGTACTTTAGAGAGGAGGTAGAGTTATGTGGACACTTAAGTAAAAAAGTGAGCAAGGGAAAGAGTCCTACAGAAAATCCTTGTAGAAAGAAAAAGGGGAAGTCCTATAGCAAAAACCTCTTTGAGGCACTTGTGGAAAAACAAGTAGAATAACCTATGGAAAATATAGTGTACCCATATAAAGATGAAGACCTCCCTAAACCACCTTTGGTAGAAGAGGATCTCAATCTCCCTCCCGATCCTACGCACATGGGGGACGAGTCAAAGCTACTAGTGGAAGATACAATAGATGTTAACATCAACATAGAGGAGTTTCCTAGAATAGTTAAGTTGGGAGCTTCACTCTCAACTCAAGAGTAGAAAACATTTACAGGAATTTTGAGAGAGTATGCAAACATATTTGCTTGGTCTTATGACAACATTCTAGGACTTGATCTTGCATTAGTGGTACACAATCTTGTTGTGCTCTGGAGTCCAAACTTATAAAAACAAGTTTTAGAAGATGCATCCTCGCATCTCCTTACTTGGTAAAGACAGAGCTAGAAAGGTTAATAAAAGTAGGCTTCATCAGGCTTATTTACTACTCAGAGTGGATTTCTAATGTGGTACCAGTTTAGAAAAATCCAGTCGGTATCAGAGTGTGTACTAATTTTAGATATATTAACAAAGCTTTTCCCAAGGACGACTTTCCTCTCCCTAACATCGACATGATCATTGATTCTACTATTGGTTATGAGATGTTATCGCTCATGGATGGCTTCTTAGGTTATAATTAGATAAAGATTGTAGAGGAAGATCAACACAAGACAACTTTCACAACCCCATGGGGAATGTTATGCTACCAAGTTATGCCCTTCACCTTAAGAATGCTAGACACTACATATCAAAGGGAAATGACTGTAATCTTTCATGACATGATAAGTGACATCATGGAAGATTATGTAGATGATATACTAGCTAAATCTAGAACTCGGGAGGAGCACCTAGAGATTTTTCGGCATATCTTTCAGCGCCTAAGAGACTACAAAGTCTTCCTTAAACTTTGAAGAAGTTTTTATTCCATGTGCTATCTAGGAAATTACTAGGATTCATTGTGTCAAGGAGAGGAATAGAGGTGGACCCCCAAAAGTCACAACCATCATAGTGATACCTCCTCCTAAGAATAATAGACAACTATGTATCTTACAAGGAAAATTCTAGGCCATCAGAAGGTTTATTTCATAGCTAGCATACAACTGTCATTCAATCACACATCTTCTTAAGAAGGATGTTAATTTCACCTAGGGGCCAGAACAACATCAAGTGTTTTCTTTACTAAAATAATACTTGGCTAGACCCCCATTCTCTTGCCACCCACAAATAGGAGAACCCTTGTTTATTTACATCTTTTCTACACATTTTGTGATTGGGTAACTGTTGGCCTAGTATGATCAAGAGAAAAGAGAAAATGTTGTATACTACTTGAGAAGAATATTGATAGCATATGAGATAAACTATCTGCCAATCAAAAAATCTTTCCTAGCCGTAGTGTTTGCTTTCCAGAAGCTACGCCATTATTTTCTCAACAATAAACTCAAGCTTATTTCAAAGGTTGATCCATTACAATTCTTATTGTCAAAACCTGCACTCACATGCAAGATGACTAACTGAATTATCTTGTTAAGTGAATTTGACATTGAGTATGTGCATCAAAAGTCGAGTAAAGGGACACATCTTAGAAAATCATCTAGCAAAAGCTCAACTACAGTATTGAACCCTTGAGTTTGGAGCTACCAGATGCATCCATTGTGTACCTTAGGAATATATCATTTGACAACTATACTTTTATGGATCCTTTACCTTTAATGGTTCAAAGTGCGAAGTTGTGTTAATTTCTTCTACAAAAGACTTAATTCCCAAGCGTTTCGACTCGAGTTCCCTGCAAAAATAATATATTGGAGTATGAAGCTTTCATCATAGGGATTAAACTAGCCATCAAGTGGGATATAATACATGTTAATTGCATTGGTCATTCAATGCTTATTATCAAACATGTCAAAGATGAATACAAGGTTAAGGCTGAAAAGTTGCTCGCATATAAAATAATGGTTGATTCCTTAGAAGAATTCTTCGAGAAGATTAAAAGAGCCTAGAACAAATCACCGGAAGGTTATGGCTATAGTAGGATCCATGTTAAGGATTTCACTAGGGAACTATGAAATGAGATTCTTCATTGAAAATAGAAGAACAACAACATATGAAATAATAGACTCTTGTTTGGTGTGCGATGTTGTTGGTCCCTTTTCCCCATGGTATGCTGAAATATTTAATTACCTCCATGATGGAACCTTTCCCACTAAAATTTCTCATGCTAAAAAACACACCCTTATCCAACGTATAGCCCACTATACCCTACTTGGGGGCACCCTCTTATGCAAGGATATGACAGAATTTATTGCGATGTTTAAGTTCAAAAAAATCTATCTAAACAATCAAAGAGGTGCATGAAGGAATCTGTGGGGCTCACACTAATGGGATTGTCCTTGTGAATAAAATTCTTAGAGTAGGCTATTATTAGCCTACCATGGAGCATGACTGTTGTAACCATGTGAAGAAATACATGGATTTCAAAAGTATGGCAACTTGATACATGCCTTTGGTGAAATCCTTGCATCTTGTCACAACCCCTTGGTAGTTCTTGAAGTGGGGTCTTGATATAATAGAGAAACTAAGTCTGTTTCTTGAGATGGTCATAAATTCATCATTGTTGCTGCAACTAAGTACTTTACTGATGTGGGTAGAGGTTATTTCTCTCACCTATGTTGAAGGTGCCTAGATCTCTAAATTTATCATGAACCATATCATCTGGCGATATGATATCCCCTCTACTATTATCTTTGATAATGGTAAGACATTTAAGAATTTAACTATGAAAGCACTCTGCAAAATATTTCAAATCTCCCTCAGGTTCTCGACCCCTATTACCCTCAAGGTAATGGGCAAGCCGAGGCTTCCAATAAAACCTTAATTCGCATTATGGAGAATATGGTGAACAAGATAGGTCGTGACTATCATTTACAAATTCACCCTACTCTCTTGGCATTTAGAACTTCTATCTACACCCCCATAGGTGACACTCCATACTCCTTAGTATTTGGCATATATATTGTACTACCTTTAGAGATCGATATCCCTTCTTTGTGTATTGAGCTAAGGGACTACCTGAATGAAGAGGAAGACTACAGAGTAGATCAACTGGTAGAGTTGGAGATATTATATGAGAAAATACTTCACTCTCTCAATCACCTTAAAGTGTATCAGGATCGAGTGCGTTGAAGCTATAATTAAAGAGTCATACCTCGTTAATTTGAGGTAGGGAATTCAAAGTGTTAAAATAAAATAAGAAGAACACTAATAAGGACCGTGAAAAGAAATGGAAATTAGAGCCCAATTGGCTAGGACCATATGTTATGGTTATTAAGTTCATTTAGGTGCCTATAAGCTAGCCCATACGGATGGTCAAGAGATTCGAGAACCCATGAACACAATGCATCTTAAGTGCTTATATGCTTAAGTATGGTGTCTTTAAAGTATTGAGAAAAGAAATAAAATACAATAAAAAGTATAAAAAAAGAAAAATAAAAAAAAAAGAAACAAGTGCATCAATAGTGAAAACCACGTAACGGTGGCACTGTAGAGAAGTCCTTTAGTGAAAACCATTTTTTTGGTGTCAAGGGAGGTCCATCATTCACAAACATTTCAGGTTTAGGGGTATGAAATTTTTTTCCTAAGATTGTTTTTTCCTTCATCTGAATCCCTTGTGAGCTTATCCTTATTTTCCCTAATCCGGCTAATCTTACCTTATAAATGCAAAGAATTTAACTTTGAATGAATTCATCTCGCATCGGGGCAACTTTACAAAGTGTCACTTATATCAAATACCACATGGAATTATTCCCTTGTACATACCATCTAACTCTTGGGGCATCCATGTTTCTTCATTCCTTGCACGTTTGCTTTGGAAAATCTCTTGAAAATGTCAAAAACATTTGTATAAATTTTTTGAAAATCCCATAACATGTAGATATGTGAGTTGAGAAAATTAAAAACATTAAAATAGGTTTTGTAGAGAACCCCAAAAGAATAGAAAATTGTCTTGATATAATTCCAAAATCATGAAAAACATTTCAAAAAGTGTCCCACAAAAATAAGTTAAGTGGTTTGATTACTTTAGTTTCCAGTTTGTATGGTTTTGATTGCATTGCATTTTTGTACCATGTGCTCTAAATTAGGTTCATTTTCTTAATTAGATTGAATGTTACTTTAATCTGTTAGGCATTTGTATTGAATTCATTTTATCTTGCATACTTTTGTATAGTTATGTTGCTTTCATTAGATTAGATTTGATTAAGTTATGTTTGTTTATGTAGTATATCATCACATCATCATATCATCTATCACCACATCTATACATCATATATCAATAAATGTTAAGTCTACATCACACATGTATCCTATAGATAATCATCAAGTTGTGTATCATCAATGGGGAAAGAGGAGTTGTGCATGATCACAAATCTAGCCCCCTACACCATATCAAAATTATTAACATGTCTTACTCAAAGTATCTCAACAAACATACAAGTATGATATCAACTAAGGCTATATCATAATTTAACATGTGATACACACATAATGCAATAAGTTCAACATGATATCTCATAAACAAACATATATCCATATATCATCATACATCATCAAAAATATAAATTTCCATATACATCTGATATAACGAGTCATCATGGACATCTATGCAAAAAAGTTCCTTCGTCATGAGGCATGATAAAAAAATACATGGACATCCATTTAAAAGTATGCCTTCATCATAAGGCGGTACACCAAATAGAAAGTAGTACATATGGTGCATCAATAAGAGAGTGAACCACGAATCTCACCCATTCTAGGGTTGCCTAGTCCAGGTATGCCACTAGGCCGGGGCATATGAGGTGTTGGACATATAGAAGGTGTCGCATCATGATAAATTGACCCGTGCTACTATGAATTTGGATGTCCTTAAGGACCCTCTATGGATCACACTTATTGTGATCTGTTTCTTGCTATCTCAACATACTCATGAACTCTCTACTCAACAAGAATGACTGCATTATACTTCATCGTGTAATAGGTGACCTTACTTGCTATAGTAGAAATGTGCCCAATCATTAACTACATCCCTGAAGACATGTTTTCCTGCTGCATTATATCATGCTCTTCCATCAATCTATCTAGCTCTATCCACATATGAGACTAATCTTCTATAGCTTGATCCCACTCTTTCTATAGCTATGATCAATTTTCTATAGCCTAATGTCATTACTATGTATGTAGTGTAACTTGTCCGTTATAGCTTTGATCCCCTCTATCTGTAGCTATAAGCTATCTATTATCACCCGGTCTTACTTTGTCGGGGCTGTAACCTCTCTCTCCTTACCCGATCTCACTCTATCATAAGTTAATCCCCATTTTTGAGGGCCTGATCTCTCTCTATGAGGGACTGATCTCTCTTTGTAATAACATGATCCCTCTTAACTACCATTTAGAGTTGTAAGGTTATCAGTGCTGTAATTTCCATGCAAGGAAGCCACTCACCTACCAATCTATATATATCGGTATATCTTGCATATCTAATATATCCTACATAGCCCTTGCATCCGTACATCATGCATATCTAATATATCCTGCATATTTGGTATATCCTAGATAGCATGTGCATCCTGTTCATCCTATGTATCTGTATATCGAAAAATCCTCCTCCATATCCTCATCACCCTAGCCATCTCCTCCACCTCTGGTGGACTATATTATGGACTCACGTGAAGGGGTGATGGAGGTGCCTACATGGATCTTGCACTGGAATATGTGGTGCCAACACTTGTGGCTGCACCAATACCCGTTGTTGTATTAAGATATGTTTTTGTACTAGCACCTGCTATATTAGTACCATCATGTATGGTCCTACCTATGCTTGTACCTTTGCTACTGTGGATCTAGACCCTATTCCTCCTACGCTACTACATCTAATCTCTTAGGGAATAGTCAATCTACGTGGAAACACTAGCGCATACCACACTACATAATCTGGTGGTCCCCTGGATATACTATTTACACCTATTGTACCCAAGACTATAAGGCTACCTCTCGAAAATATTGTACAAGCTTAGTCCAATGTGATCTAGAGTCCCATATTGAAAATATTTCTATATTGGCATGTGTACCACATCTCATTACTAGGAATCCTCTGGATGAGACCAAAATGAAGTTATACCCGGTCCACCCTATACCACTCTATGATATGGACCTTGTACCGAATGATAAAGTGGTCTACTACAACTTTCCTCAACTCATCTGCATTCTTCGACCATTGATATAACATGTATTGCCTTCATGTGATCATATGAGGTGTAACTCATTGAACTCTCACATGTAGTAATCTATGTCCCCCTGTGGCTGCGAATATCATCTCCATCTGGAACCCATCCCATGAGGGAAGGCTCTCCAATAACACGAGCTCTCAAAGCTCTGCAGGTGACCTAATGCAATATGATCCCAGGCCCAGACCTATAATAAAGTGGTAGGACCTAGTGTCCTCTGTCTATGATAGGTTATCAAGTGTAAATCAAAATATAAGTGAGCCGGTATACACTAACCCCAACATTACACCCTACCATGAATAAAGATGTGAATCACTCTAACAAGACCCATAGGGAATCATGCACCAATATTATCGGTAGCAACATGCCACTGACAAGAGATAATAGATATATGGGGACATGTCCTAGTCTTGGATCAGCCATGAACCTCCTAACAAAAAATAACCTACCTTGGCTAGGGATATCTATCACTGCAAATGTCATAGCGGTGTAACGCTCAATACAGTCTCGGGAGACCATCGTATGAAATCAAATGGCCCTCAATCAGAACTAGTAAGATTCACCACACATCCTCTAATGTAACACTCATCTCATTGATGAGCGAGTCGATGTAAAGTCGACTCTGCTCCACCATCTCTCGGCTAAAAATTTTCGGTGAGAGGTTTGTGATCAAAGGTAATATGTGGCATACGTGCTATATGGGATAAACTTGTCACGTCTAGGGTAATCTCTAAGAAAACATGTTCTCAGTGTCTGAAGGTCATTTTGTAGGTCTGAATCCATGAATTCCGCTCCCGCGTCCCTAGCGCACCCAAGTCTACCTGTGGATCTAATCAAGTCAATTATTATAATCTTTGTCTTCTATTCTACCATGTAATTTATTTTAAGGGTATAGTTTATTATGTTATTCTTCTATTCCATTATTAAATTATTCTATAATTCACCTATTTCTTCTACATAGGGTTTCCTAAAGCCTAGGTTTTTGCCTAAAAAAATTAAATTTTATTTTATGCATGGGTGCCCCCCTGTGTGCACTAACGCTATTTTCTTAGCATAGGTTCTGAGCGCTCATGCGCTAGGGAAAATTATTAAATAAATAAATTAAAAAAAAAAGGTGTAAAATTGCATTACACATAGGCTCCCAAGCACCCTTGCAGTTCACATAGGCACTTTTCTCCGGCATAGACACTGGGTGCCCTTGTATTCATGTAAAATCCCATTTTTATTTAGGCGTAGAAACCCAAGCGCCATTATGTTTCCTCGATGAAAATTTCATTTTTAGCGGTATAAGCACCCAAGCACCCTTGCTGCCTACGCGTGATCTCTCTTTTCTAGGTGTAGGTGCACAGCACCCTTGCATAGCATTTTGATGAAAAAACAAAAATTTATCTCAACTTAGGTACCCAAGCACACCTACCACATGTAATTTTTAAAAAAAAAAGTAAAAATGCATGTATGCATAGAAGCTTAGGCACCCACGCTTGCAAAAAAATTTAAAAATTTATAAAATTCTCGGATGTATAGGTTCCCTAGTGCCCACACAACATCAACATAGGTTCTAGGTTCCCATGTTTCACCAACATGGGTGCCCCCAAGTTTTCCTAATTTATCTCAAAAACATGTATTTTAGCTAAAAATTCAATAATTGGAATTACAGGGGTAAAAAGAATAGATGTGTGTACCTGTGGTCCATCCGCTGGAAGCCTCAGGTAGTCCCTCATATGGTCCACATGGTGCCTCTAATTCACTATCCTTTCCATTTCCTCCTGTAAGTTAGAGCTCAAATAAATACTCAATTTATAAGTAAATGTGGTAAATAACTATTCGCAATGGCTTATATGCTCATTTTTACCATCCACGGTGTGTTTCTCAGTCCCAAAGTTCCTCGAGACTGCCACATTTCTTCTAGAATTCCTCTAACACTTTCCACACTGATTATTTTTAATAAATAATTATTTTCAGCACATTTTCATTATTAGGGCATATTTTTACTTCCGACAACCTTTTCTACCATATGAGGCATTTTTTTCCTTACAATCACTTCTAATGTTGTCCCAATTTTTTTGGTTTTTCTATAATATTTTCTTAGGTAAAAATTAAAAAAGTAAAACAATAAAAAAATTTCAAAAACAAATTGATAAAATCATTAAAAATCCAAAAAAATGCAAAAATTCAAAAACAATGGTAAACAACATATACGCAATTTGAAGTCTATGTCAATTACATTGTCCTCGAATGTTGAAATATGTCTTACAAAATCCTTTTTATATGGTTCTTTCTTGTTCCAGTCTAAAACGACTTGCAAATCATTGTGGTCTACCTCCATTAACAAAATCTCGATGCATGCTTTGTCAGTACTCCCGTGTATCATTGAATTGCCAAAGACTGTGTCATAGTGCATGAAATATTTTCCATAGGACTACTTATGTCCTCCATTATTCCCCTCACATGTATCCTTGCTTGGGGCACCATTTTTAACCCTTGTCATTACAACATGAACATTCGGGAACCGCAACTTGATAACAAAAACATTGGTGCAACTATCTTAAACATTGTTTGTTTGAGTGCATGTGATTGTATCTGGTTTCTCTATTAGGTTAGCTGGTTTACTTTCTCGTATTGCATTGCATTTTTATGTTGCATTGAGTTAGGTATCATTTTACTTTCTCGTATTACATTGCATTATGTATGTTGCATGGAGTTACGTAGCAATGGACAAATGTTAGTAATTTAGCTTTTCATGTTATCTTACATTTTTGTTCATTTCAATAAAGGCCGATGATGTAGACCTAGGGGAAAAATGATATAAATAGGTTTCTTATTGAAAGGTTGGATGCAAATATTGGGCTTGTCCTATATTCTCCATTAATCATTTCTTATCACTTATCATTTATTATCACTACTAATTTTTCTTCTAAATCACCTGGGGCAATAAACAACCATGTTTATCCCTATCCTTATTCCTTCTCAATACCCGAGGGTTTCACACATGTTTTATCTTATTTCTTCTATCTATTTCAATCATAATTTTGATTGTCGATTGACTTCTTCTATCACTCCATTGACAATCGAGGGGGCATCCTTCATTCCACTAATTTTTCTTCAAAATTTTACTGTTTATACTTGTCTACTATATTTGAAGTGAAGTCACTTACTTCATCTCAAATAGGGGCAAATGTAGACACCTAAATTTCACTTTTGCAATCTTATTGCCAAAATACACGCAAATCACTCTCATTCTCGCCAATTTTGTTATAATTAGTGATTTTCACTAATTAACTAACGTTTCTTACCACTTTATCCAATTAATAACGCTTTGTTGATTGCGTAACCCCTTTCACATTCAAGATGCCACTTTATGGTGAATTGTAAGTCAAAATCCTCTTTAAAACAAATAATTAGCGATTATGAGCTAATTAAGCCTATTTTTCCCTTGATTTGGTCAATATGCCCTAATATTGGGTTAAACCCCTCTTCCAACCACTCAAAATCACCCCATTCACCTCCACAAACATGTCAACAAAATTCAAAAGCTTATCCTAGCCTCCTAGTTGACCCTAAGAGGTTGATTAAGGCTCCACACATCTTAATCACTTATTAATTCACTAATTGTGATTAGCAAAGCTTAATCATGATTAGAAATTCTAATCTAATTTGGGGCTTTTAGTCCCACATGCACCAAAATACAAGTTTTTCCCAAAATTAAAACTATAAAAAGAGTGCACCTCTTACCTTAATATTTTACACCATGCTTTGATTTGCATCTCATATAATACATATGATTCATAGCCAAGTTTAAATCCTTACCTAAATCCTTCAACAAGGTTAGTAGATGAATATACGAAGTGAATTAACAAGTCATTTGGCAAGGTCATTTCACTATTGTTTGCATTAGCAACCATAACCATTTGATTTACCTCTTAGGTGTATTTAGGCCCATGTTAGGTAATTAAAGCATATTAGTAGGCATATTTTAGTTAGATTTTGCATTGTTTTCATACTAGTTAATCATTCCTTTTAGCTTCTATCTTAATGTTACATTCATAGACTTAGAATCCTTAGCAATTAGGTAGGAATTGTGTTAGCCTTCCTTGATTAGCTTTCTTATTTTCTTTGTTAATTTTTAGGGTGCTTTCATTTAGATTACAACAACCAATAGTTGAATAAAAATTGGAAATTTTGTCTCGTAACAAAACACGAACCAAAGACCTCGGGATTATGATCCTAACTTGTATTGCAGATTCCATAGTGGTCCGAGGGTATGATGCTAAAACATGTTGTGACTATAATAAATTTATTCAGGTGTCTACTAGAGGACCAAATACATCTCTTTGTTGAGGTTTTTGGCGAATCCTACAGTGTGAACTCAATATGTTAGTATGGGGCTTATATCCCCTCAAAACACACCACTTAAGATCTTCAACGATCCCCTTCCAACACATCCTAAAAAATGAATTTATACCCTCGTGGTACAAACAAGGATTTTCCATTAGGAAATAATGATAATGAAGATTCAACTTCATCAAACCCATTGGTGGTACCTCTGTTGGATGGTCACCAAAAAAATAAGATTGTGGGTCTAGTAGAGCTAGAAACCGAACCCCAAATAAAATCTTCTATGAGAACTCGAGACTACTCTTCGTATCCCATTCCTATTTACACATCTGTTTCAAATAATGTTCTAACACTTCCGAATTCGGTGGGGGCTTATGACTTGATCACTGATTTAACAAAGACATTTTCTCACATCTCCTTATATTTGTTGAATAACTCCCTTGCTCATAGATCTACTTTATTAGAAGCATTGGGTCTTGGGAATTTGATCAATGTCACCCCTCCTCTAGAGATGCAAATAAATCACATATAATTTGATGTACATCCTCTTGGGTATCCCGAAAGAGATGTCGGGTTTATATTCGACATCAGAAAAATGCCCACAAATGTTGAGTTGGCACATAGAGGTGATCCAAATTTGTATCTACAAGTTTGGATTTACAATAATTATGTAAAATGCAAAATGATCGATGACGGGGCAAGTAGTAAAAATGTCCCCTTTTCATTTCTCTAGAAGTTAGGCTACGGAGAAACTAATTTCTCTTCAACAAGAAATACGTTGAGAGGGTATGATAGCCTCAAAGAAACATCGATTGGAACCATAGTGCTACTAGTTACCCTAGGGCCCAAGACAGGTTCTTACAGAGTTTTATATTATAGACTGGGAAACTAACTATAGTATGATTCTTGGTTGTCCTTAGATACATCACATGATGTGATTCCCTCCACTTTGTTGAGGAAGTTATATTCCTACATTAGGGAAAGTATTCATTGCACAGGGTTACCCAAAGCGCTTTGAAATTTAGGTGGCTAACCTAAAGATAAAACCTGGGGTGCATACTGAGTTTGAAATCCCTGCGAACCAATTGAAAAAACCCATGAGTTCAACACCATAGAAAAACTAATTCCCATAATAGAATTAGAAAATATTGGTTTGATCAAAGGGATTCATGCAATCAAATACATAATTTTTGTTGTTGAGACAGTATCAATAGAAACCATGGTGAATTTTTTTGAGATGTTAGAGAATGATTTACCCATTCTACTTACATTTTATTCCATGGGTATAAGACATGATCTAAGACTTGGATCTCTTCCCACTTAAGGAATTTCATGGTTGAAGTCTCAGAAGAAAGGGAAGAAGATACAAAGAGCGATCAAACATCAATCCTCCCAAAAACTTTTGGACTCAAAACTATGATGGAGAAAAATGTTGCTTCAGCGCTAGAAGCAGGTGTGATCATCCCTTATCTTGAGGGGAAGGTCATTCCTTTTTCTTTCAAGATAAATTTTTTATGTATAAACAATGGTGCAGAATACGAGACTCTCCTTCTTGGTCTCATAGTATCCAAGAGATGGGAACTATTAATATTAGAGTGTTAAGTGATTCACAACTAGTCACTAACAAGGTTTCAAAGGTATATGAGACTAGGGCGGAACACTTACAGCTCTATAAGACTGATGTACTCAATATAAGAAATATTTTTGACTTTATTTCAATTGAATCCATCCCACGTGAATAAAACCTTCTTTTCGATTCGATAGCTACTTCTTCTTCTCACTTTTTCCAAGAAAATAATTAGAAGATACCAACTTCATGGTTTTAGTTCACGGTGAACCCTTAGTTCATAAAATGCCAATGAATCTTATTTTGGCATACGTTGAGGATGAGAAAGAGCTTACTACCCTATATTATGTGGAAAATGATGAGGATATCTTGGGGTACCTTAACACTTATACATATTTACATCCTCCACATCATAAGAAAGGATTTGCTCTCATTCCTCACTCTCCCTCCTATTTCATAGACCACACGATGGGCCCTTCCTCCTCGAAGGCCTTGAGATTTGTGAAATATAAGAGGAAGGGGAGATAGAACTACCACTAGCCCCACCTAAGTTTGAAGAGGGTAATTCCTATTTGATCAAGGGGATGATTGAAATGAACATCGGGATGGAGGAGGACCCAAATATTTTGAGGTTAGTTAATTCCCCGAATCTTGAAGAAGTGGAAGTACACACAAAGATCCTTAAATAAAATTCCAAATCCTTTACGTTTAGTTAAAAAGAGATGACATGAATTTCTCCTCATGTTGCAGTTCACAATATTGTAACCAAATTTGATGTCATGCCCATAAAAAAAAATCTAGAACTATGAAACCAAAGGTAGTGCTAATGGTTAAAGAGGAAGTTATGAAAATCCTATAGGTGGGGTTCATCAAACCTATCGATTACTCAATATGGGTATCTAACATCGTCCCCGTTCTTAAAAAGAATGAAATTTGAATATGCATTGACTTTCGAGATATAAACAAAGCATGTCCCAAAGATGATTTCCCACTACCATCCATCGATGTTATCATTGACGCAACAACTAGTTATGAGTTATTTTCACTTATGGATGGTTTTTCTGGGTACAATCAAATTAGGATCTCCAAGGAAGATCAAACAAAGATGACCTTTATTACTCCTTGGGGAACTTATTACTACGTAGTCATGCCGTTCGGTCTCAAGAATGTTGGTGCCACTTACCAACGGGAAATGAATTACATATTCCATGATCTAATTCACAATATTGTGGAATCATATGTTGAATTTTTTTTTGTCTAAATCTAGGAAGCAATGCGATCACCCCATGGTGCTTCACATTATCCTCTCTTTCCTCATCTAATACAGTATTACATTGAATCCAAAAAAATGTGTGTTTGGTGTGACGGGAGGAAAGTTACTAGGTTACATCATCTATTCACAAGGGATTGATGTTGATATGGAAAAAATATGATTATTTCTATAAATGATCCCACCATCATTCAAATTGGGAATTCGGTCCTTTCTCGGAAATCTAGGTGCAACCCAAAGGTTTATTCTTGATTTAACCTTTTCTATTCATCCGATAAATAATTTGTTAAAGAAGGATTTCTACAACATCTGGATGGATGAGTGTCATGAGGCATTTGAATTAGTCAAATGATTCCTTTTGTCACCTCCCATGCTCATGCCTCCCAAATCAGATCGCCCCTCATTTTATATTCTCAAGAAATAGATGTCTCGTTATCTGCATGTTAGCACAAGAAGACGAGGACAAGCGTGAATGTGAAATTTACTTCATCATTCATACATTTCTAGAATACAATACGTGTTATATGTAGGTGGAAAAGGAATGCCTCACTATAGTATTTGCAAAAAAATGGTTAAGGCATTATATGCTTAACTAAGAAACATGGGTTATTGTTAAAACGGATTGTCTTCAGACATTCCTAACACAAGTTTCATTGTCCAAACATATGGACTCTTAATAACCTTAATGGGAGATTTTGAGTTAAATTATATCAACCAAAAGTCCATCAAGGAAAAATCATTTCCGATTGGTTAGCAGACAACCCATTAGATGGTGGAGAGTTAGTAGACCTGAGTTTCCTCGACGAGTGTATATCCTATATAGAAATCAAACATCCCATTGATGCATGTTCACGGCATTTAGATATTTCCAATTTTATTATGGACCACACATACCCTGAGGGAGAAACTTCATAGCAGAGAGAAGATGGATACATGTCATATCTATCAAGTATGTAATCATATAGCAAGTCCTCTATCGAAAATATTTTGAAAAAATGCTACTAAGGTAATTTGATGAGGAAGAATTTGAAAATATCATCCATGGAGCCCACAATGGGGTTTGTGGAGGTCATTTTGGAGGACATGCAACTGCTAGAAAGATACATTGGATGGGCTATTTCTGGCCCACCCTAGAACATGACACAAAGATATTACGTACACAAGTGCCATAAGTGCCAGGAATTCTCTCACAAGATTCACATTCCTACCCAAGCTCTACAACTGATTGCAACACCTTGGCCCTTCTCCATGTGGGGATTAGATTTGATAGGGAAATTATCTCCCTCATTGATGGATGGCCACAATTTCATAATAACAACCACAAAGTATTTCATGAAGTGGGTTGAGGCTATGCCTCTTACCACTATTCTGGGGTATGTAATTGCAAAGTCCATTTTTAACCGGATCATCATGCGTAGATACAGGGTCCCAGGTCATTATCTCTGATAATGTCACGTCATTTAAAAATAAAGAGGTGTGTGAGTTGTGTGAAACATTCAAGATAAATCATCACACCACCTCTCCACACTACCCTCAGGTCAATGGATAGGATGAGGCAACTAATTAGACACTAAAATATATCCTCCTAAAAATTTTCAAGGAGAATAAACATGATTGGCATCTAAATCAATTTCCGGCCTTATGGGGCTATAGAATGTCGGTAAAAATGCGACGGGAAACCTTATATTCCTTAGTACTCGGTTTGAAGCGATTTTACCGCTCAAAGTTGAGATACCCAGTCTCTGGATATCATTACAAGGAATATTATAAGAAGAAGGATATCATGAAGCACGACTCATTGAGCTAGAAACCCTTGATGAAGCTAGGATTAGAGTGAGGCACACCATAGAGCGTATGTTGACCGCATGTGCCGGAAATACAGTAAAAATGTTTACAGAATGCGATATATTAGATGGAGATCTGGTATTGAGACTTGACATTCAGATAGACAAGAAAATTAGCGAAGGAAGGAAATTTAGGCCCAAGTGGTTGGGCTTATATCGAGTCATAGAGGACTACTTGAATGGGGCATATCACTTGTGTAATCTAGAGGGTGAAGAATTTGGAAATTCTATCAATTCACTTAAATTGAAACGCTATTACGCATGATCCATCTGCATTTCCACATGTACATTATTACATCCGCATTGTATTTCATCTGCTAGATCACTTTGTAAATTTGTAATCAAGGAACTTATCTTTCAAGCAACTTTCAAAAACTTCTAAAATACAGGAAAAATATTCAATCACATTTCTTCAAATATCCACAATATTATCATCAACACTTCTGATCATTTCATCAATTCAACAAGATAAGATAAAATTTTGACTATAGTCTTACCAAGGCCTACATACTTGGTTCTGCTTGTAGTTTTCCTCCGTCATATGTTTCTTTTCCCATAGTATGTTCTAGAAGCTTCCTGGTGTCACATATTCCCCAGAAAAACCTCTTTTCTAGCACAAACATTTTAAAAATTTTACCCGAATCACTTTTTCACCTATCTCACCCTTTGGTGTTGAGCCCATGCATCTTACTGGTTGCGTAGAGTTGAGGCTAGGGAAATCTCTCCCTCCCAAAATCACAACTCAAAGTTAAAAATAAAATTAAAAAATTATATATGTCAAGTCAAAATCAATACAAAATTTTCATTTACACACTTCCTTGCCTCACCAACCTTTGGTGTTGAGCCCACACCTCTTACTAGTGGCATGAGGTTGGGAAAGGAGGGAATTTCCCTTACTCACCTATGCCTTATCCTTTGTGATGAGCCCATGCTTCCTACTGGTAGCATGGGGCAAGGTGTAGGGGGTCTCTACAAATAAATTAGTAAGTTAAAAGCAATTTCATTCAATAAAAAGTTCTTTGAAATATTAAAATCCCAAAAAAGTGAGTTAGATGTGTATGTTCCAAGAGATTCAAAACCTTAAAACCAAATGTTGACAAATAAGAGGACATCTAAGGGTCTAAGTCTAGATAAAATTGTAAGCAAATCACATTCTAGATTGTGTAGTAAACTATGTGTAGAGTTAAGTTGTAGGTTTCTAATTGAGTTTATGTTAAAATATTGTCTTTATCTCACCATTTCCATCTATCAAAATCATACAACTCACGTCCCTTCTGGCTCTCGGTGATGAGCCCTCACATCCTATTAATTTCATGGGGTTAGAAGTGGAATGGATTCATTTGATTATCAAAACATTCATCACATTTTTCCATCAAAACAAGAAGTATCAAATATTGCTTGAAAAATCAAAGTTTTTACATTACATTGTGTTTGTATTAGCTTTATATAAAACAAAAGAAGAAAAAGAAATCATTTTATTAGTATTCATCATCCATTGCAAGCATTCTGAAAAGCCTATAAAATTAGATATTTTAAACATGTAAGAGTACACATGTCGGGAATACCATAAATGGATTTAACTATTATGTAAAGGATAACCGAGTTGAAAAGAGATATCTGTATATATCATAGTGAATCAAGTCTGTATACAATGCCATCACACACTAGGTGTGGTCAAAATGCTCACAATGAGCATGAAAATCCAAAAACATCATATATATATGCCTCACAAAATGGCATCAAAGTAATAAGGGCCAATGGCCTATCCCTCTTTGCGGGAACCCTAAGATGGTGTGTGGCTATAACTAGGACTCTGTTGTAGTTTCGATGTTGTGAATGCATTGAGTGGTAAGAGTGACCATGATATTGACGGCTAGTCATGGACTCGATCCATGAGTGACTTTGTCTCACCATCCTCTTTGCCATCTCATATGCGAAGTTGTTTTCTCCGAGATTTCAAGAGCTCTGCAGCATTCCAAAGAGGCACATACAGATTGGTTTTTCATCCTTCATGTAATGGTTATCCCAAATCCTCGATCAGCTCTACATGAGACTTCCTTATAGGGATTAGCAAGGTATCGACACATATCTTGTAAATAAGATCTCGTTATGTTAGTGGAGGTTACAAAACAAAGCAAAAAACATCGAGTTAGAAAAATTTAAAAACCAGAAAGAAACAAAATGTGTATTTTACTAACTATTCTAGCTAATAAGTTTAAGAGAAGAGTATCTACATACTTGGATCTCCAAGAATCCACATAGGATCACCGACACAATGGTTGTGGTGGAGCCGCTATAGGCACCTATTAATCCTTTCCCTCTCCCGAGGTGACATAAATACCCATAAAGAACTTCTCATCATCACCTCCATCATGAGGAAGTGGTTCTTCAGAAACAAGAGTCTCCTTCTCTACCTCCACTTTCACTCTATCTTCCATATAGCTATCCTCGTGATCTACCACTTTGTATCATTTTCCTCCTCCTCATCACCCCTCTTCTCGACCTCCTCACCCATATCCTCACTAGCCTCACTCTCGGTATTGGTATATTTCATTGTTGTGGCCTCCTCCTTATCCTTCCCGATGTGAGTGTGTGTGGCCTTAATCAGTAGGAGATCTACCGGTGCTCTAGGATTTGCTACCTTATACACTGATGATAGGTACCCCTGGTGTAACAACATTCCAATCATGCTCACCTTTAGGGAATTTTTGTGCCTCTTTAATGATCTGTTAAAAATAGGCATAGTAGGAAGATCATCATCATAGGGTAATCCAAATTATTGGTCTACTCGGTAGTAGGGTGGGCCTCTAGCCTCACAGTCTTGTCCACTAAATGTTCGGTTCTAACACAAGCAATTGGCATAGTCCCCGCCTAATCCCATAACCTAGCTATATCTTGATACGGTCTAGCAATAAAATCATTTGTAGTCAAGGAAGAAAATATGATGTGCCCCTCGAGAACAGACATACTTGTCCATCTAGCAGCCCGATGGCCACTTGATCATGTATACCAACTCCCCTCTAGTAGGGGATGATCCGCTCATACACCCAACACATCACTAAAGTAGGGTGGCTCAGGGAATTCCTCTATAGCCTCAAAACTCGGTACAAGTCATGGTATGTGATCCCTAAAATCCCACACCCTAGGAATAGATCCTCCCATATTGTTCAATTTGCATAATGATGGAGCCCAACATTACAAGAGTTTTTCTCTACCCTTCTCTCTACCAAATGCGAAGCTAGAATGCCAACGATGGCCTTACCGTAGAGTAGGGATAGGTGTGGAGTTAAGCGATAGTATCTACATGCCCTATTTGGCACATACAATTGATGCCCCAATGTCCCCCATATATGATGCACACTATCTATAAAAAGCTGGAGAACCTTTCTCCAATTTTAATAAATCTACCAATCACACATACACTAATAATCTTATAAACATCCTCAAGTGTGATGGTCCACTCTCCCCTAACACCAGGAAATTTGAAAGTGTTCAGTCGGCATCCTAATAAGACAACAAGTCACATAGAATATTTTTGACATGTGTTATGTGCGGCACTTGAGAGATGCTCTACAACCTAGTGCAGTGCAATAAATCCCCCTTGGCATGATTCAGTTGATCAATAATAACTAAAATCCAATCACACTCTCTTTCTGGATCTAGTGAATGTATAACTCCTTTTTCATTAAAAAAATAAGAAAAAGAGTAAGTTAGCAACGTATTTCAATATATAAGCTCATCAAAAACAATATAAAAAACCTGAAATCCAAAAAAAATCATCTAAGTTGACCAAAATGACTCTCTTCCTCGACAATTACAAAACCACCACCCTATGCATGGTGACGGTTTTGTAATTTCCACTATGGTTCTATGGCCACCTCCATGCGTAGGGCATGAGTTTTATAACCACCACCATGCGCATGGTGATGGTCATGCCTAAAATGGACAACCCACCCCCTTTGATTCAAAAATGTAAAAAAATACAAAAATTGGCCTTTTTGGACAAAACAAAAGGAGACCCACTTAAACCACCTTCTAGGGAGCATTTTAACACAAGAAATTTAAAAATAACCCCCTAGGTATAGATTTTTCAAATTTTACATTTTTAGGTTTTAAATAAACAAATACAAAATACTAACCTTTGTCTTTCATTGCTTGGTTTCTCACTCGTGGGGCCATGATTGTGTAATCGCACTTGTCGTTTTAACTATACTCTCGCTCAAAATGGTGATTTGTGGTCCATGATGTAAAAATCACAATGAGGATATGTGCAAATGAATTTGAAAATGAATGGTTTGGTTATATATATATATGCTTTTTTTTAACTTTCGTTTTGAGTGTATATGATTTATAGGGTTGGAGCGCTAGTACATGTATACTTCTATCCTTGCGTAGATGGTAAGTCCTCTTGTCATTTTATTTTAGTGTTTATTTTTGATATCATATCTATCTACACTTGCATTTTTCTCTCGTCTTATAGGTAGCATGAGCTTGGATGATGACATTTCAGCACACGGGTATGGCAGGTATAGCTTCTAACTCCCCATTTCAAGAATTCCAGACTTGGACTCTACGTTTTACACCTCTTCATAGATAAAATGATTCTCCAAGGGGGAAATATAAACGCACCCAAATTTTCACGTGCTATATTCTCGAGAAAACGGTTCAAAACCCACAATGACGATACATGACTTTTCTAAAGGTTTTCAATTTCCTTAACCTCTTTACAACTTATATTTTTAGCCTAGTTTACCTTACTTATCCATTTCCTAATTTTCTACAACCTCTCACATAAATTTTTCCTTAGTTTTCACCTATAGTTACAAAACCGCTACCTTTCTGGGCGGCATTTCTATCTTGCCCCCTATTTGGGCGAAGTTTTGTAAGTGTCACCATACATAGGGTGGTGGTCTGTGTGAATTTTATATAACTCTTTGTCCATGAATTAGACATGTGTTGCTTCATTTCACTTCATTTCGCTTAACTTTTAGAATGCATTTCTCAATCATTTTATCTGATTTTAAGTTTGGTTGACTTGTGGAAATATCTTCTTTCACTTGTGATTTGTAGTGACTATTTAATTTCCCCTTCATGTGTTAATGCGGCACCCCATTTGCCAAGTGTGATAGCACTGCCTAGCCAACCTTCTATAAAATCATCGCTTCTTCTAAAGAAAATGGTGGAGATTAGTTGTGTATATCTCTTAGTTGATCTGCTAAAATTTTGCTAGAAATTACATACCTAAGCTCTATACTCTTATGTTGCCTTTCTTCTACTTGTATTAAAACTAGAGTTCTATCAATTTGCCATTTCTCTAGCACTTTCTTCTTGCTTCTTCCTCTGCATTCCCAAATTCCTTGGACTCAAGTGGACACAAGAGATTGGTAAAGACAACTGAGGGGACAAAGTGATACCACAACTGGATTTTCCTCTGTACTATAATTCTAGGTTGGGGTTGTTATTAAGTTTCTTCATTTCTGAACGTACGCACACATATCAAATAGAGTAGAAGAAAATCAATTTCCTTTATTGCCAATAGTTAGATTAATTTCTAAGAAGCTTGCTATATCACCATAGATAATAAATATGTTGCAAATTGTGGTTTCCCTTAAATCCTCACATATTATATCCAGGAAGTTATAGGGGAAGAAAAATATTCTGAAGCTTTAAATATTCTGTGTCTCTGAGATAGAAGAATATTTAATAATCCACAATTATAAATTAGAAAAATATTTATTTTGATTAGAATAGATTAATACACTGTTGCACAGATTAATAACTACATCCGGTTATTTATTTGTATAGGATTTGTTAATTAGATTAGAAGCTTTCATTTCTTTATTTAATTTAGAAAGTTCCATAAAATCATAAAAATATTTCTTTTAATTAGATTTGTAGCTTTGTATTGTTTCATTTCCTTTATATTCCAAAATACAAAAACGTAGTGTAGTATTTACTTATTTAGATTAGATTGTCATTTGTTTTTATGATATTATGTTGGTCCGAAAATCTATCGGGTGGGCAGATCTATGGATAGACAAGCCAACAGTGTGCAGGGCATAGCCCCTCTTTGAGACAGCAAAGCGAAACTGGTTTATTGCTATTCTACCAACAAGAATCTATGCAAGTCTTATAGTATTTTTCCTTCAGGGGGTTTTGGATCTCATCGTAGAAGGGTTAGTTCTGATGAAGAACAGAAAGGAATGAGGGAAGGAAAGGAAGAAAGATGGATCTGAAGGGAGAAAAGAAATGAATTCCAAAGTAGAAAGGTCAAAGGGTTTATGTTTTGGGCACGAGTAGTGAAATGAGAACCAAATGTACTCACATAAACAAATAAAGAAATACTGATAAACAAATGACAAAATATACGTGAATCTAATAGAATAAGCATGCAGATCTAACTTAAGAAAGATATAACACGTAACGCATGAATTCAACACAAAGTCTCAATTTTTGTATTAATAATGTTACATTAAGAAATCTCAAAGTCTTTCTCTCCTCACTCTATTTTTCATACAAATTTTCTCACCACCTGAATAATACAAGTATCCAAGTATTTCTGAGAAGGAGAAGGAGAAAGAAGGAAAAAAGGAGCCAACAACTATTTACAAAATATCTAAAAGTCAAATGTTGACTTTAGGGCAATTTGTGGATGACACAACATCTCATGGTGCAACATGGATGATGTCATCATTTGTGCAAACATTCTTTTAAATATTTACGAAAAAATGGGATTTATCTCGGGAGGAAGGAACCTATTCGTTGTCATCCCTTGGGTGGAAAGGAGTGTCCTACTTACGCTCGGGAGAGGAAATGTGGCCCGACCTTGATACTCTATGAACTTTCTTACCATCGCTTGAAGTTGATCCTGAGCGGGACCCTTGGTGTGATCCCGATGACTTCGCAAGTCTCCGTTCATCTCTGAGTCTTTCTGAGAGTTTGAAATATTCATTTCCTACCTCCATCAGGTATCCAACAAAGTCGCGGCAGGCCAGAAGGTTGTTGATAGATTCTATATCAAAAGTGGCCTCTGACGCTAAACCTTGCGACGTGATTTCCTTGAAGATCCGAATAGTATCATCTGCCTTCCTCAAGGCATACGATACACCGACCAACCTTGGAGACATTCTTAAGATGATCGATCCATTTGATTCATTGCATCTAGGGCTTACTCCTTTATCTTGTCTATGTTTTCCAAGACAAAATCTATTTAGTCAACTCGATAGTCTAAATAAATAAGGACTTTGTTGGGTGCGGGTGATCAAAAACAACGAATTTCACCACATCGTCATTTGGGTAGTCAAGCATCTTCTAGAATGTCTCATGTGCAACTGGCATGGTGACTCTTTGGAGATAGGTCTTGCTATTGCCTGGAGTTCCTTGTTAGCTTGATCTATATTTTGATAAAGCTATGTGAACTTGTAATTACTTCCTCACTATCTTTGAGGATCTGCTCTCTCAGAGGGGAAGACACCGCTATACCTTACTCACCGATCTTGTCGTACTCATTTATCTTCTCGACTAAGAACTTGGGAGGGTCGGCGGCATGATCATAGGAGGGGCATTACCCATCTTTACGGGGCTTGGAGAAGATACTTGTTTTGCTCTTTTAACATCCTCTTCTCTTCCTTTGCTTCTTAAAGATTTTTGTGAAGGGCATCCCACTTGTGGATAAGGCCTCTCCTTGCAGGCTCTCTGATGATGTTCCCATTGTGACCTGAGTCACTATAAAATCTGTAGGAGACAGATCTTCTTTCTTCTTTGTGAGATCAGGGTATGTGATCTCCATAACCCTTTCACCTGAAGCGCTTTGAGAGAAGCGGGTTATAGCTTTTGCTTCTTAGGCCCTTTAGCCAGAATAATGAAGAAGTCCATAGGTGTAATAGGGACTTTCCTCTTGTGCTGGATCAGGTGTTCGAGAGATCCATTTTGGACTTAAGGGAGTGGGACTAGAGGAAGAGGAGGAAACGGGGGTGGAAGAAGGAGAAACTGTAGTGGACACAGGGAAATGTGTTGAGACACTTGGTGGTGGCATTGAGAAAGAAGCCAACACTCCAATGCTCACGGGGGTAGGAGTAGTATAGGAGAGAAGCTGTGGGGGGCGGTAGGAATCGAGAGATGAGGAAGAAGTCTTTGGGGGACAGATCCGTGAGGGAAGAGAAGATGGAGGAAGAGGAAGGGGGAATGGTAGAAGATGGGGAGAAGACACAACCAAAGGAGTGGTTGGTTGAGTGACATGAGGAGGGGAAGGAGGAGTAGGAGATGGGACGGTGGGAACCTCACCAGTTGTAGTAGTGGCAACATCCTGAGTGGATGTGCCCATTGGAGCACTTACCACTTCTTCTTCTTCTAGGGATATTAGGCTTACTACCTGCTCCTCGGTGGCGGAAGGAGGGCTCTCAGGAATTTCCTCTTGAGCAGTGCTTGTCTCTCCCTCTTTATCTTTTCCTTTTCCTTTAGGCAAGTGCTTCGGCTTGGTGGGTGCATTACCCAAGGGAGACATGGTAAAGTCTACTCCAAGGTAGATGAGACCATTTTTCTTGCACCAATGCTCAGTGCACTCTGAGTGCTTTTGCACCAATGCTCAGTGTAATACAGAGTGCCTTTGACCCTTTCCTTAATAGTCTGAGGTGCCTTGTTTCTATCAATTTTAGCAAACAACCAATTATCCCCATCTGTGTCTAGATAAACCTGATCAACTTCTTGATTAGTTGCTTGGAAACCCTTTGGGATGATGGCCACACCGTATTGAATGATCTCTATCAGGGCCAGGTGGGAGTGATCCTTTAAATCGAGCTCAAATTCGTGATATAGATCGATGTAGATATCTTTGATCTGAGGAACATGAAATGGATCAAGCTTTACCCTTGGAAGGCAATCACAAGGATCAAAGGTTGGCCTCGCCAGAAATTATGCTTTAAGTTGAGTAATTCAAGCTCTACAAACATCTCTCGGGCTTTGCTCTATGAAGTGTAGGTGTACCTACCCACTGTGAGGGGGAATGGAGTTCCACCCTTCTTCCTTTTAAACACTTCTCATGGTATGTGATGAGCTGTCTAGATAGCTCCAATAGGATCAGCTTGGGTCCCACATACCTCGGAAATTTGGTGGGCTCTCCCAAGAAGTTAGCGGCTCTGAGATAGGTGAAAGTGGGGAATTACGTGAATAATGCTCCCCACTTCTCTGTGGTGGTGACCATGCTTTTGGTCATTTGATCTGTAAGTTATTTTTGGCCTCAAGAGGGTGATGATGACATAGAAGAAGACATCGTTGAATTTACTTAATTAGACTATGTTGTTTTCTAGTTTTAACTCTGGATAATACTCGTATATTCTTACCTGGGGCCATACCCCACATCGATTTAATGTTGGGTAGTCCCTCTCTGAGGCGGCAGCATATACCACATAGGAGTTCATATAGAACTTCCCAGTTGTTGAAAGTTGTTGAAGCTGCTCGGAGATTGTGCTGCTGATAATCTCCGCCCATTCAAAACGTTGATCAGGAACATTTTTACTCATGGTTTCTAAATACTTGAGCATCCACTTGTGAAAGTAATGGGCATCGGGAAGCCCAAACACCCTGCTCAGGAAGGTGATGGTGTCACTCAGTTCCTCTAAAAAGTCACTACGATGAATGACTTGTGGCCACCTACTTACCACCTTCTTGTTTTTGAGGTACACCTCATTCATCAGTTGCATACATTTGTCTTTGTTTTCATTCCATGTCTTCATGCAGTCCTCTTGGCTTACTGCTACAAAATGTTGGTGGTGAGGGATACCCAACATGATCTCAAAATGCCGGGCCGTGAGGTTGATTATTACCTCGCCCTTCTCATTTTCAACACATCTTGTGTCCTTATTATAACAATGGCCCACCAACATCATGAACTCATTTTTGATTGCGCTCACGGGGATCCTTGTAGCAAAGTGTAGACCATTGCCAACCAATTTATCCATCCATGGGCTACCTGTGACCTTCTTGGTTCTGGCCTAGAAGTCCTCCATGTCAATGTGCCCGAGTTCTAAATCTCTGATATCCAGATCACACTCTGCAAGAGATTCAGGCATCCTGACCCTTTGGTATTTATATTTCATTTCTTCTTCTATTAGCCTAGCTTTACCCTTGGACTTAGTTGGCTTCTTACTCGATGAAGACATGTGTGGATTTAAGTTCAGTTGTTGATCTGCAAGAAGAATCAGGGAAGTCCATCACATAAGAGCCATGTTAGCTGTTAAGTCATCCATCAAAGCTTACAGAATGAAAAGTTAGCAATTTACGAGCCTCTAGGCGCGAGGACGCGGCTCTCTACTACAGTGCAGTGGGGTCTCAAAAAAAGCAAGGCACTCTTTGGGAAAGTGTTGCATGGGAGAAAACAGTGCCAAAAGGGGTGTAGGGTGTGGAAAGACTACACACAACATCCATATGTTGGTGTCGAGGGATGTGCGGTTGCGCCATTAGAAGTCCTTTTAAGTGGGCATGATTTATTTGGTGTAGCAGGGTCTCAAAGTGCGCTATTGGCACAGATGTGGTATATGTTGCCAAATATTATGATGTGCCAAGTGCGGATTTAAAAGATGCAACATTAACGTAAGGTGTGCCAAGAAGTTAAGCTTTATGTGGCGTGGGAAGGACTTGCACACCATGCATTGTCGTTGTAGTGGTAGTTCTTTGTAGGTGCACTGTGCCTACGCCCTTGGGATTTTTTTTTGGAGTTTTACAAGGGAGAGAAGGCTTATGCTATATGTAGGAACAATGCGCTGTGGCACTTGAGTTTTGGTGTAACAACAATGAAACTTGTGCGAAAGAAAAATAGTGGATTGTTTTGCAAAAACTTTATGATTTTCACTCTTTTTGCTTTGTGGTTTTTAACTCTTTCAACTCAGATTTTGATAGCAAGGGGAATGGAGGAGAAAAGGGACAGGGGTCCATTATGGAGAGCCTTCCAAATTAGCAGATCTGGAAGGAGAGTAAAAATGGTTTGAAGGTGGGTTTGCAATATGTGTTGGGAGTGAAGTTATCTTCTTAGGTTCATTGTTATTTTTAATAATACTAACCACCTAAACCAACATAGAAACCACAACAAATCCACAAGAAGGGCAAGGGCCACTTACCAGGAATATATAAGATAAAGGAGATGATGTGGGGTCCACGAACGTGACAAATAACAACATGCGGGGCTGACAGGAATGTTGACAAGTACAGAGGAATAAATTTTTCACGTTTTTCAATCGTGAAAATGACAGGTCGGATGCACCTATATATAGCAAAAGGTGTAATAAATGTGCCACCAAATTTTCCTATGGTGCACCTAAATGGATGTTGACACGAAGAGATTTGCACCCTAGGCGCACTTTGAGAGTGTCAACACTACTTTTTCAGTGCCCACTTCGCACTTTAGAGAGGCACAACATTTGTTGTGTTGACAAGTTGGTGCATGTGCCTTGGCGCAGCTTTGATAAGTGCAACATTGGGAGGCACAACATTGGTAGGTGTAACATTTGTAGTGTTGACACTCCTTAGGATGCGCCAAAGGAATAGAGGGGCGCATTTTGGTTGATGTTACATGAATGAAAATTGTGCCCAACCCAAAAAGGTTGAAAATGACCAAGTTCTAAAAACTAGATTTTCAGGAAGGGATTTTATGCCATTCGAATGCTAAGAGACCTCAACGGGGGACCAAAACGGAAATTTTGGTATGGTTACCTACAAAATTTCCCTTGTCAATTTTATAGGATAATAGCTGGCTCTTTCTGGGGACTAACTTTGAGTGAAGCTTAAGGGTAGAGAATCCCAGATCAACATGTGCCTATCCATTGGGCTACAGAGTCAAAAACAAGGGCAATGAAAAAGAAAGGAAAACACACAACAAATAGAAAGCAAACACATGACAAAACAAACACACAACAAAAGCAAACTATACAAAGAAGAGAGCAAGCTCTACTTCTTGAATATTTTGAGATGTTGCCCACTATAGGGGAGCGGGAGCTCGGTTCCATCCAGATATGAGAGATAGAAGTTATTCTCTCCATTGAGCTGCTTGATTTTGAAAGGCCCTCTCTAAAGAGATTCAAATTTCCCATGCATGCCCTTTGGCTCTCTTCGCTTGTCCCATAAAAGGACAAGATCTCCAATCCAGAAATCCCTCTGCTTAGCTTTTTATCAAACAATCTCTTGACTTGATTCTAATGTTTGGTGATCTGTCGACCACTCTTACTCTCTTTTCTTCAAGTTTTGTTAGATACATGATCCTCTTTTCAAGAGAATTCTAGAAAGTCTCATCTTCGATCGCTCGTGCTAAGTGTAGAGCAGGGAGTTCCGTGGAAATAGGGAGTTCATCATCGATTCCATATAATAATTGAAAATGTGACATACTGAGAGACCTCTTTGGAGTAATACGGTCTACCCACAAAGCATCATAAAATGAATTGTGCCAGGACCACTGATTGTCATCGAGCAGCTTCCGTATGATGGTCACTAGGTTCTTATTACTGGATTCTACCACGACCATTTCCTGGGGTAATAATTTGAGGCATGGGCCAAGGTTATCCTGTATTCATAGTAAAAACTGATAACTTCCCATGAGGAGAAGTTGGAAGAATTATTAGCAACTATCTTGTGTGGGATGCCAAATCTCATGATGATATTTTCTTTGATGAAGTTGCAAACAACTTCAGAGGTGGCATTCTTGATAGGTATGGCCTCCACCCATTTGGTGAAGTAATCTATTACTGTTAGGACATAACTATGTCTGGCACTTGATTGGGGATGTAGTGCTTTGATAAAGTCAATTCCCCATTACCTGAATGGCTCGTCAATAATGACGGGCCTGAGGGGAAAAGTAGCCAATTTTGGCTTACCGAAAAACTGTTGGCAGAGCTCACATTTTACTACCCAGGTGGCTGTATCTTGAAATAGTGTTGGCTAGTAGTACCTAGCCTGGATGATCTTATGTGCTATTACGGATGAGGAGAAGTGACCGCCACAGGCCGAGTCATGAAAACTTTCAAGCAATTTGATTTTCTACGGTTTATCAACGCATCGCAAGAAAATGCCATCAATACTCGCGCTTGTATAAACTGTCATCCCATATGACATATCTAGCTACCCTTAGCTTTATAGTCTGCTTCTCCTTTGAAGTTAGATGAGTTGGAAACTCACCGTAAGTGAGAAAGAAAGTGATATCGAAATACCACTTGTCACTAGTCACAAAAAATAGAACCATAAGCAGAGAGAATCAACTTTTCAATTTACCTTGTGCTCTGTCAATGCTGATCATCTTTCTCTTTGGGGACCTCGAATCTTTTTTTCAGCCATAAGTGACATAGGCCCTTACCTCTTACCAGCTTGGTTGGTTTTATGTCTAGATCATACTCTTGGAC